>CM076583.1:84423789-84760375 GCA_034641835.2 Pinus albicaulis
ACTTCGGGTCAACAGAGTGTGATGTCTTTGTGACTCACTCTCGATTGTTTGCCCTTGGAGTCGACAAAGCATGTTACAACATGATGACGTAGGAACACGTGATGATGTTGATAGTACATGATGGTACAAATGACAGGATGGGACAGGTGGACAGATAGAGTTCTCCCTAGTTGAGAGGGAGTGTTAATTTTGGGCAACTAGGTCCAAACTCCATGTTGCACTGCTCATATGATGATGATCATATTTTTGTTGGATTCCTCTTTCAGAGAGGTGCAAGATTGATCTAAAGATCATCTTGTTTGGATGAGAAGAACATATATTTTGATTTTATTTTCCATACATGTGCAAGGTCAGCTAGATTTGTAATGTAGGCTCACAAGCCCTACAGATGTGTCACACACCCTCATTGATGGATATAAATTGGAGAGAGATGATGTCCATTTCATGATCAATGCATCACACACATTCATCTTGTGATCTGATTGGTTCGTATAGCCTAGGAGGGGCTTCACTCCTTCACACGTGTGAATTTGAACCTGAAGAAGTTGCTGCAATTTTCGTACTGTTTTTAGGGTTTATGGACAACGTTGATCAGGGTTGACTTTAGGTCAACGCTTGGACTTTGACTGTGTTTTTGGGCTGAAATTTTGATTTTTGGAGGCCGTATTGCTGGGCACAAAAATCGAGGTTGAACATTGACTTTGATCGAAGCCCCTTTGACTACAACGTTGACTTTTGGACCTGTCTTTGAGGTGTGTGCGTGACATTTGGAGGAAGGTTGATTTGATTGTTGGAGAAGTTGGTTTGACCAACTCAAGACTTTGCTGGCTGGGGCATGCTGTTGACTGCTGTGACAAACATTTATATATCCATTTGTTGGACAAGGAGAATTACAAATTTTGATACATTATTTGGCTTGTCTTCTGTTGATCTATTATTATGTTCTATCAGCGTTTACTTTCATGTTTATGTGATTGCTAAATTGAATTGGGCCTATAAGAAAGATTGAAGTAAAACTGCATTAAGCATAGAACATACCATGGTTATCTAAATTTAACATGAACATACTAACATATACATATCTAGGGTTTCATTATATAACCTAGACATTAACAACAAACCCTAAAGAAATAGGGTTTTATTCACGACATTACCAACACCCTAAACTTCAAAAGAATAGGATTTCATCACATGCTCTAGACTTTATCAACAAACCCTAAGAAGACTAGGGTTTCATAATCAACATTTACACACCCTTAGCATCAAAAGGCTAGGGTTTTATAGTGAACCCTAAAGGTTATCGTTTCACCAAAATGAGCAAACATTAAGAGATAAAGTGATAAGGGTATGTTCAATGTAATGATTAATCACCCTAACAAGAATCGTTATGGTTTAAAACCCTAGAGATAAAGATGTCAGTGATAAAAAACAAATTTCAGAAGACAATGATCATACCTTATGTGTAATGAAAGCCCTGCAACAAATCTTTTAATTAGTGACATACCTTGAGTTGTTCTTTAACAAATCTTGTAGGACATCAATTCTTGAAGGGCTTCCTTTGCAACAAAAATTCTTTCATGATTCAAGTCTTTCCTTAGAAGTTTCCTCCATAAGCTTTGTGTATTCTGCAAGCTTTCCTACCAAGGAAAAACATAAAGAGAAAGGTTACGAGTATACAATACAAACAAATCTTGATGTGAGGAGGAAACTAAACATGAAAGTTGAAACAAAGAACAATATGCTTATCTTTTGTTAAAATGATGAAGGCTCCCTCTCAATCCAATCTTTCTAAGCGATACCTTCGACTTATCAAAACAATTCATACAGTTCTAAAAAGATATATTAGATCTACGAACTCTAGAAACATAAAAGAAAAACATTAAAAAACTTAAAGTAGATGGATATGCAAGGGATAATATCCCTAAGATACTTTAGTAAACAAGTCTTTGACTTTCGATTCTTCAATCTTGTTTTTCTTAGGTGGAGCTTCATCACAACAATTGCATGTTCTCTCTCTCTTCTTATTCCATGGATTTTTAGGACATAGGCTTTTGTAGTATCCCATCTTATGACAATTGTAGCATTCAATCTTTGATAGGTCAACCTTCTTCTTTGGACCTTTGAACTTCTTGTATGTTCCCTTTTTCTTGTGATGAGCGGAGTAGGCATTTGAAGTGTTCTCTTTTTCATCTTCCTTGTTACTTACTAATGAGCTGTGGACTTCTTCTTGACTGCATGCCTTACACATTTGTTCAAAGGTTGGAGTATCTTTTCAACTGCTAATTCCTGATGCAAAAGATCTCCAAGAGTTCGGTAGACCTAGTAGTGTAGTTTTTTGATGGACATCACTTGATCTAGAGCATAGATGGTGATGGTCATCCTTTCGATGACAAGGGAGGGCTTGTACATCACCTTGGAGCCCGAATACTTGAGATATTTGATGCCACACCACCCATTGCCTCTTGTGAGGGTGATGTAGGCAATGTTCCACCAAGACTCTGGTGCGGGGAGACGCACAGGGGGGACGTGTGGGAGTACCTTGAAATTTTAGGGAAATTTCAGGGGTGCGGGGAGTCGTCGGGGTATATAATTTTTTATTATATATATATATATATATATATATAATTCAAGTTCATATTCATTCTTAAATGATGAAAGCATAAATATTAAATATTAAATAGACTAATAATAATAATAATATACTATATACTATATACTAATATGAATACCAAAACATTGAAAATTGAAATTTGATTTACACGGTAAAATTTAAATTCATAATTGAATTGGATAATGACATACATTGATCCAATCTCATCTTTCATTTTGATACATATATCATTCATATGACATACTCATTATTCTAATATTCATCCATAATCAATGATCATTCAATAAATAAATTCAATAATGAATTCTTCAAATACATTGATCCATGATTCCATATCATTCATCATTCATCATTCTACAATCTACAATGTACATTAATTTAAAAATTAATTTCATCATTCATCATTCTAGAATCGAAATTGAAAGCAAAACATACTAGAAGTAGATAGTAGATACTAAAGTTTGAACTTTGAACACTATATATATATATATATTATTATTTTTTTTTCTTTTTCTTTTCTGAAGCATCCCTTTTGGGGAGTCACGCCCCCCTTCAAAAGGGGGACGCCCAGAAGCACCATTTTTGGGGAGTCGCGTCCCCTACACTGGGGAAACGCACCCCCTTGTGTCTCCCCAAGACTCCCCAAAAAGGGTGCGCGGGGAATCGCACCCCCAGGAGACTCCCTGTCCTGGGTGCGAGGGGTGCGTGCACGCGACCCATGCAGGACGCGACCCCGTGGAACAATGGATGTAGGGTACTTTTGTGCATGACACGTTGGCATGAAGACTTTTGATGGCTTGCACATGATCCTTGAAGTCCTTCATGGAGTATGGAGCACTCATTAGCTCTTACCTCACACTTTGAGGGCTTATTGAGCTCATTTGGAGGGTGACATCACACTATTGGAGCTTTTACTCCCACATGCGTGGGATTTTATGGCATATTTGTCTTATTTTTGAGTTACGGTGTTGGCTTGTAACCGCTTTGTTACAGAACTGTCAAAAGTGAACTCGTCCTTGGGGCTTTTAGATCACGTTACTTGTATAATGGTTGAAGAAAGGCTAATATAAATAAAGCCTCTCCTCATACTTATATTTTCATCATCACACATGTGAATTTGGCCGCTTTAAAATGAGGGTGGCTTGCTTCTTTATTTGCTACTTGCGAATAATGTGATCTTTTATGGATGCAACTTGTTCTTGGATGTGTTTTGTGTTTATTTTTGTAGCATTGGAAAGTGTTCCAAGTCTCAAAATTTGTGAGGAGGCTTGGACATCAGTATTCCAAAGAACCCAGAAACCGTTTGTGGAAATTCTACTCGGTTCATGTTTTATTAAAATAATTAATTATTTTAATAAGGACCCGAAGTCTAAACTTAGGGAAATTAAATAATTAAAGGGTATTAATAAAACATAGTGAGAATCTTCTAGAGAATGAAGATTAAGTCATGTTTTAATCTTAGCCATGGATTAGAGATCTAATCTGGGCCGTTGATTCATCAACGAGAAGATTATAAGAGAAGGCTTGAGGGTCATTTGGAAATCAAGCCAGGAACACACTCAGTACCCGAAGGAAATCGATTCTGAAGGAACAGAGGTAGAAGAAGGAAGGGGAAGTCAGCAGTGACAGAGAAAGGCAAGAGGAGGACGCAGAGGACGACAAAGGACAACGCTGAGCAGCAGCACTGAGTGCCCACGTAGAGTGACGCAGTCCAACTTAGGGACTGCACAGAGGATCATGTAGAGTGATGTAGAGGGAGCTAGGGTGTCTTCTGGGTGTCAAAAATTCTCCTAGAGGATTCAGAGAATTTATCTTAGGTGTATTCTTAAGAGATCTGCAAGTCTATTTCTTGTAAATAATTTTATTGCTGAAGAATAATATAAACCCTCATCTGCTGCACCAATTTTCCCGCATTGGGTTTTTCAGGGGACAATTGTCCAAAAACAATTGTGTACATGTGATTGTTTCTATTGCGTTATATGTGTTTTGTTCTATTCTCTGCTTCTGGTTAAGTGATTATTGCAGTTGTATTTATTTCAGAATTTATTGGAAGAAATTCATAAACAAATTATCATAATAATAAGTAGGCGAAATAAATCTATCACTGCAGTAGTATTTCAGATTTGAAATTTTCACATTTTTTGCTTGGAGACACTATTTTGGGAATGAGAAAAGAGCTATTGTGGAAGATTTTGTAAGTGTATTTCTGACTATTGATATATTGCATGATTTAAATGTTTTAAGTACGGTTTCTATTGCTCCATGTCTAAATGCTTATCATTGGTGAAACTCTGCTATGTTATTTCTTGTAGAATTGTCTTCTTAATAGCTTGTAAGGAAACTTTGAGTGTGTAGACCTTATAATTAATTTCTCCCCTTACAAGAATAATAACTAGGGTTTTACAAGTTGATGCCCTAAGACACCCCCCGCCTACTTCATCAAGGTCCTTCCCTGGCATTCAACTTGATTAAGACTCCATTTGCCCTTGTAGGTTAAAGCACTGGTCTAGAAGTGTGTAAATGTGTTTATCGACCTTAGAATTGAATGAAGTTTCCTTTAACCCTCTCTCTCCTAGACAACTAGGGCAATCATAGTGTTTTAGGTGTATATTTATTGTAAAGTGTGATTTATTGCATGGGAGTGGCTATAAATTGTAGGATAATTTACATAAACCATATAAAAGAAAATTATAGCATCATAAGTTGTCTTGCATTCCCTATAATGGCCAGTGCCATCTCTATTTACTGTTGTTTACACATATCTAACAACCCTAAAATCCTTATATCAGGCTTCAGCCCTAGTCTTTGTTGCAAACCCTTTGTTTCTCTATCGTCGAACATCATTTTGATTGTTTTTCTAAGGCTGCTATATGCCATTGCATGCCCTAATATTAAACATCATTCAAATCTTGACTTATAGGAGCCTTGTCATTGACCTAACCTTAGAGAGCTTGAACCCTAGTGTTGAATCTCTTGGTCATATTAGGCCCTACCAAGCCCTCTATCTATCTTTAAACCTCCAAAATAAGTCATCTTGAGCCATAGTGTTAGAATATCTTGTAGGTGGCATAGGGAAGCCTCCTTTTGTGGTTGAAATCCTAGTAAACAATAGAAGGAAGGTTACTGAGGTGATAGTGGCAACCCTTCCTGATTGTTGCAATAGGGTCTAGCCTTTGCCCGATGAATCTGCAACAATGCTCTTGGAGCATATAATTTTAAATGGAAGCTACTTTGTTTTATTTGGATGGTAAACTTGGCAAAACACTGCTCCACCCCATGCAATTGTAGTAGCTATGTGTGATGTTGCAGATACTAAGCCAACTAAAATTAAATTGATTCTATGAACACGACTCACAAGGATACATACAAGTACACAAACCAATATAATCAACCCTATTTAACGAGGTTGGACTGAACCCAAATGCTTCAAGGCTGCAATAATAACCTAATATTATCAGGATTGATTTAGTGACTGAGCCAATTGATTCAAAAAATAGGTAAAAAAATTGGAATTAAAATTGATCAACCTAAAAATACATAAAATATTCAAGTTTTGGAAAAAAACATATCTTCATGAAGATACATATACAAACAAACCATTACATACTGTACATACGAATTTTTATCATGTATATGTGAATGATTGTAAGGGTGAATATGGCAAAATGGCAACTTATATAGACAAATTTGAGGATGCAACTAAATATAGACAAGTGGTGGGGAGTCTCATTTTCATTACTACTACTAGGCTCGATATTTCATTTGCAGTTGAGATCCTTTCCAGGTTCATGCTGCAAAGAGAGTTATAAGGTACTTGAAGGGATTTCTGGACTTTGGACTGAAATACACTAATGTGGAAAACTTCAAACTAGTTGGATATATAGATTTAGATTTTGATGGGGATAAGGAGAATGGAGTGTCTACTTTAGGCTAAGTTACTAGGATGCGGATCTGGATACAGATCCACCAGGTTTTGGAAAAACCAGGATTCAGATACAGTAGGAAATGACAAGTACAAATAAATATAAACATATTTTTATAATATTTAAAACTTGAAATTATGTATGAATATCTATATCTATATAATATTTATAATACATATATTTGATAATAATTTTTAATGTTTCTCAAATTATATATATATATATAAAGTTACATTAATATAAAAATATAATGTAAATTACAGTAACTCACAATTTATTGTGAATTGACGCCTGAGGGCACACTCCAGCAAGACAGACAACACATTCATAGCACAACATGACGGATAGGCTCGAGGGCACATTCATAGCATAACACGACAGACAGGCTTGAGGGCACATTCTACCGCAAAAGACATAGCATTTGAGGAAAATCCAAGGGCAATTTTCATGGCATGACTTTCAAAAACTATCAGAATCGTGCATTCCGATCGAATCTAATGAACTTAATCGAAATTATGCGACCTTTCTTCATATGTGTGGAATTTTGAATTTTAAGAATGAATTTTGGCAAATGGGTTGACTTAGGCTGATGTTAGTTTTTGTTGTATGTAAAAATTTGATGTTTGTACGAATCCTAAGCCGATTCGGATCCAAATTCGTATCAGATCCGGGGATCCACAGATCCAGCACCCGGGCTTGACGGATCTGGTAACTTAGACTTTAGGATACATCATGTATCTTGGACGAACAACTATCTCTTGAAGACCGTGCAAATAGTTTGTTCTACTATATTGCATTATAGAGGAAGAGTATTTGGTTGTTGCAAAGGAAACAAAGGATATTTTGTGGCTCGAGAAGATATTAGAGGATTTG
Source organism: Pinus albicaulis (assembly GCA_034641835.2). Taxonomy (NCBI): domain Eukaryota; kingdom Viridiplantae; phylum Streptophyta; class Pinopsida; order Pinales; family Pinaceae; genus Pinus; species Pinus albicaulis. Next base: position 84,431,197 of record CM076583.1, read on the forward strand.
CAGAAGAAATAGGTGAATACTACACTTCTGATTGACAACACTTTTCAATCAAGTTGGCTAAGAATCCTAAATTCCATGATCGAATAAATTACATCAACACAAAATACCATTTGATTCTACATCATGTGGAGGCCAAGGTCATTCATTTGATATATTGTTCCACAAGTGAGCAAATTGTAGATGTCTTCTCCATAGCACTTGGAAGAGAAAATTTTGTAAAGTTCAAAATGATGCTTGGGCACAAAAACGCTCCCTTAGATTGCATCAAGGGGGGTATGTTAGATACCTAATACTAGGGATTGTGGTGTATTATAAATATTATAATTATTCATTTAGGAGAAATATGAAGAGTCATTGGTGAATCGGAATAGTGATGAGATCTCTTGGAAGATAAAACCAAAGGTCATATTTCAATCTAGCTATATGTGGCTTGTTACCGCTTACTGCCTACACCTACCTACAAGTTAGTGGGAAAAGCCTTCAACCCCACAAGGCGTGGTTGGTGGCAAACATCTCAAAGAAGGGGCTGTTACACTACTCCCGACTCTCTCTGTTTAAGCTATCTCCTAAGTTAGCTATGGGGGGTGTTCCCTAAATGGAAAACTAAGTTAAAAGATATCACTTTCTAAGAGAGTTGTTCGAGTTAAATAGATTACTTTTTAAGATTTATAAGCAAAAAGTGTTCTGAACAATAACCATCAATACATAATTTAAATAAGCATAAAACATATGAAAACCAGTTGCTTCAAAGTATTGCTCTATGAAAGGAAAGTGTATTTGCTTAAATGAAGTAAAATGCTTTCAAATGGAAAACAAAAAGTAATCTTGAAAAGTAAAACAATAAAATGTTAGCACAAGATGTTGTAAATGCTTTCAAGATAAATAGATTTATGAATCAAAGCATGAGAAGTTATCTTGCTCAAAAGGAAACAATTAGTGTTCTACTTGCAAAATGTAGATAAAAAAAATTCTTGCCGCAACAAAGTATTCAATTTCAATAATGACAAAAGGAATAAACAATTGCAAGTAAAACCATGAGGTGTATTAGCATGAGATGCAATAACACTAGATTTGGATGCAATTAATCTTGGTTACTTTTAATCTAAAATGCCTAATCTAGGTGAGAAGTCCTACTCATGTGCTCTTACCAAGGGGTAAAAATTGGGGTGACTGTAAGAAAGAGGGGGCGAGGACACGGAGATGTCATTAACGATACCGTCCCCTGAGTCTTACGAGGCAATGTGTGCCTTCGTTCCTACAAGGGGACAAACCGCCTTTATAACTGCAGGGTCACATGCTTTTATCTTACTTCGTACCAAATGGAAGGACTTTCCAAGAAAGCCATTTTTCCCTATAATTTCTATCAACCAAGCTTATGCTTGGAGGGAAATTTTAAATATGCAACTAAGTTAGAATGCCTACTATGATATGCAGTAAGTTTGCTGTGAAAAATCCTAAGTCTGGATTCCTACAGCAACAAATCTGAATTACGTCTCATATTATTTTTCATTATTATTTCATTATAGTGAAATATCAAAGTAATTATTGAAGCAGTCTACACAAATAAGGTTGCGGAATAAATCTAAGTGCCGAAACAAATTAAACAAAATACAATGAAAAACATCCACATTTGACACAGTTATTTTTGGACTAAGTCCTTGGAAAAACCCAACTCGGAAAAATCAGTGCAGCAGATCTGAGGGTTTTATTTTATTAAGCAACATAATCTTGAGTACAACTAAGGTGCCAATATCCGGCTCACCCTTCAGAGAAAATCTTGGCAACAAAAGAAATGTGAGATATACCTCACTCTGCAAGTCCCCGACTGATCTAAACAGCGCTGGTGAATCCCCTCTCTGCCTCTGCGTGATGCCTACGCTGCTACTGCGTGGGCAAACTAAAGAACTGCGTCACCTCTCCTCTGCAAATGATCAAGCTGATTTGAAATTGAGTTTTGGCCCTCTTGGCTCAGAAACCGCAGCTTCTAGCTATCTCCGGACTGAATCAAGAAGGCACTGCGTCACTTCTACGTGATTCCCTTCAGGAACTGCATCACCCCTCCAGATTATTGCACTGCCTCTCTCTGCGTCACTGCTCCTCCTGACTAGTTATTGCATCTGCCCCTTTCTATAATTGATCACTGAATCAAATCACTTAGCAAACCCAACCCTAGTGATTCGATCTTGATAAAAAAACAGTGTCTCTCTCACAAGCTCGAAAATGCCAAATGCTCAATGTGTTTTCCATAGGCCCCTCACCCTTCTTCTTATAATCTTCTGTTGACCCTTCAACGGCCAAGATTAAAACATAATCAAGGGCTAAGATTATCTGGGGGATGATCCATGACTTTATCTAGAAGATTCACACTTAGTTTAATTAATACCCTTCAATTAATCAGTTTCCCTAAGTTTAGACTTAGGAAAACATTATAAAATGATTAATTAATTTAATTAAACCATCTCTAAATGGAATTTTCCAAAACCATTTCTGGGTATTATGGAATACATATGTCTTAGCCTATATACATTGTTACAAGGCTAGAGCACATCCGATGCTACCATAAATCAACATTTGCAAGTGCTATGTAAAAGATAGAGATACTTTAATTAAATATGCTCCAAAACACAAGATTGCATAAGCTTCATAATATGAGATTGTGAAGTGAAAGTATTTTCTTTGACTTATGAAAAATCTATGACCAACTAAAAGTTTGATGCTTATTAGAAATTAATTTGCATGTAAAATAAATTGCAACTCAATATTTGAATTCAAAATAGCCTTGTGAAAATAACTCTTAAATTTGAGAAAATGAAAGAAAACTTGTTTGACATGGAAGTAAATGATTGTCTTGAAAGATGAAGTGCCCAAATACACAATGCTTCAAATATGTTTCAAAATGGAAATGTTGCACAACCATAAAGCATAGATGATTTAGACAATAACCAAGCCAAGTATATCAAAGTTTGATAAAACAAAATAATGAAGAAGCTTGCACAAAATGAAAGTAAATTGCTTTGCAAAAATGTAATTTGAGACTTGTAGCAACAATTATTATAAATGGTGCAAGTTTGAAGAACTCTAGCAAACTTGAGGAAAGTAAATGAGATGTGTGGCTATGTTAATTACGAATTTAAAGCACGCATGTAAGAGAAAGGAGATGCTAGAGTCGACAAGTCAATCCAACCACCATTCCTCTCCCAAAGTGAAGAGATAGGGATGGCGATGGGTGGAACCCACGCTCCCAAAACAAAAATGACAAATTTTATTATTATGCGTTACGATTGAGGTTAATGGATCTTTGAGAGCTACCCAAGGAATTGATGAAAATACAAAATGAGGTTTTGAAACCACAAGGGAATTCCTTCACGTATGGAGCCTCAAGAGAGATGAAGATGGCACTACAATAAGGAAATACAATCTCCCAAAGTGATACACAGCCTAGTCTTCTTTAGCAAGCCCTCCTAATGCCCACAACCTCCTTCAAAATGAAACTTTGAAACTTGAGAGAACCTACAGCCAACATGTTAGGGCTGCAAAACTAAGACCAACGTTAGTGTGAAAAAGAGCATGCAAAATCAATGATAATGCTACAATATAATATACAAAAAAAAACTAAATCAAGTGATGGGAAAAGACCCCATCACTTGTCTAGCTTATAAAGAGCTCTTGATTAGCTAGATAAATAGATGAAATCACGAGAGTATAAGATGTAAATTTGATTGAAATAATCTTAAGCAAAACTATGTGAAAATGATCCTTGCAAAATGAACACTTTTGAAAGATAAGCTATTAAGATTTGAAAAAATGATAGGAGCTCCTTGTAAGTAATGCCAAGAGTGGGTTTGTCTCTTGAAGACTTCCCCTCACGCTTTCTAGTTGATCCAAAGATGGCCTCTACAAAAATTCAAATGCACATTAGCTCATATGGATTATATTAATAAACAATGACAAGAGAACTCTAGAATTTACTTGAAAATAGATAGAGTTGTCTAGCCTAGAGCATATCAAATAATCAATTGCAAATATAAGATAGCTATACATTCACAATTCTTATGAAAGCATATGAGAGAATGAAATCAAATTAAACACAAATAGAGAAATACACCATTATTGAGCCAAGCCAAACTCCGAGAGAGAAACACCCATGAATGAAGGCGTAAGACTTTTTTATTATATGAAGAACAAGTGTGCACAGAAGCAAAGCTTCCCCAAGCACAATAGCTAGTACAAAAGATACAATATGAGAGCCCATGACTCCATTATATAGAAAGTTGGGAGCAAATCCCAATGAAGAACCAAATGCCAAGTTGTGAGAAGGAGGAGATTACAAGGCAAATTCAAATTTGATAAGTGGAGCTCTAGTTCCAAGTGTAAAAATTGGATTCTGGCAAGTGGACATCATTTTATTCTTCCCTTATGTGCCAATTTCAAATTTTATGGAATGACAAGTGTATATGGGTGGTAACCCATTTGGGGACAATTTTCCACAAAAATCTCCATCAAATATTCTCCCAAATCCTCTCAAATGTGCATTAACTTCACAAATTCGAATTTCCAAGTAAGCATCTATCATTTAATGCCAGAAATTCGATTTTATTTGAGCAGATGTCCTTTCCTTGAGTTTAGGAGTCCACATCACCTTGAGACTTCACTTTAACTCTTCCATAATTTTCCACTTCATTTAGCATGTGTGGATATTTATTTTTCTCCATTTATTTAATTTCTGGATTAATTAATTGCTTGATTTCCCATTAAACGTAGGAAAAGTGGGTTTTGAGGGTTCAAAACACATTTTTAACCCCTCAAAGTGTGCCATTGAATAAAGTTGAGTGTGAGAGGTGTAATTTTGATTACTCATACTCCATACAACTTCTCTATACAACACTTATTACAATTCAATTACAATTTTTATTACAATTTTTGACCTGCGGGAAATCTAAAAAGCTAAAAAATGACTATTTAGGCTTAACCAAATTCCACGAATTTTTTTTTGTGATATAGTATGGTAATATACATTGACTCTAGACACTAGGACTCACCCAAGATCTCACCATCAAGTCGTACTCCGACTTGGGATAAAATTGGAGGAAAAAACTCAATTAATTATTAAATCTTGATAGAGAGATGATAATTATTAATTAACCGAGTGAAGAAAACCTCCTAGGCTACCTAGGCCTGTTATAGACTCAATACTAACTCAAAACTCATCATTACTAGTATCACTTATTAGAATTCCTTGTAGGGTGTGGAATCTGGGTACAAGAGAAAGATGATGAGAAGTAGAAGTAGAGTTTAAAAACTCTATTGAACTGATGATATCTGATGGTACAAGTGTCCTCTGGTTCATTCTTGGGCATGGAGTCTTCACATAATCATCAAGTGCCACTCCAGTGGTCAACATGGCTCACAGTAATAAAATTCAATTAAGCCTGGAGTTATTCAAGGCTTGTCGGCACCCTATACCCCTTGTAGATTTCAATATTAGATTCAGCCACATTATACCTCAAAGGGTGCAGGATGAAGGGGTACGTGGTCCTGTTTTGAATATATGCTGAAATGCTGGGAAAATTGTTAAATGTGCTGAAAAATGAAAATCGCCACAAAATCCACCTTTTTTGTGTTAGGTCCAATGAGCCTTATTCCATCACCAAACATAAAATGTGGGTCCCAATTTAACCTTTCGTTTTGATTCTTTTTTTTTTTTTTTTTTGTAAGTTGACACTTACCTTTATTTATATTATAAAGATAATTCTCACATAAATATAGATTGCAGTCCATTCCTACATAAATAAAACATAAACAATGGTATATATCAAAATTAACTTTAAGAATTATTAAAAGTTAATGACAATCCCAATAAGGAGAACTATTTTTAAGGTTTTCTTGTGAGCCTTTAAAAGAGAATGTGGGTCTGAAACACCTTTTGTGTGAAGAAATGCTGCCTGAACATTTCAGAGCAACTTGAAATGCAGTTTCACGTTTTGAAAAGTTTCAGTGCTGGAAATGGAGAGGGGAAGATGTTTCCTGCTAGTAAGGTTTCATCTCTTTGTAGGGTTTACCATCTCAGTTCACCCTTTTTATATACCACTTTTCTTTTTTTGTGCTTTCATGTGTATCTTTCCATCTTTTAGCTTATCAGAGTGGTCTGGCACTCGCATAGTCCATTGTTAATTCATTCTATCTTCTGGTTTCATTATCCTTTTCTTAGGTCATTTGTGGGCATTAATAAAATGATTTTATGTTATCTTGTTCACAGACAATGGTTTATATTGTTGCCTGTTTTACCTTTGAATGATTGTTCTACATTAAATGTATGTTGCTTTTCTATGGAACAGGAAGCACTAATGTTTATTTAACTTGCAATGCTACAATATTAGATATAATAAGTGCAGTGATCGTCTTTTGTGATCTTGATTGATTGATGGTGCAAAGTTATTTGTGTTAATGGCAGACTTGGAAGATTTGAAGATCTTTGCGAAAGAGCAACATGCTGAAGAAACTAATGATATGTGCCATTGGGATATTAACTTTTGGAGTGAGCGGCTTCGCGAGGCTAAGTATGACATAAATGAGGTTAATCCTATTTTCTTACTATCCTCTTTGAAGTATAATCTTTTTGCCGTTGTTGGATTCAGTAAGCATGAATCTTTGTATTTCCAGTGACACACTGAATTTTTGCATTAGGAATTTCTGAATTTGATATTTGTAAAGTATTGGTTTTCTTAGATCTAGCAGTGGCCAATTTTATATTATATATATACTGATGTCTTAGTTGGCACAGGAATCTTTTAATCATGTTAACATTATCTACTAATTAACAAAGAATATGATGAGACAGAAGTTTCGTTCATACTTATTTGGAGTGCCATTACTTGACTTGGTCTTTCAACTTACTGGCATATTGAGGACTTCTGAGGGACAGCTGTGGGAATGTTTAAAATTTGGCGATAAGCACAACGCGAAGCTAAAAACGAAAACTCTGAAGTTATTATTTTTAACAGCTGGCAACAAAGAGAATTGAGCAAATGATGGTTAGAAGAGAATGGGTCTCATTGGAAGTATCCTATTCCTTGCAAGGAGGATTGAACATTTCATAGAAAAAGGTTGAGAGCAGGAGAAGTTTTCTCTGCCCAAACTGAAAAAGTATCGTGGATAAGAAAGAAATGGAATTCATGGTAGAGAAAATGGAATATTCCTCTATTGCAGAAATTAGTATTATGAGGGGAGTTACGCTGATCTGATGTTGAATCTTTTGTTAAAAAACTACTCAACAGTCTTACTGGAGAAACAATTGGTGCTATTATGCCTTACATAAAAATACTACATAACAGGGATAGCAACAATTGGTGCGCTGAGAACTGGAAAAAACACTGTTACACTATTTTTGTGGTACGTGGGGATGTGGACCAATGCATGTGGAGTACCCCCCTTAAAATTTTAATGTACGGCAGGTTCTGGTTGGGATACAGAACATATGGGACACTGCCCATAGATATAAATTATATTTAGTTAATGTTTGATTAAACTTCCAAAAATTAATCTAAACATTCTCCTGAATAATGAAAACCGTGAAGCAGTGACATTATAACATCACAATTCAAGGGAGATATTTGGAAAATCATCTACAAATGTGAGTTTTTAGGTACAAAGGAATTCCCAATAACAAATGATGGCCCAACATTAGCAAAAAATGAATATAAAATGGTGGAAATATGTTGATTTAGGGTTGGAATGGGTTTTATTTTTTAGTAGAATGTAGAGGGTATATAAATCAATTAGGAGAGGGTGAGAGGGATTTGGGTTTTACTTGTTTTTTTTGTAATTATCTTTTTAATATTTTTAGCATGGAGAGGACCCATATGTAGGGTATGCCAAAAAATGCTCTATTCAGTGCGGTAAATCTAGAAGTGCAAAACTTGTACTCAAGGTATGGGTACATGTACCTGCATAACAGGAGGGAAACATGAGTGGAAGGTTAAGCCCTGTTGGCCACTTGGAAAGGGATATATTTGCATGGTGTTGCATTCTTACAACAAGAGGACGATGGGTTTTATATGGTTACATGCACAATAACCCAAAGGCATATTTGGCTCCAAGTTTTTCAAATTGTTTACCTCAAACTCAATTGAATTGGTCGAATTGATGCTTGAGGATATTGAATCACCCTTCATACTAGGCAAAGGAGTGAACCAGTTCAAACCAATAGAGTTCGTACCTACTCAGTTGATTTTGTACCTCCGTACTCTTCTATAGCCCACAATGTTTCTTGCTTTCTAATAATATTAAACCTAAGCTAGAGTTTCTAGTGATGTATACCCTAAAATCACATTATATATAGATCCACCCGTTTATTTGCATCACACCTCTCTCTTTGAGAAGTTGTGAGCATTTGGAGTTTTTGAAACGAGTTGTGATTTAGAATAAGCTTTGAGCTTGTTTGGCAATCCTTGCGGGTTGCTAGGAGGCTACAATCCATCTACAAGCTTGGTTGCGTTGTGAAATGAACAATAGCTTATGTATTTTATGTTTATTACAAGTTGTTGATCAGATTCTTGTGCTCATTAATCACATACTTATTAATCACATTCAAAAGTATGTTAAATTTGCAACTATTTTATTTTTGAACGGATTCACATAGAGAAGATAAATTGTTTGGAAACTAAATGGTTAAATGACCCTGTCTTTGTGTGGTGTAACATCCAATAGGCACAAGTAGTTATTGAACGAAAGCCTTGGTAGATATCCCATTGCGTTGGATCATATGGATCCAACCTCTTAATGGGTAAAGATGTCTCACTTGAAAGAGTTTGATGATGATATTGATGACTTAGGGTGGATTGGTTTGGATCTAGACCCACTAGTAGTAGTAGCTCTAGGGATTGACATTAGCCATGCTTCTACTATTACTACCACTGTAGTTCTAGATTTCCATGAGGAGTTTAACGAGCTTGTGGCAAAGCATGGTCCTATAACTCATGCCGAGGATGCCATTTCTAGTAGTGGCGATAAGTTTAATGATTGATTATGTCGATCAATGATATGTAGTAGGCTAGTAGTTTCTAGCATGTTGTTTTCTGGACTCTAGAGGCCATTTAGAGCCTCATTGATTATTCATTTTTTTTGGATATGTATCATACTTGGTGCCATCTTGATATTTTCACAAGAGAAAACTTTGCATAAATTGTCTCTAATTGTTTGGAATCTTTAAAATATATATTTTCATTACAATTTTAACATTTTATATATTTTTGGTAAATGAAGTTGTAATTAAATTAGTTGAATTCCGGTGTGATTCTCAAACAAGGCTCTGCTTGGAAGCGGGAATTGGAAGTGAGGAGCGACAATTTTTAGAAGCTTTCGGGTCGGGAGCGATTTTTATATAGTATATATTTTGATGCATATATGTCAACAAAAGCATGTAGAATGATGAATTAGTTATAAAAAGCATAAAAACATGGATTAAACCATACAACATCAATCACCTAGTAGTTATAATCTTCATCAATCACAGGTCCACATGTTACAACATCTTGATTTTCATCAATCCTTAAGTTTCAAAATTCAATATATAACATTTGTCATCACTAAAGTTGTACTTGTAATAATTACCAAACTATAACAAAGAATATCAAAGTTCAAACATGAAATGAAATGTTTTAACTTTCACGAAGCATAATATTCATAATTCATTACCAATGAGTTATAATTGCCAACTTCAAACTTCAAACTTAAGTTGTCATATATTGTTTACAAAAAATACCATAATAAATATGAAAGAGTCAAAAGTTATAAAATTTAATTGAAACTAGTAAAAACAAGTAAATCTACTATCTACTAAAATTTCTTCTTACCATAAGAAATTTCTAATTTCTTCTCTCGTAGTCTATTAGCAATGGGAGTCTCCTCCCCCATAGTTGGACGACCACATCCAAAACCAGAAGGCACATGATCTCCACGTCAGGCTGCAGATGGAGGTGGTGACAAAGATGGTGCAACTTGAACATTGCAAGTGGAAGATGGGGGTGGCATGGCTGTGGATGTTGTTGTTGCTGCTTCATCCTCATCGTTCAAAAGTTCTCCTTATAGTTGTTCTAAATGTAAAGCTCCATCCTCCAAATTGTCCTCCTTCAAGTTGTTGTCCCAAGTGATAAATGCTCTATCAAATTGAGTCTGCTCACTATAATGTGTCAACAACCTCAAGTTGTAGTGCACATAAACCAAACTTGTTGCTGGGTTTTCATTGAGAAAGTTTCTTTTCACATTGTGGATGAAGTGTTAATTTTGGGCAACTAGGTCCAAACTCCATGTTGCATTGCTCATATGATGGAGATGATGTTTTTGTTGGATTCCTCTTTCGAAGAGGTGCAAGATTGATCTAAAGATCATCTTGTTTGGATGAGCAGAACTTATATTTTGAATTTATTTTCCACAAATGCGCAAATTTTCAAGGTCGGTCAGAATTGTAATGTAGGCTCACAAGCCCCAACATGTGTCACTCACCCCTAGTCATGGATATAAATTGGAGAGATATGATGCTCATTTCATCATCAACTCATCTCACACATCTCTCTCTGATCTGATTGGTTCGTACAACCTTAGAGGCTTCTCTCTCCTCCACACGTGAAAACAAGAAGTTGTATTTTCAGACTGTTTTAGGGTTTTGCTGGCAGCATTGACCAACGTTGACTTTGGGTCAAGCCTCAATGTTTGACTGCGTTTTTTGCTCAGAAATTCGAATTTTGGAAGGCCACATTGCAGGGCATAGAAATCGAGGTCAATTGTTGACCTTTGATCGTAGCATTGATCGATTTGACCGCAGATTTGACTGGCACGTTCACTATTTTGTGGACTGGTTTTTGGGGTGAGTTTGACCATGAAGGCCGACTTTGACTGAACCTATTTGGAGGTTAAAAGGGCTGGTTTGACCAGAAAAGTCTTTGCTGGCGAGGGCATCCTGTTGATTGCTGTAACAAACAATTTTCTCCATCTCTGCTGAATAAGAAGAATTACAAATTCTTGTATCTTGTAGTGGCTTGTCTTCTGTTGGTTTAATTTTCTGTTCTATCAACATTTACTTTCAAGGGTTATGTGATTGCAAATCTGACTTGGGCTAATAAGAAAGATTGATGTAAACTACATTAAGCATAGAACATAACATGGCTATCTAAAATTAACATGGTATCAGAGCTAAGGTGAAGACAAAGTCCAAGCAAGAGTGTGCAAAGCAATCATCGAAGAAGTTGGATAATCAAGGACCGGGATCAATGGTTTCCTCATCATACAAGGGTTTCAAATCTGATGATAAGTTGAATGATAAGTCTGATTGTCATGCGTGGAAAATTTCCTTGGATCTGACATTAGAAGAACAAGATGTCATGGATTATGTGTAGGGAAATATCAATGAGCCTCCATCAAATGCACCGTCTGCCACTAAGAAAAAGTACAAGAAAGGGGAAGTCAAGGCGAAGAAGATCATCAGGGATTCTATTCATAAGCACTTGGTTGCTTATATCTCCGAGATGGGCACATCTAAAGGGAGGTATGATAATTTGGTTAGCATTTTCAGGGCTAGGAATGCTAATCATATTCTATTTTTGAAGAACAAGCTGAAGGATATCAAGAAAGGCAAGGGAGAATCCATCCAATCATATTTCATGAGGCTCAATGAAATCAAGAATGATCTCCTAGCTATTGGAGAAGGCATAGCTGACCAAGAGCTTACTCTCATTGCTCTTGGAGGACTCCCCCGAGAACGGTATGTATTCAATACCACTATTCTTAATAATAATGTGATTCCCGATTTTGATGAATTGTTGACAAGATGCACTCAAGAGGAGACACGGATGATGGAGAGAGACCATCCCTCTAATGGGAATGAAAGTGACCCTACTGCCTTCATCGCTAACGCTGGTCCGTGAAATCAAAATCATGGAAGGAGGAGTCCCAAAAGAAGAAAAGGAAGATGTTACACTTGTAACAAGTTTGGTCACTATGCAAGAGAGTGCCCCAATAGAAGGGACTCTCCGGAGATGATGGCAACAACAACTTAAGGGGGAATGGGAATCAGAGGAACAACAGGTTCAAAGGAAAAAGGAAGGCTCCCTCTGATCGAAATGGGAGTGGAAATGGTCAACCTTTCAAGAGTTCAAGAAATTCTAGGTACAATGAATCTAATGTTTTTGATAGGAAAAATGAATATATTCTTATATCTGCCCTCTCTGTTGCATCTCCTTTCGACACCTTGGAAAATTGGTTGATTGATAGTGGTGCCTCGAGGCACTTCACTCTATATAAGGAAGCTCTCACTAATTTGATTGAAAAGGATACTAATTTGGAAATTATCCTTGGAGACAATGCCACCTATCCCGTGAAAGGGATAGGGACAATGACCCTTCATCTAAATCAAGGTCCAATCCTCCGCTTGCAAGATGTGTTGTACCTACCTGACTTGAAGAAGAATCTAGTGTTTATCTCGACAATAGAAGGCAAAGGATTCAAGGTGGCATTCATCGATGGCAAGGTACACATTTGGAAAAGGAACTTCAAAGAAGAGTTCACTCTTGGGTTCAGGGTTGACACACTCTATCAGGTTGGAAGAAGTCCGCTGGGGGCCATGACATGTGACACAACCCTTCAATTCGAGCTATGGCACCGAAGGTTTGCCAACCTTCATTACAAAGCCCTTCCCGAAGCAAGGAAGGTGGTGACAGGGATGCCCGATTTCAAAGATGATCATGAAGGTGTATGTCAGGGTTGTGTTGAAGGAAATAATACAAGGGGACCATTCCACTCAAGTGTCACGAAGACATCTGATATTTTGCAATTGATACATTCTGATCTATCTTGTATGCTGCCCGTAACATCCTTGGGAGGATGCTTATATTATCACTTTTATAGATGGCTTCTCCCGCAAGACTTGGATATACTTTTTGAAGAAGAAGGATGAAGCATTCAAGTGGTTCCGTACCTTCAAGGCCTTGGTTGAAAATCAAATAGGGAAGAAGATCAAAATTTTGAGAACCGATAATGGAACCGAGTATGAGTCGAATGAATTCAATGACTATTGCATGGAAGCTGGCATTAAGAGGGAGACGACCACTGTGTATACTCCCGAACAAAGTGGTGTTGCTGAAAGGAAGAATAGAACCATTTTGGAAGCTGCCCGTGCCATGCTTTATGATCAAGGTCTTCTGAAGTTCCTATGGGAAGAAGCTGCCAACATTGCTGTGTATGTTCAAAATAGATGCCCACATTTTGCATTGGACTCCAAAATTCCCGAAGAAATCTTCTTTGGTAAGAAGCCCGATGTCTCTCATTTTAGATTTTTTGGAAGTCCTGTTTATTTTCATGTGCCGAAAGAAAATAGGAGCAGGTTGGATGCTTTTGGGAAGAAGGGAACGTTTGTGGGCTACAGTGAAACCTCAAAGGCATATATAATCTATGTGCTTGGTCAAAGAGAATTTGAGATATGCTCTGCTGTCACCTTCGACGAAGATGCTGCCCTCAGGAAAGTCAAGGATCTTCTTATCTCAAAGGAAGACAAAGAAGAAGAAGTAGCTGGAAGGCAGGAAGAATCGAAGGTTGAACTGATGCTCGATGTTGAAGGACCAATGGATCCTATAGATCCACCTTTGTAAAATAAAAGAAGACCCTCATGGCTTAGAGACACTCTCGAAGATGATGAGGGACATGTTGCTCCTAGGGGAACATTCCGTGAAAGTAAGAAGCCAAATAGGTACCAAGGGTACCTAGCAGCCATGAGTACTATTGTACAATCTGAGCCTGGAATTTTTGAAGAATTCGTAAAGCATCAAGTTTGGAAGGATGCTATGCATGAGGAATATGAGTCAGTCATGAAGAATGATGTCTGGGATGTGGTCCCTAAACCAAAGGACGAATCTTTTGTCACTTCAAAATGGCTCTACAAGATCAAGCATGGAGTGAATGGAAGTGCTGAAAAGTACAAGGCAAGATTTGTTGCCCAAGGCTTTTCTCAAAAGGAACACATAGATTATGATGATATATTTGCATCTGTTGCTCGCTATACCACCATCCATTCAATCACTGCCCTTGCTGCAACACAAGGATGGAGTCTCCATCAGATGGATGTGAACACTGCTTTCTTACATGGTTCAATGAAGGAAGAGGTCTATGTGGAACAACCTCTGGGGTTCGCAGTTCGAGATAGAGACACATATGTATGTAGATTGAAGAAAGCCCTCTATGGGTTGAAGCAAGTCCCCAGGGCTTGGTATGAGAGGATTGATAGCTACTTGATGAAGTTGATATTTACTCGAAGTGATGCTGATCCAAACCTTTATTTTAAGGTTGATAATGACAAGCCTCTCATTCTGGTTCTCTATGTGGAGGATCTCTTCCTGACAGGTGCTGACCCTCTCATTCATCAATGTAAGAGGGAGTTAGCTGCCGAGTTCGAGATGAAGGACCTAGGTTTGATGCACTATTTCCTAGGCTTGGAGGTCTAGCAAAAGCCATGTGAGATTTTCCTTTCTCAAGGAAAATATGTCGTGAGTTGCTGGAGAGATTTGGGATGGTGGACTGCAAGTCCGTGACTACTTCGATGGAACTCAACTTTAAGAAGTTGTGTGGAAGTGCTGCTGGGCCCGAGTTTGGAAATCCCACCGAGTATCGTCAACTCGTGGGGGCCTTGATGTTCTTAGTGAACTCACGTCTCAACATATGTTTTGCATTGAACACGTTGAGTCAATACATGGCCGAGCCTCATCGCATTCACTGGATTGGTGCCAAGAATCTCTCGAGATATCTTCGGGGCACAATCAACCATGGCCGAAGATACATTGCTGGGAGTATGAGGCTCCATGGATATACAGATGATGATTGGGCATGCAATTTGGTGGATCATAAGAGCATATCTGGATGTTGCTCCACTCTAGGTTTTGCTTCAATATCTTGGATGAGCAGGAAGCAGAAATCGGTTGCTTTGAGCATCGCCGAGGCCGAATACATTGCAGCGTGTATGGCCCGTTGTGAAGCTGTTTGGTTGAGAAAGCTCTTTAGTGAGCTGTTTGGACATGTGCTGGATACCACTGTGATATTTTGCGATAACTAAAGTGGGATTCCTCTTTTTGAGAATCCCGTGTTCCACGACCGATCCAATCATATTGATATTAGGTACGACTTTGTCCGGGACATGGTACAACGAGGCACCGTAAGGCTCCATCACATTGGGATTGATGAGCAACTCGCAGATATTCTCATGAAGCCCATGGGGAAGGTCAAATTCTTAACCTTCTGTGAGAAGCTTGGTATGGTGGACAGACCCTATCCTGAGTGTCTTGCCTGAGTTGGACTATGAGCTCTAGGAGCTCCAGGGGGCTTGGGGTTAGCTTCTTGGAGCTATAAGCAACCACAAGGCGAGGTTCGCCTTACATTGTTGGTGTGCTTCTTCCCCACCGTTATGATATTGAGCTGGTTCACCCTCTCTTTGATCTATGCCCCACATGCATCCTACCCATGGAGTCTGGGACTCATGGGAAGTACCTCTCATTTGGCCAATGAGTTGGGAAATGAGGATAGAGACCGATAGCATGACCGATGGACGCATCGGGGATTGCTATACTCTCTATGTCTAGGATGGGATGTGTCCAACAACTTGATCTGGGATCAAGTCTGGTGGAGGTTCTACCTCTAAAATGACTTCATGTCAGTATGTGACTCACTCTTGAGTCTGGTTGAGGTTTTTACCTCTAGACTGACTTCGGGTTTGTGAAAGTGATGTCTTTGTGAATCAGATGGAGTTCTCCCTAGTTGAGACAGAGTGTGAATTTTGGGTAACTAGGTCCAAATTCCTTGTTGCATTGCTCATATGATGGAGATGATATTTTTGTTGGATTCCTCTTTCGGAGAGGTGCAAGATTGATCTATAGATCATCTTATTTGGATGAGCATAACTTATATTTTTAGTTTATTTTCCACACATGTGAAAATTGTCAAGGTCGGCCAGAATTGTAATGTAGGCTCACAAGCCCCATCAGATGTGTCACTCACCCCCAGTCATGGATATAAATTGGAGAGACATGATGCTCTTTTCATCATCAACTTATCCCACACATCTCTCTCTCACTTGATTGGTTCGTACAACCTTAGAGGCTTCTCTCTCCTCCACATGTGTGAAAACAAGAAGCTGCATTTGTAGACTTTTTAAGGGTTTTTTCTGCCAGCGTTGACCAGTGTTGACTTTGGGACAACCTTCATTGTTTCACTGTGTTTTCTGCTCAGAAATTCCGATTTTGGAAGGCTGCATTGGAGGGCACAAAATCAAGGTCAGCCATTAACCTTTGATCGTAGCGTTGATCACAACGTTGACTGCTTTGACCGCAGATTTCACTTGTGCGTTGACTGTTTTGTGTACTGGTTTTTGGGGTGAGTTTGACCATGAAGGAAGGCCGAATTTGACCGAGTTTGATTGAACCTATTTG
Organism: Pinus albicaulis; assembly: GCA_034641835.2. NCBI lineage: Eukaryota > Viridiplantae > Streptophyta > Pinopsida > Pinales > Pinaceae > Pinus > Pinus albicaulis. Next base: position 84,447,657 of record CM076583.1, read on the forward strand.
GAGGTTGAAAGGGCTGGTTTGACTAGCAAAGTCTTTGTTGGCTATGGCATCCTGTTGACTGCTGTAACAAACATTTTTCTCTATCTTTGCTGAATAAGAAGAATTAAAAATTCTTGTATCTTGTATTCTTTTGTCTTCTGTTGATTTAATTTTTTGTTCTATCAACATTTACTTTCAATGGTTATGTGATTGCAAATATGAATTGGGCTAATAAGAAAGATTGAAGTAAACTGCATTAAGCATAGAACATACCATGGTTATCTAAAATTAACATGAAGCTATAGGTGCTCCAAGACCTCTTTGTAGAAGAAGTATTAACCACCTGTGAAAGCTCTTTAACTTTCGATTTTGCCAAAGGTCCCCCAGAGCCATACATGTTACAATATTCAATAGGATCCATTCTATCTCTATCATTAATTACATGCAAAGAACCAAACACTCCAATTTGACTGAAGTATTTGTTTAATTCTCCACATAGTCTAACACACTCCTCTTTGTAAGGCACTAACTTGTCTAATGCTAACATATACCCACTTTGTACTTTTGGATTTGTATGGGGATTTCTCCTAACCCCACCCCCAGGTGCAGGTTTAACCAAAGCCAAGATGCAGAGTAGTATTTTGGCATGAGGACATATGCCAAGGCATGGAATGGAACATTAAGATTATCCCAGCTTTTGACCACATGTTTGTGAATATGATCGTACATGATGGTATCTTTCAACTGAACAATATCTTTGAAATGCCCTAGCATGCTATCCATCCGCTCATACAACTCCCCGATCACTTGCATATCTGTATTTGTAAAATGAATCATGTTATAAACTAAGAAACCACATTCGTTCGCCTAGCCCCTTGTGTCCTGAATCAGGCGAATCATACATGATTCGGTCGTGTCCTTTCGACCATGTCTTGATTTTCGGACACGAACCCCAAAAAAGTGACCTCTGCATGACTTCAAAAGGCTGATTTGGCCATTCTTTTTGCACATTGACATTCTCCCTTGGCCGTGGATGTGTGAGAGCAAGGAGCAAAGGGTGTGGGAGAATTTTCAATGAGATTCAAGCAACAGGTAAGTGCATTTCCTTTCTATTTTTTTGCATTTTTATTACAGCCATTTGCATGTGCATTTCTTTTACAAATTTGTGCATTTTTTGTTTATTTTTTTACAACATTCATGGCTCAATCAAGGGCAACAGGGAAGGGGCAAAGGAAGGGGAAGAATGTCCCCATTGGAGATGCCCCTCCTGTTCCAATTTCATCAGCGTCTGCAAGTGTTCCCTCTATTGGAAGTGGGGCTGCAACAACAACTTCAAATGTTGAGGGAAGACAACAACCTCAAGATAACAAAAGAGCAAGGGACAAGCAACAAGATGAAGGGAGGAGACAATGTTGCTTGGAAATTCAACTACTGCAACAATCATTTCATGATCACATATTACCATGTGAAAGCTCATTTGTTGGCTTTACCAAGTTGTGTAATTGCAACTTGTACGCATGTGTCTTTAGCAAAGAGGAAAGAATTGGAAAGAGAGGCCAATGTTGGTGTGGCAAATGTGGCTGCAAAAACTAAATAGAAGAAGAATGATGACCCCCTTCCATTTTTGAAGAAAATCAACAACCAAATTCGCATTTGAGAGTTCTGGTGGGGGACAAGCAACAAAAAGAAAGACAATTGCACTTGGTCCAATGGACAAGATTTTCTAGAAAGAGAAACAGGTAGAGCTTGATCTCACCGTTGCCTTTTTTTTCTATCAAAACTTCATATCCTTCAATGTTGCACGCTCACCTCTATTTATTGCGATATGTCGAGCTCCAACTCAAGGGGCTCCATTAGGGTATGTGCCTCCTGGGTCAGAAAAGCTTAGAACCACATTGTTGACAACGGCAAAGAAAGAGATGGACAAAATGCTTGAGCCTATTAAATTAGCATGGCCAACATCTGGGGTTAGCATTGTTTCTGATGGATGGACAAATCCAGCATGACACCCCTCATCAACTTCATGGTGTCTTCCTTGAATGGTCCAGTTTTCTTGAAATCAGTGGATGCACTTGGACAATACAAGGATGCATAGTATATGGGTGAGTTGTTTATTAAAGTTATTGAAGATGTAGGTGTTGATTCTTGTGTGAAAATCATTACAGATAATGCACTTGTTTGCAAGGCTGCTGGCATGATTGTGGAAGTTATATATCCACAAGTATTTTTGACACCTTGCATTGTCCATTCATTGAACTTAGCAATTAAATCTATTACATCAAATGTGCTTTGGATTGGAAGCATTATTGAGGATGCACGACATATCCACAACTTTGTACAAAACCATACAAATGCCCTCACTATCTACAAGGAGTACACCAATCTATCATTGTTGAAGATTGCGAATACACGGTTTGCTTCTTCATTCATCGTGTTGAAGAGGTTGAGGGAGGTCAAAACCGCTCTTGGGGCCATGTTTATTTCAAATTTTTGGTCTTTTTGGAGGAAGACATATCAAGCAACCTCAAAAAGAGTGCAGGACACAGTGTTAGATGATGCTTGGTGGGAGAGGGTAGATCTACTTATTCAGATCATGGACCCTATCATTTATTTGCTTCGATTTGCAGATACAAACCAACCCATCCTAGGAGAGGTTTATGAGGGATGGGATTCCATTATTTGGTCTGTGAGGAGCAATATTTTACAGAGTGAGTGCCCCGAGTATGAGACATCAGGCATTCTTCATTACCATACAGGATATTTTTGTCAGTAGATGGGACAAGAATTGCACACCTCTACATTGTTTGTCTCACTTATTGAACCCAAAATACGACAACCATGAGTGGCTGAATGGTGGACCTTCCCGCATGTTCCCTCCTCACATGGATGGTGAGATCTCACAGGGGAGGAAAGATACATTCAGGCGGATTTTTCAGGATAGAGCATCCTTTGATGAGGTGGAGGATGCCTTTGCAGAGTTTTTCACTGGCACTGGTCGATTTGGAGGATATGATGTGATTAGAGACAAGGGGCTAAGAAGCTCTATTCTTGGAGGCTAACTCATGGGGCAACAAGCCCTCCTCTAGAACAATTACCCATGAGGCTCCTCTCTCAGGTGACTTCATCCTCTTGTTGTGAGAGGAATTGGAGCACATATGGGAATTTGTATAGTGTCAAGAAGAGCAGGCTTGAGCAAGTCCAGGGCAGAGACAATGGTGTATGTGCACATCAACCCTCGTCCTATTTGCAGGTAGAGGGATGAGTGGTTGAAGGGAAAGACAAAGATGTGGGATGTGTTTCTTGATTATATGAGTTTGGACAACAGTGTTGAGTTAGCATTGGCCAACTTGGATCTTAATGAGGCAGTGCTAGAGCCTGTCACTTTTGATGATGGTGATACTGTTGGAGCAACAAAGCTGCAGGCTTGTTGACTTAATTGTGAAATACACAAGAGGTATTCGTAATAATAATATATTATATATATAATGTATAAGAGATGATGATAAAATGTTACAATGAGGCCTTGCTTATATACCTACGCAGGTGACCTTTCATGACTTAGACATGCCCTTTCACTAACTCAATGACTACTTACATAATCCTTAATTGACTATTCAATAATTATATTTGTTATATTTGTTATGAATTATATTCATAACATTGCCCCTTCCTTCAAAAGCTTTGTCCAAAAAAGCTTATAGTTGACACTTTTCTTCAGTTCTATTACACACCGTTTTCTTTATTTGCTTTCGTCACCATTTAATATATCAACTTTTATTTATTTATTTGTTATGAATTGGCCCTTCCTTCAGAACTTTGTCCTCAAAGTTTTATGGATAATAATTTCTTCATCTTGTATTTGTTATCTTGGCATGTGTAACTCGACATCTCATCTTAACTTGTATAATTTTCTGGTGATATGATATTTTTTTTTTTAATTAATTAATTAATATTAGATTAATTAATTAAATTAATATTTAATATATATATTTTTTTTTTAATATTTTAATTATTATTATTATTATTAATATGCAATTTTATAAAATTTATTATAATATAATTTTATAAATAAAGTTAGCATCAAGAAACATTTCTTGATACTTTGGATAATCCGGGAAGCTCTTCAGAAGATGATAACCACAGGAACTTAAAAACCAAATAAAGTTAGATTATAATAACTTATAAAAAAACTTTATGATTTGTTAATTTATTATATTGGTACAGCGAGTCGTGTCTTTATATCACGTCTTTTATTTTTGGCCTTATTCTGATACTAATCTCCCAGAACTTTGCTACGAACGTAGAACCCTACTGTTCTGTTGCTACTATTTACACCAACAATCTGTTGGCCTGTGGACAGTTGACACTTTGATATGCAATCCACAAGCTTCTTGTATCATTGGTTTCCCCAGTCGCCCATCAATCCCAACAACCATATTCATGCCCGTTATCTCAGCATGAAGGACGCCAAGATGTACAGCAGATGGATCCGATTCCTTAAACCATGTCACTTAAAATTGTTAGACATTTGAACATGACTGAGGTCCAGCTGCAAGAAATTTTTGCTTGTGGAATTCTGTGGCATAATAATTATAACCTAGTGGTACAAAACATAAAATCATCTTCAAGACCCTTCCCTTGTATTTGTGTTTTCTTAAATTTAACAGGCTTCTCAAGACATCCGGAATTGTCATCCCTCAGAACTACTCCCAATCCTGGTGGATCCAACCCTTCAACAATGTTGTCACCAATAATAGCATAACCAGGAGGTGGAACAAGTCTCCAAATGAAAACTGTGCGTCTAGATTCACTGCCCTTATCCCACCATATAAGATCGAACTGAGGTTGACATATAAGAACGAGCCAACCTGGCCATGGATGCTGTTCTATCCCATCGAGGGATGCTTGGTCCACTATCCACCCCATGCTTGCTTCCAACATCAGATTGAGCACTCATTTCAGAATTTGTTGTCTCCTTATGCAAATCCGAATTAGCAAAGTTTCGGTGCAGCATTTCACGCATATCACAGGCTATAGATTTTGAAGGAGTTTCAACAGATCTGTGTGCAAAGAAAGAGCCAACAACATTTTCTATCCACCAAATACTGAAGCCAGATTGGTCCCTTGAATTAGGAGGACTGTAGTATATGCAATCAGAAAATATGGCAGAAGTTAGAAGATCAGATCGAATACAATTAACAACACTAGTTTATGGCGTAGCTTTGCCAATTTGTGCAACACAACCAAGAACAGTATATCCCTTTGGTGCTATAGGCATCCACAATGAACACTGCATGTCTTCATCACGATTGTATGATTCTCGTTCCATATGATTTAAACTAAAGAATGACCAAACTAATTGAAAGCCAAGAGGTTTTTTCACATGGCCATAAGTATTGCTGACTGCCATCACAACTTGAGATGGAGGCACAGACCCCAGTGTAACACAGTCACCTAGAATAACATAATTTGAAGGAGGGTGGGTTCTCCAAATAGCTATATGCTGATTAGAACCATTACCTCTTTTATCAATCCAGATTCTATCAAAATGTGTGCAACGCGATAAGGCATTGGCACTTCCAAATTGCAAAGCTGCAACTGTTTCATCTTGCAACCGAAGCAAAAGGCGCAAAACACTCAGAGAAAGATGAACATAAATATCTGTTGTCATAACTGAAACATTAGTCTTATTCTGTACACATGTATATTCGCCTGATATATCCACTGGATCAAGTACAGCAAGACTGGAACCACTTTCAACAGTAAGACCTTTAAGAAATGCACGGATCCGTCTATCATTTTCCTTTGCAGCATACATTAAATTGATGTCCAGTATTCTATTACTTCTAGAGGCAATACGCTGTGGTGATTTTCCAAAATCAGTATAAACTGGGCATGTTTTAATGTTTGGACTTAGTTTTAAATGGACCGTTTGGAAATTTTCTTCATGGAAAGGTACATCTTCTTGATGAATATTTTCTTTGGTAGCAATTGAAACCTTTCCATCAGCTGGACCCAACAACAGAATTTTTCTTTCCTGGCATACATTATTTACATCACTATCCATGGGGAAACTTTCACTAGGAGATTTTGGTTTGTATCCTAATGCTAAAAGCTTTTCATCCTTGGAATCAACACCACGCATAGGAGAACCTTCATTAAGTGTTTTTTCTTCTTCAGTTGTTTGTTGGGTGTAGGAATTACACTTAAGAAAACTCCTCAACACATAATTTGTCAACCCGGGGGATTCGTAAACTTAGAGATGAAGCACAGGAAATGCTAGAGATGGTATGAATCTTTCTAATGTAAATCCCTACTTTCTTTAAAGGAAAGATTGCATAATCAAATCAAAAGAGAAGAAGGCAACTTGAACCATCAAAAATAATCTAAGACTGGAATGAGGAAGTATGCATTTGCAAAAGAGAATTAAAGATAAAAGGAAATCACTTCAACTAATGGTTGTTTAATCTACTGAGTGTGTGTTTTCCCTTAGCAGAGACACTTTAGCAGTCTCTTTAGATGGGCCCTTAAACCTGCTTCCTTAGAGATTTCCTTCTTGCATTAATTTGTCCTGCACTAGTGCAAGATCATAGATTTATGTAGAAGGTATAAATAGTGTCTTTACTGAAGGCTTTTTACTTCATGCAAGGGCTTGAACTTTTCAAGGTTCAGAGCACTCAGATCTTGTGGCAAGAAACTGGTTCCTACACTGGATCAGAGCTTACTGCACTTAGCTTTTAATATTTGAAACAAGTATTCAATTATTGCAAGTGCTAGTTTTCTATCGAATCAAATCGCACACATAGAAAGTGAATGTTTCTAATCTTAACAAAATGCAGAAATAAAGAAACAAACATCTATCCTGTCATAAGCATTTAAAGAAAGAATGAAAATTGCGGAAAGTATATTAAGAAAACTTGCTGCATCACACCAACGTGCACTAGTGCAGGTTCATTTCTCCTACTTGGACCAGGTGGAAAACCAATTAAACATAATTGCAGGAAAAGGAAATATCAAACCAACGTGCATTGGTGTAGGTTTGTTTCTCCTGCTTGTACCAGGCATATGAAATCCAATCTGAAATCAAGTGCAGGAAAGTAAATTGCAGGGAAAGAAAATGTAACTACTTCACACGACGAATCCGTTTTTACTCAGACAGGAATACATGTGTTGAAAGTTAAATCACACTTTAATAATATAAACACAAATTACAAGACACATAAAATAGGGTAAACATGTTGGGTTGGCTGGGCCCTAGCCAACCAGCGCGTTTCCCTTTTTAAGTTAAAACGCTACTCAGTAAACCATTTAATTCATCAGCTTAAAAACAGAAACATAATTTCTGAAACATGAGGCGGAAAAACCTTTTATTAATTCATTGAGGCGAATACATGCATTGATACAATGTCCAGCCCAGATTCGGGTGATAACAAAACAACCGGTTACCGCCTATCAACTTCGCTCTAAAAACTCTGCTCCAAAATTCTCCTCTAGGTCCTATTTACACTTTACATTATATAGATCTGTTGGCTGAAGGCCAAAATAGATCGTTCAACTGATTCATAACAAAATGCAGAATTTAGTTTCGGCCTTCAAGATAAGACGGTTTTGCAAAACTGGCCGTAGCTAACCAGCTTTTTCCCTTCACGAATTAGTCTCGGCTTCCTTTGAATCATTCACTGTCGTGGCTGAAGTGGCTCAAGACGAGGCACTGATCGAGGAGGTTCGAATCTGCCGTGAAGATTTGTTGCGCTGGAAATGGTGCAAGATCAGGTCCTGCACTAAGATCAGCGGTCACGGTAAGCACTTTAACCATCAAATAACCTTTGGAGATATCGATAAGTTACAAAAGTGATTTAAAAGTAAGAAATCATGTAATAAATATTTAATTAATGCTAAATTGAATTAAAACATGAAGAATAAATGTTTATACGAAATGTGTCACCGTGCTTGGATTGGTGCAAGATGAGGGTGCATAAAATGGTGAAACAGACGTAAATGGTTATGATTTAGGAAGGGTAAAATGGCAAAAAAAGAGAAAATTAGGGGGATAACATCCTCCCATCCCTAATTTGTTGTGTGTCCACACACAACTCTTTACTTCTGCAAAAAACCTTCAAAAATTTGAGCATTCCATCTCACTCCTGCTCTGGCATACTATCATCAGTCTGCAATGTTTCAGACTTCGTCTTTTTGTTGTTCTTCAATTTCTTCGTCACCTTTTTAAGTCGTCTGAAACATTGCGAAGCACGTTACTTCCATACCCTGACTTCTCCTTTCTTCTTCTGGATCTATGCCATGAATTCTTCTTTATTCTTTTCTTTTTCCTCCTGCGCTTTAGCTACGAGCTGCTCTAAATTCTACACTTGAAGCTCTAGCTCGACTATCCGAGCAGCAGGATCTACCGAGTCTTCTTCCTTTTCTATCTCAACAGGGGTTGTTTTTTCTTCAGGGACCTTAGTATCCCTCGGGGTTTCAGTAAACACTTCTTCCTCTTCCGGTTCTTCTTCTTCTTCTAACTCTTCTAGTTCTTCTTCTTCTTCTTGCTCTTCCGGTTCTTCTTCTTCATCTACTTCTTCTGGTTCTTCTTCGTCTTCTTGCTCTTCCGGTTCTTCTTCTTCTTGCACTAGTTCTTCTTGCACTGCTGCAGGAGGGGATTCAACGTTCTGTGGGGAATGTGGTTTTGCACCAGGTTCTTCATTATTTTTCCGGCCCTTAATAAAATCGGCCAACAGAGTGTCATCTTCAATTTCCACAGATTTTTCTGTGTCCGCAAGGATTGACAGCAAATCATCTTCTTCAGGGGTCTTGATGCAGGACAACCCTGAAAACCCAGAATCTCTCCTCTCTCATACATATAAAATGTGCATCTCAATAACTGCCCAAATAAAACTCCAAGTCTGGGCAAATTCACAACTATCATTTGCGGAAGCTCCTTTAAATTATCATTCACTATGATTATAAAATCATACAACTAATTCACATATGCAGAAGCTCTACTCCAATTACAACTTATGGCTAATAACCATGCTTCATAGAACCTTCAACCTTTATGAACGCCTTTTCAACAATCTTATAAAAGACTTTAGTTAACTAGCCATTTGTTTTATTCATAAACTCAAACTTTGTAAAGCCCAAATGCCAAAGATTTAACAAATCACTTTGTTTCCATTATATATGTGCGCCCTTGTTGTTTTTTTCTTTGAACAAGCTTGACATCGTTTTAATCATCCCAACCATTCACGGCAAACATTATCATTTAAAAATAACATTTGACCACACAAACTACACGTCTTTCGATTCCTGGGATTTACTATGCAACATGCCCATTCCAGTCAACACAACACTAGACCTGTCCACGGGGTCAATACGTGTTTAGTCGATACAAATGTAACTTACCTTGCATTCCCCAAAGCTTGACTTTGTTTTTCCTCATGCACCAACAGTTATGAGCGTTGGCTCCACCCATCAAAACCTCGACTGATACCAGTTTTTAAACAGCGTAATATCATGTTTAACGCCATTCAACGCTCACACAAACCGCAGACTCAATCCTACCAATCGTAGACCTTCTCAGTCATCTTCGTCGGATGCTTTCTCTAGCTCTGTGTTTAACACTTCCATCACTTGTCACCGCTTCCACTGTCTTATTCACTGGTTTCAATCCATTTGTTTCAATGTCGATCCAATATCAATGCCTCTCTGCACATAAACTTTCGCTATGCAAACGAGTCACATAAAACTCAGTTTGTTTAAAAGCCGAATGCCAACAAAATGACATTCCTCCACACAATTTCAACAGTGCTTTCTCTGCATTAAGGCTTGATCCATCGAATGGATTAAACCCCCATCGAACTTCATGATTCCATTTGACTAACGCTTTCACACATCAACTTGACTCAACATTTAAAGTTGTTCAACAATATCTGTTAATTCGAATGCAGACTTCATATACAACTCTTCAACATACTCATTGGCTTCAGCGATCTGAGCCAGAGTATGACTGATATCTTGCGTCCAACACATTCAATGCCTCCGATTCATAATTTTTTGAATGTTCCATAACATTCCGATTTCTATTCTGGGTTAAAACGCTGATCGATTTTCAACCTCTACGCCTCCAGGTTGTAGCTTCATTACACCGTTACTTCATAGACCCATCTCTAGTCAATCTGCGATTCGGCCAGATCAGATTCAATGTGCGATTCGACCAGATCAGGGTTCCAATCTCCAACCCTCTTTGGCACACAGACAGAGGGAATGTTTCTCTATATATTCTGTTGTTGTGATACAATACAACGAAATTCGCTTATGTGGCCTCAATACAGAGTCTAATGTCGTTTTAACAAATCGATCCCATCTTCTTTCAAACTCAGATCCTCTTCAATCAATTGCCTATACTGCGCATTGATTCATGATACATCTGACTTGTGTATTCTTTCAACATATAAAACCCTTCATTGCATTCTATTTAAACATAAAATCAACATTAAATAACTTCGATTTTTCCTTCGTATGAAAAATACCATTCAGAGTTTAAATATACATTTGCTCAATAAATCAACCCATATGATTCTAAAACACACTTTCAAATTAACAAATGAAATACTTACAAACTCTTGTCTTTGGCCAGATATTCAAAATTCATGGCCCTTTCAATTGCCCGGAGGCTTACAACTTGGCTGTCCAAACCTCAACTCTCAATCACTCTATTCTTCCTGCTTTATTTTGCCTTTGAGGCTCATAAATTTATACAAATTGAATTGAACCAATTTAGGTTCAAATCCCCTTAGTCACTCAACAAACCCTCAAATATCTCAACAAATCCTACAATCTAGATTTATCCCTAAAATCTTGAAACTAAAATCTAACTTAGGCTCATAATTAATTCTCAAATATCTAAAATATGTTTCTCTCATGTTCTCCAAATTATTTTGGGAACATTTACAAATCCTCACAATAATTAATTAAAAATATAATTTAATCACTCAAAAATCTCATTAATATTTACATTAAAATTAATATTTCCTCACAAACATGAAACTCCTAGGTTTAATAAAATACAAGGTATTTTTCGGAGCTAATGCTCCTGCATCAGGTCTGTTCATGCACTGGTGGCGTCGGAGGAGTTTCTTCAACAAGTGTACCCGTTGTCTTATGTTTCTTTGGAGATGGGCCCTTTTCTTCTGCTGATTTCTCGGGTCGTTTCCTTCTTGCACTAGTGCAAGAAGGACTTATCTTTACACTTGGACCCTTGCTTGTGCTGGCAGGGGTCTCTATTTTCTTTTCAGTAGTTGTCTTCTTTCCTGCAGAGGGATTTTTATATAGTTGCTTCAACAACTCCTTCCAGTTCATGCCCTTAATTTCCAATTGTTTCTGGACCAAGATTTTGATCAGGCCGTGATGATACAATTTCTTGGCGCCCTGATCCACCCATGCACCCTGCACACTCTTGGCCATCTTTTCTAAACTCTTAAGAAAAAAATAAGTGAAATCCATCCTCCACCAGACATTCCGGCCAGGTTCAAAGTGTTGCAGCATCCTGAAATGATACACAAAGGTGAGGGAGTACCTTCCCTCACTAGTCACAAATTTCTGGAGGATAAAAAAGAGGTCCCGCCACTGTCCCAGCAGGGCGCTGCGTGGAACTTCTTTCTTCCAGTCTACCTTCATGTCCTTATCAACGACGAAACGCTTCCAGCGCTTCCTCTCGAGCTTCTGATTTTTAACGTACTACACACCAGTGTTTTGCAAGCCCGTCGTTGTTGCTATCGATTTTTCCGTGACTTTAAATTTCAGGGGCCCACTCTTTACACGGCTGTTTTTAAAACTCTTTGCAAACTATAGGGCCACTTCACTGTTATGCCCGTCAAATTTCTGAAAAAAAAAAAAAAAAAAAAAACTGAAGAAAGCCTAAGTCTCGCAATAGTGCAAGACTATTGTGAAACTCGGCGGTCTAATCTACCTCACTGAGGGATGAAGGTTCACATCTAATAGGTGGCATCTTTGCTTAACAGTTATGAATAGTCCAAAAAATTGCATGCAATACCGAAAAAATTGGCTCTTTATAGATAGGGATCCAATCGTCCACCATCCCTTCTGTCTTATCACTGATCCATCCCACCAAAATAGTCGTGGATGCGCGGCATGTTTAGAATCGTGCGGGATTGGTACTTGCGGCGGCATTTTTAATGGCTAAGTGAGATAATAATTATAATTGAAGGACGTTTGGGATCATGGCGGAAAGGGTAATTATATCCAAGCAATGGTTAAACATTTCCGCACTCCTTCATAATTCAAAAAACTTTAGCATTTATTAAAAAATGATCATGATTCTTAACTAAAAACACTTTGTACTTTAAATAATTTTCTCCTAGGTAATATGATAGCATAAGTACTCATCAAATAAGTGAAAAAGGCTGCTTGTAAACTTTTATGATGACCACTTCCTATGACATATTCTCATAAAAAAACAAATTATACTCTACCTCTGTCAAGGTGCATGCTTGCACTGATCTGTTTACACTGCTTACTATACTGTTCTACTGGTACCATTATGTTTATATCATTATATAGGACGATATGCTTGCACTAGTGCAAGCATATTGTCTAAAAAAAAAAAAAAAAATAGAGAATTTAAGTAAAATATAGGTTGGACTTCTAACATAGCTTCCTCAACTGATACCGGAAATTTTCTTTGCCATTTTTTTATGCTTCAGGGCATCTTTTTTCTCTTTGTGTATGAGATCCTGCAATGAAGTCATGAGGGAACAAGGAATTGGGAAAGGGGAAAATTTCAGAATGGGAAGGAATTTTGTTACAGGAATTCCAGGAATGGTACCAAAGAGGGGATAAACAGAAGTGGGAGAGGGAAAAAATTCAAGGGTAAAGTGGGATTTTTACGAAGCGGGTATGGTAAATTCAGAAGAATGTGAGAAGGTTAATCATTATGGGATTTAAAGAAGAAAACTAAGGGAGTATTACGAATTGGGATACGAAAAAAGGCAGAAAATTTTTTGGAAGGTCTGCCTGCACTTGTGCAAGAAAAAATAACTGCAGCGAGAATTAAGTGTTAATTGAATAAAAATATCCATGTTAATTACCCCACTGTATAAAGGTATGTTGAACCTATTTTTACTCGGTGGTCGCTAGCATATCTAAAGATCAAGAAACATTCTCTTTTTATTAGAAATTTTTGATCTTCCTTCCAGCAAGCTGGTTTTCAGGTTGACCCTTCTGCAATCATGTCGGCGAACTGATTTTCACAATTACAGGAAAATATATTTTTCTTTACTTTTTTATTAAATTTATTTTTTTCTCTTTGAGAAGAAGAAGAATTCATGTTTTCAAAATGTTGGTATTACCATTTACCACTACCGTCCCGAATTGCTGTTGGACTTGCTGTGTAAAATCTTTCTTGGCAAGTGGCGGAAAATACTACTTTAATCTATGTCCATTTACCAAGAATACTGAATTTTGTCCATCAATAGTTTTGACTTATACTTCTCCATTCTCGAATACTTGGATCACTTCATAAGGTCCCATCCAACGTATATGGAACTTCCCTTTAAAAATTTTAAATCTAGAATCATGAAGGAGTACCCAATCACCTGGTTGGAACTGCTTTTTCTGAATAGTCTTTTCATGCCACCTTTTTCATTGCTGCTGAATTAGGATGTTCTGCTAAACAGCATCTCTACAAAATTCATCTAACTCATTTAATTGGATAAGACGCTGCTGTTGTGCCTCAGAGAGATCTAGTCCTAACTGAACTGCAGTTCTGAAAGTTTTGATCTGGAACTCAATTGGTAACAGATCCTGTTTGCCATATACCAGCTCATATGGTGTATGTCCCGTGTTATTTCTCCAAGTGGTTCTGTATGCCCACAAAGCTTCTGGTAATCTTTCATCCCAGTCTTTCCGATACATATTGACTGTCTTTGTAAGAATGGACTCGATCACTTTTTTTGTAGATTCCACCTGGCCATTTGCTTGCGGGTGATACGACGTGGATTTCCTATGCTGGATCTTGTATTGCTCCATCACACCCTATACCATATTATAAATAAAATGCGGTCCATTGTCAGAAACAATTTCTCTAGGCACACCAAACCTAGTAAATATTTCATAAAAAATAAAATCAACAACAACTTTTTCTGTAGGAAAAGAAACAGCTTTATCTTCTACCCATTTTGTAATGAAATCTGTACAAACCAAAATATGCTTTTTACTTAAGGATGTTGGATTTGTTGGCCCTATAAAATCAATAGCCCATTTTTCAAAAGGTTCAATCATAAGTTGGGGGCATAAAGGCATTTCATTGGTTTTATTAGGCTGGCCCATTCGTTGACAGCTATCACATCGCCTGACATACTGTTTTGCATCCTTAAACAAGGAAGGCAAAAAGTAACCGGCACGTAATACTTTATATGCAGTTCGCTTATCAGCGAAGTGGCCTCCACAAGGTTCATCATGAGCAGATTTCAATATGTCAAACACTTCCTCCTCTCTTACACATCTATGGATAATCAGTTCTGGACCAATGTAAAAGAGATCTCCTTGAATCCAGGAATATGAAGCACTTTTCTGAATAATATTCCACTTTTCGCGAGCGAACAAGTGGGGTGGTGTCTTCCCAGTAACCAAGTAATTAGAAATGTCTGCAAACCATGGAGAATATGTAGACATAGCAAAAATATGTTCATCTAGAAAATCATCATTAATAGGAGTTGCTTCACCAGGATTATCTAATCTAGAAAGAAAATCTGCTACAACATTAGACTTCCCTGGTCTATCAACAATAGTAACATTAAACTCATGTAACAATAGTAACCACCTAGTCACTCTACTGCTTGTCAATGGTTTGTTCATCAAATATTTAATCGCGGAATGATTAGTATGTACAAATACTTCATATCATGTAATATAGTGCCTGAACTTATTAATTGCAAAAGTCATAGCTAGAAACTCTTTCTCTGTAACTGTATAATTCAATTCAGCGGAAGACAAATTTTTTCTAATATAATAAATAGCATAGGATTGCTTATTTTCCTCTTGTCCTAAAGCTGCACCAATAGCCAAATCTGAAGCATCAGAGGAAATGTGAAAAGGCAGGGACCAGTTTGGACCTCGCAAAATTGGTGCCTGCACCAACTTTTCCTTCAATGTTTCAAAAGACTGTTGGCAAGCCATGGACCAAGAAAATTCACTATCCTTAGCTAGAAGTCGGAAAAGAGGAGCAAATATCTTCGAAAAAATTTCAATGAATCTTCTATAGTAACCAGCATATCCTAAAAACCTCTTACTTCCCTTTGAGTTTTGGGTGCAAGAAGATGCAGAATGATTTGAATCTTTGCCAGATCAACCTGGATACCTTTTCCAGAAATCAAATGGTCAAGTACCACTCCCGCTTTGCACATTAATCTACATTTCTTGTCACTCAAAGCGAGATGGGCTTCTCGACAACGAAGAAGTACTTTCTCCAGATTTTTGAGAGCTTCCTGAAAAGAATCACCAAACACAGAAAAGTCATCCATATAAATTTCTACAAATTCTAGATCAGCAAAAATGGACAGGACTGCCCTTTGAAAGGTAGCCGGGGCATTACATAAACCAAAGGGAAGCACTTTATAAGCAAATGTCCCCCATGGACATGTAAAAGTAGTTTTATCCCGATCTTCGAGTGCAATCTATATCTAGTTATAACCACTGAAGCCATCCAAAAAGGAGAAATATTTATTTCCTGCAAGGGTATCAAGCACCTGGTCAATGAAAGGGAGAGCGAAGTAATATTTAAGAGTGGCTTTATTCAATTCTCAATAATCAATGCAAATACGCCATCTTCCATCTTTCTTAGGTACTAACACTAATGGAGAGACCCACAGACTGTCGGAAATAGGATAGATAAAACCGACATCTAAGAGTTTATGTACTTCTTCCTTCACAATATGTCTTAGAGCTGGATTCATTCGCCTTTCAGATTGTCGGATAGGTCGGGTTCCTTCCTGAATATAGATATGATGTATACAAGTTTCAGGAGGGATACCCTTCATATCTTCATAGCCCCAAGTAAAGGCACTAAGATGGTTTTGCAACAAATTCACAAGCTGCTCTTATTGAGATGAGTCCAAATCTGAACTAATATGCAAGGATTTACCAGGGATAATCTCAACAAGAGTGGTATCAGGCTCAGGATTACTCAAGGGAGTGGTCAAATGCAGTGGTACAGAAGAATGAGAATCACAATTTTCTTGAAAATCTAGGCTGAAAATTTGGCTCAAAGGCTCATAATTAGGCATAGTGTCTAGATTATTCAGAAAATATAGAATCTCATCTTCTTTTGAAGACCCATTATAATGATGGATAAGGGAAATAGATTGAGTCTCCTCATCACTGCTTTAATCCAACCATAAATTATCTCGAAGGTCCTGAATAAATCTGGCAGGGGGGTATAAGGTAACTTTCTTCTTAGAATCTCCATGTGAAATATACATATCACCGGAACGAAATCCAATATATGCATCAGCCGTAGCAAGCCATGGTCAACCCAAGATCAAGGGATGTCCTCCTACTAGGTTCTTTGGCTCAAGAAAAATGAAATCAGTAGATATTCCCAAGAATCTAATGAGATGATCACATCATCCAATACTCCTTCTGGCTTAATTTTAGATCTATCTGCTAATTCAAGCACAGTGGGAGTAGGGAAAAGATGAGATAACCGAATTTGATCCATGGTTTGCTTAGTCATGACATTAATGGATACCCCTAGGTCTATAAGAACATTAGAGACAAGGACATTACCAATATGAACTAAGACAACAGGGTTTACGGGATCAGTATATTTTTCCATAGACACACATCTCATCATCAACTATGATGCCCTACCAACAAATTGAATGGTTCGGGGTTCCAAGCTCTTCCTCCCGGGTTTCTTGAGACAGATTTCCTTAATAATATTGGTACAAATGGGGATCTCTTTGATGGATTTAAGCAAAGATATCTTAATGAAAATATTCTGAAGCTCAGATGCCAAACTAGTCTCAGAAATAGGCTCACTCCTTTCCATTACTAGCCTCTCTGGGAAGGGAGGCTTGTTGGAAGAAGATGGCAAGGATTCAGAGGGTAAGGGCTGCTTAGTGACAGCTTTCAGAGAATGGTTA
Organism: Pinus albicaulis; assembly: GCA_034641835.2. Classification (NCBI taxonomy): domain Eukaryota; kingdom Viridiplantae; phylum Streptophyta; class Pinopsida; order Pinales; family Pinaceae; genus Pinus; species Pinus albicaulis. The sequence continues at coordinate 84,464,795 of CM076583.1, forward strand.
AAAGTTTCCTCTTGTCCTTTCTCCTCAACGATCACCATAGGTTGCTTCTGATTTTATGATGTTACAGTCCTTCCCGATCTTAATTGAATATCATGAACCCAGACTGGAATAGACTGGTATTCAAATGGTAAAGGTGGGTTTGTTACATAGATCATTTGCACTTATTTATTATTAGGATTGGGAATAGGTTGAGAAGGAAACTGAGGAGGTCGAAAGGGTGGAGGTAAAGGCAATGGTGGAGTGGACTAACTCGGAAGTTGAGGCATTGAATAAGGTGCATGTGTAGATGGATATGACTGCATAGGTGGCTAGTAGGAATATGGAGAATGAGTTGGCCCTCTCCAACCTTGTTGCCATGGTTGAGAAGGTTTCCCATGTTGATATTGATTCCCATACTGCCACTGCTGATGAGAGTTAGGATAAGAATATGCATGTGAATTATAACCAAAATAGTGTGGAGAAAATTCAAAAGCCATACCTGTACCTACTTGAGGCCAATTCCTTCTTGCTCCCATAGCATTCAAGTATTCAGCTTCGTGCTGTCCCCCTGTAAATACAGCTTTAAGTCCTAGTATAGAGGGACATTTTTCTGTGATATGGTCTTCTGCACAAATAGCACACTTATTAGTTTCTTTCAAATTAAGAGGACACTCTTTAGGACGATGCTTGTCTCTACATTTAGGACAGAAAATACATAATGACTCTTGTTCCTTCATGAGTTTCTGCTGAAATTTTAAGGATCCTAACTGTTAGGTAACAGTGTTCATTATATCAATTTTCATGTTTTCCATTTTATTTTCTAGTCCAGTAATCATAGCATCAGTAGATTCAGTTTTTCTATTTCTATTTCGAGTTCCTCTACCAGATTTGTACTAGTTTCTTGAAAATTTCCTGCATAATTCACAAATTTGATAAAAAGTTTGTTGAGAAATATCACTTTGTCCTAATAGATTCAAATTATTTCTAGCATTATCAGTAAGTCCTCTTAAGAACAAGGTTCTAATAGTGTTGGGATCAAGCTTAATTTTTGACCCTTGTAAAATATACAGAAATCTTTCCAAATAATCTTCAAGAATTTCATCATCATCTTCTATGATTGAAAAAATTTCATCCTGAATGTCCCAAGTTTTGCAATATTCTTGATATTTAGACAAAAACACTCTCTTCATCTAATCCCAAGAGGTTATGGTGTTTCCTCCTAGCCCCATAAACCAGCGTAGAGCTGAGTCCTTGAGGGTAACAGGAAATAATCTTAACTTCTGAGCCTCAGTTTCATAATCATAACTTCTACACAGAATATCAAACTCAAATAGAAAAGAGTCAGGATCTTCATGAAATTTACCATGGAAATGAGGGAGAGTTGATGGTGGAATATTATTCATTTGCGCCACAGTATCAGGAACCACAATTGGAAACACAAAAGTGGATTGTTATTCACTTACCTAGTTGTCACCAGTCCCTTCCAAATGATCTTCTTGGTCCACCATTGTTCCCCTTTTACTTATACTGCTCTCCACAGGTTGATCCACACCTGAGCTATTATCACCAGAATCCAGGTGGATTGTTCTTGCGTGATGGGTTTGAATTGGATTGGGCTTCCTGCTTACAGAAGGAGACCCAATATGAAAATTGTTTCCAAAATTATTTCGGCCCTTAGTGGGCTTCGAACCCTTACCTTTCCTAGGCATTCATTTCAAAAGGAAAGAAAATAAAAATAAAAAATAACAAACAACTTCTAAAAAATGCTATCATAAATCAATTAACACTAGTAAAATTCCTTCAAAAAAATAACACTGCAGAAATAAAGAAAAATTACCTCTATTGTATAATCAGAAAATTATTACCAAATCAAATCGACTCACTGGAAACGGTGCCAAAATGTTGGGTGTAGGAATTACACTTAAGCAAACTCCTCAACACTTAATTTGTCAACCCGGGGGATTCGTAAACTTAGAGACGAAGCACAGGCAATGCTAGATATGGCATGAATCTTTCTAATGTAAATCCCTACTTTCTTTAAAGGAAAGATTGCAGAATCAAATCAAAAGAGAAGAAGGCAACTTGAACCATCAAAAATAATCTAAGACTGGAACGAGGAAGTATGCATTTGTAAGAGAGAATCAAAGATAAAATGCAATCACTTCAACTAATGGTTGTTTAATCTACTGAGTGTGTGTTTTCCCTTAGCAGAGACACTTTAGCAGTCTCGTTAGATGGGCCCTTAAACCTGCTTCCTTAGAGATTTCCTTCTTGCATTAATTTGTCCTGCACTAGTGCAGGATCAGAGATTTATGTAGAAGGTATAAATAGTTTCTTTACTGAAGGCTTTTTACTTCATGCAAAGTCTCGAAATTTTCAAGGTTTAGAGCACTCAGATCTTGTGGCAAGAAACTGGTTCCTGCACTGGATCAGAGTTTCCTGCACTTAGCTTTTAATCTTTGAAACAAGTGTTCAATTATTGCAAGTGCTGGTTTTCTATCGAATCAAATCGCACACATAGAAAGTGAATGTTTCTGATCTTAAAAAAATGCAGAAATAAAGAAACAATCATCTATCATGTCATAAGCATTTAAAGAAAGAAAGAAAATTGCAGAAAGTAGATTACGAAAACTTGCTGCATCGCACCAACGTGCACTGGTGCAGGTTCATTTCTTCTGCTTGGACCAGGGGGAAAACCAATTAAACAGAATTGCAGGAAAAGAAAATATCACACCAACGTGCACTAGTGCAGGTTTGTTTCTCCTGCTTGTACCAGGCGAATGAAAGCCAATCTGAAATCAAGTGCAGGAAAGTAAATTGCAAGGAAATAAAATGTAACTACTTCGCACGACGGTGTTCCCTTTTTAAGTAAAAATGTTGCTCAGTAAACTAGTTAATTCATCAGCTTAAAAACAAAAACATAATTTCTGAAACATGAGGCGGAAAAACATTTTATTAATTCATTGACGCGAATACATGCGTTGATACAATGTCCAGCCCAGATTCGGGTGATAACAAAACAACTGGTTACCGCCTATCAACTTCGCTCTAAAAACTCTGCTCCAAAATTCTCCTCCAAGTCCTATTTAAACTTTACATTATATAGATCTGTTGGTCGAAGGCCAAAACAGATCGTTCAACTAATTCATAACAAAATGCAGAATTTAGTTTCGGCTTTCAAGATAAGACGGTTTTGCAAAACTGGCCGTAGCTAACCAGCTTTCACCCTTCACGGATTAGTCTCGGCTGCCTTTGAATCATTCGTTATCGTGGCTAAAGTGGCTCAAGATGAGGCGGTGATCGAGGAGGTTCAGATCTGCCGTGAAGATCTATTGTGCTGGCAATGGTGCAAGATCTGATCCTGCACTAAGATCAGCGGTCATGGTAAGAAATCTAACCATCAAATAACCTTTGGAGATATCGATAAGTTACAAAAGTGATTTAAAAGTAAGAAATCATGTAATAAATATTTAATTAATGCTAAATTGAATTAAAACATGAAGAATAAAGGTTTATACGAAATGTGTCACCGTGCTTGGAATGGTGCAAGATGAGGGTGCATAAAAGGGTGAAACAGAGGTAAATGGTTATGATTTAGGAAGGGGAAAATGGTAAAAAAAAGAGCAAATTAGGGTGCTAACACTGTTTTCTGTAACTCATTTTTTTCTGGTGGAGAGATCTCAACCTTCAAAACTGCATCCCCATCTTTTTCTTCTTCTACTGAAGAATCATTTTCATATTCATCATTATATATTACATCTTCATTTTCCTCATAATATGAATTTGACATAACCTCTTCTTAAAAACCTTCCATATTCATATCAGTTTCTTTATCAAAAACATTTCCTTCTTCTCTTTCTTCATATTTCCAATAGGATTCATATTTTGAGTGACTTTCTTCCTCGTCTCTCTCATAATCCACTTTTTCCATCTCAAACATGTCATCTTCATCGTTATCTTCACAAATATCTTCTTCTTTTTTCTGAATTAGCTGAATTGTTTTGTTGATTATGTCCAATATTTGGGAATATTGGTTCTTGCATCAGATTAATCTTGTCCAAAATGGTGTTTATCTTCTACATTGCTTTGTTATGATTGTCTGTGGACTCTCTATGGTTTTTCCAAATTTGTCTTTCTATCCGATCTGTTGTGTCTTGAAGTTTTTTGATGTTGTGAGAATTTCTTGTAACCTTATCCTCAAGATTGATTAATATTTTAGTGAATTTATCGGAATTATTATTGATCTTACTCTCAATATCGATCAAATTTTTGTTGAAATCGTCCTTCTTCATTGATGAAGACATCGAGCGGCAGCAATTTCGAGGCACCGCATATAACAACTGAAGGCAGCCAGCAGTGGCGTAGCTGCTTCCTTCCAGGCGAGAAGATCGTTGCTCTGATACCAAATGGAGCAACAAAGCTATAGGCTTGTTGACTTAATTGTAAAATACACAAGAGGTATTGTAATAATAATATATTATATATAAAATGTATAAGAGATGATGATAAAATGTTACAATGAGGCCCTACTTATATACCTATGCAGGTGACCTTTCATGACTGGGCATGTCTCTTAGACATGCCCTTTCACTAACTTAATGACTACTTACATAATCCTTAATTGACTATTTAATAATTATATTTGTTATATTCATTATGAATTATATTCATAACAGTGCAGGCAACATTGTGAAAGGATCGATCACAATACGAGGTACTCATCAATGTCCACAATAGAGGATGAGAAGATAAATAACTAGTACAATGCAAAAATGAAGTAAAATATATGGATGGAGATGAGTTCACCCCTAGATCCACCAGCTCAAGACTTGCAGGTGCAGGAGGAAGAATAGATAACCCCTAAACCAAGGAAAGTAGCACCGAAGAAAAGGATCAAGTATGACTTGACAAGAGAGAGGAACAAGAAATGGAAAGTCAATCCTTTAAACACAAGAGCTATTCAAGCATAATAGGAGAGAATATAAGTAGAAGAAGTGATCCGGATTTATGCAGGAATGCAACAGAATACGGAAATAGACATAAACACAGAGATGCAGCGAAAACAATACTTCATTTTATTAATAAGAGAATGAATGAAATAAGCTTACAAACATAATGGAAACAAGCTAGGGCACTGGTAGCGTATCTCTGAGAAGAGATGTGGGGTACGCAGGCCTCTGAATTGTGTTACATTGAGGCTCGAAGGCCTATTACAGACATAAAAGAAATATATGAGCTAGGGTACTAGCAGCATATTCCTGAGAAGAGATGTGACGACTACCAGCCCCTGAACATGTTACAATGAGGCTCGAGGACCTATTTATTGTTGAGAAATAATGTAGAATCCAAAACATCCAAAAACCTAACCCTAGGAGATGAAGCGCCAAAACTGTGGGGCCCGTTTGGGTAAATCGGTGTTTCAACTTCCCGGGGACGTAACTTTGGCATCTGATCTCCATTTGACGTGCTCAATAGCTCGTTATAAATATATACCTGAGGAGTACAACTTTTGGTGCAAGAAGGATAGGCTTTGTCGCTCTTAGTTTTCCAGAAAAACGTCGCTTAGGGCCTGAAAACGGCTCCGGAAGTTCAGGACCCGAAAAACTGATAAAAATAGTAAGTTGTGCTGAACCTTGAAAATGGAAAGAACTGATGATGGGGGTTCAAATGGAATAGGTGAGTGGCCACCAATATCCACCTGGATCATTAATTCCCAAAAATGGCTTCGGGCGTGCAGGACCCGAAAACATGCTAAAAATAGTAAGCTGCTGGAAGTGAAAAGCTGCAAGAATTGATGTTGCGGGTCCAAATGGAATAGGTGGGCGGCCACTAATATCCACCTGGATCATTCCTCTCTCCTTAGGAATCAATGGTCTCCATTGCGTTAATTTCCTCCATGGGTGGGGGGGGGGGGGTGTGGGGGGAATTCTGCTGAACTTGGTATTGGATTTGTCCAGGATGTCGCGGACCTGTTGGCAGACGTGCTGGATGTAGATGTGCCGCCGGTGGGCAGCTGTTGAAGGATCTAGGAAAATTTATCCATCATCGTGTTCCTTTGTTTCTCGAGGGCCTCCTCGAACAAGATTTTGATAGGATCTTCTGCTCCCTCATCTTTCTTTCCTTCAGCAATGGGGGGTTGTCGGGGTTTGCAAGGCTGACCTTGCGATGGGTCAACTAGATCAAGCCTGAACTCCTTATACCCTGACTGTGTTGGGGACATGCAAAGAAAAATAGAGAAAGAGTAGACCTTCTCTGATACCACTAATCCAGATTTATGCAGGAACGCAACAGAATACAAAAATAGACATAAACACAGAGATGCAATGGAAACAATACTTCATTTTATTAATAAGATAATGACTGAAATAAGCTTACAAACATAATGGAAACAAGCTAGGGTTTTGGTATCTTGTCTCTAAGAAGAGATGTGGTGTATGCAGGCCTCTGAATTGTGTTACATTGAGGCTTGAAGGCCTATTACAAACATAATGGAAATAAATGAGCTAGGGTACTGGCAGTGTATCCCTGTGAAGAGATGCGACGGTTACCAACCCCTAAACTGTGTTACAATGAGGCTCTAGGGCCTATTTATTGTTGAGAAACAATGTAGAATATGAAACGTCCAAAAACCTAATCCTAGGAGATGAAGCACCAAAACTGTGGGCCTCGTTTGGGTAAATTGGTGTTTCAACTTCCCGGGGATCTAACTTTGGCATCCGATCTCCGTTTGACGCACTCAATAGCTCGTTAGAAAGATATATTCGAGTACAACTTTTGGTGCAAGAAGGATAGGCTCAATCACTCTTAATTTTCCCAAAAAACGTCGTTTAGGGCCTCAAAATGGCTCCAGAAGTTCATGACCCGAGAAAAAAAAAAAGACTGCTAAAAATAGTAAGTTGTGCTGAAACTTGAAAACGGAAAGAACTGATGGCGGGGGTTCAAATGGAATAGGTGGGTGGCCACCAATATCCACCTGGATCATTAATGCCCCAAAATGGCTTTGGGCATGCAGGACCTGAAAACCTGCTAAAAATAGTAAGCTTCTAGAAGTGAAAATCTGCAAGAATTGATGTTGCGGGTCCAAATGGAATAGGTGGGCGGCCACCGATATCCACTTGGATCAAGAAGAAGAAGAGGAAAGAATAAGGATAGAATAATAACAACATAGGCAGTCCCAGGAGGAGGAAGTCACACAAAGACTGGAAGAAGAACAATTGACTTAGGAGATTGAATAAGAAGAGTTGGTGGAGAAATATATCATCCAACCCATGGATGATGAATCAGTTACTCCAGAAGAACCTCCCCTCATAGGTGGTCATCTTCCATCCAGAGAAATGGAAATCACTCCTCCACTGACCGATAGAGACATGGTTGTATGCAGTGTAACATTTTATCAACTTAAGAAGAGGATCGTGCAGCAAAGGAATAGGTAATTCCCATGGATCCTCAAAGTCAAGTCTCAATCTCTACAGAGAATGTGATAACTGCTAACACCTAGAGGAATCCCAGAGTTGTTATGGCAGCAAATGTTACATTCGGTATGACAGAGGATAATTTTGAGTATTTGTTGAATGAGAATGCTAGGTTAAGAAGAGAACTTGGTGTGGTGAAGCAACACGCAGAACATTTTATGTCGGATAATCAAGGGTTATCATCATAGAGCTTCAACACCCTAGAATAGCAATTAGCCATTCAGGAGGAACTAGGGCTAATGGAGGACACCATGGCATGGCTATATGATGAGATTATTCTTCTACAACAAGTGGTGACTCCTCTTATTGGCATCCAAAATAAAGCACAAGAAGTGATGAAACTCATGAAGGTAGAAAACAAATAATTTGACCATCTTCAAGAGTGGGTTTCCAAGTATATGGATGCTCCTCAACATTCGGAAAAGAAAGAAAGAATTGTTGCTGAGATGGATAGAGTTCAGTTGAGACTCTGCCACCATAACTACATGTGTCTAGAAGAATATTCAATTAGTATTATTGTTACATATAATCGACTACATAATAGTTTTGAGTCTCTAACATTGAAGCATGAGATTCCTTCAGTAGGTACACTTGAAGTAATCAAAGGCACAGAGATCATCTTCCTGGAGATCAGGCAATACTTTTAGCAGATCAAGAAGGGGATGGAACAAGAAGGCTTGGAAGTTACCAAAGACATTATTTTGTAGTATGACATTGCACCAGTCAAAGCTCATATGAAAATTTCATGGCTATGGAATAATGTACATTGAAACTCCAAGAACATATTGACAGAGGCATTGGAGGTGAAGATGCGCTACATAGGGGACTTGCCAGTATGGGTCAAAGCTATATCCACGGAGTTTAGACCATGGCACACTTACATTACAATTTAGCTCCATGAGGAAGTAAATGACTTATCAATTTAATGTTTCTTTCTCCCATTATCAATTTTGTCATATATAGCCTTTGTCTCATGTATAATTTGTCTTTTGTAATAAATGGTATGTAATGAAGTCCAAGGGACACATGTGGAATGTGAATAGCTACACATTGGAATGTAATAAGCTATGTATAGAATATGAACAGTCATAGGAGTTGAAGAGTCATGAGGAAGCTCAAAGGTCATTGTATTTGATATACATAGCTTGTCATAACTCGAGCAAAGGGATTCGATTCTAAAGGTATTTCCTTGTTTTTTCTTGTAATACATAGGAGATAGATAATTCTTTGGAGAAGCATGTTTTGGCTTCATGTTCCACTATTGGATATAGTGTTTCATATATGTAAAATTGCTTGCACTCTCAATCAGGAGCTCAATGAGTTGAAACTTCTTCATACATGTATCATAGATATAGTAGGACTATTCTTGTTATGTTTATGGTATATGTCATTTTAATCACATACCAAGTTAATGAACTAATTCGTTGCTTACTTATGCTTATTATTGAATGAGTGTTGTTATGATTTAATGATTGTTGTTTATTATGTGGACTAATTTGCAGGTATTCAACAAGACTTTATCTTTCTTCTTGGGTCCCTCTTTAGGATAGTATTATTAATTTTATAACCGGTGGCTCGCTTTCCCTACCAGTCGTGGAAGTCCCCCTTGTATACCTTACATTGGGTGTCTCACAAAGCTCACACTCTTGCTTCCCTAAAGAGGTGTTGGGTTCTCTTATGTTTGATTATAACCAAGGCATATCTTTGAAACCTTTCCAATGGTGGCTGGACCGTTTGACCGAATGGGAATCCTACACCAAATGGTGTGAGGTCTAATTGGGACTTCACATCAGGGCTATCCCCTTACAATGCTAGTGACATCCAGCACCGTCAACACTTCTATATTCTCATACATCAAAATCAGAAGCAAATCGTCATGCCAATCTAGCATGCCTCCTTAGTGTGGCCCAAACAGAAATAAATTTCTCCAAGCATTGGAGAACCATACCTTAGTTTTTATTTTGATGCATAAAAAATCCATGCCAACCGTTTCAGCTCACATTCACAGTTTCAATACTAAAGGAAATATAAAGTTTAATGATTGCATGCAAGGGAATTTGATTGATGTCATGGCTGCAAATGAGGAGAACCATGCAGGGGAGGCTAACCCATTTAATCTACACACTTATTCCTCAATGTTTATATGACATCACTTGCCTTGAACTAAAGAGGCACCTTGCGTTGAGATAAATTATGATATGTTGGGTGTCATGAATATCAATGGCAATTCAACAACCTATTTTTGTGAAGCTAATGGCTCCTACTTTAAATCCATGGTTTGGATCCTTCATTGTTATACTAGTGTGTAATTATAGTGGGGTCACCCTCCCTATAGATGCCAAGCGTCTGTTATGCCAATTCATTCTGTAAACTCTTTCTGGTCTACCATCATTGGCGACAATAGGTTATGCAACTAGATCTAGGTGAACATATGTTCTATCAACATCTGCGGGATATGTAAATGGCTCCCTTATGTCAATTGGATCAATCTCCTCACAGAGGCTTCAAATATTTCCTAATTTGTGTACATAAATGGTAGTTTTCGGGCTCATGGTTTTTGGGTGTGCGTTATATTCATTCCACGACTAGTCGCACGCATGGGGAGGCGTTAGCCTTCCCTGTTCCTTGTGCCGGGTGTAGCAAAGGGGACTATACCCCCCTTGTCGGGGGGTGGTAGCCCCACTGCACAGGGTTTGGGGCAGCGCCCCAGGATTTTTTTTTTTTTTACCCTATATGAGGTGGATAGACCTACTTATGGTTTTGTGCATGTGTTTTGCACATGGTTTTTGGCATGATGGTTTTTTTTCCATGGTATTTTGTAGATTCGTTCAAGGGAACTATGGTTATGTTTGAATCCATGGTTAATGGATTGGGGTTTATGAATGCTAATGCATGTATATATATGTATTATAATATTGAAAGAAAAATAATGAAAATCCAATATGGTAGTCGCAGTTTTGGGATCCACGGGAAAATATATGTGTATATTTGTTTTATGTTTTATGTTCTCGCCATTGTATATTTTATGTGTCAAGAATTCGTTTGCAGGTAATTTCTATACAGGTTTAAAACCTACATTTGGTATCAGAGTTGTTTTGACTTCAAGGGGACGACTTTGCTACTAGGGGTTTTGCTTGGGCCTGTGGTAGACCTTGTTCAGTGGGAGATATGCAGGATTGATTATTATGGTGAAAGAAGATGGTGAGCAGTGGAAATATAGAGATCTATAAATTTAATGGTCATAGTTTTTAGTTGTGGAAGCTCAAGATGGAGGATTCGTTGGTGGATAAAGATCAGTGGATCACGGTAGATCCTGGTACTAAACCAACAGTAATGTCAGATGAAGTTTGGCTGAAGTCAAAAAAAAAAAAAGAGCACAGCACGATTGTGTATCTCAGATTCAATATTGTTGTATGTATCAGGGGAAGATATGGTCAAGGCTTTGTGGGACAAGATGGGGACATTATACAAATCTAAGTCTCTGGGGAACAAACTGTTCCTATGGAAAAATATGTATAACTTGAGGATGAAGGATGGAGACTCGTTGACAAAGCATCTGAACGCCATTAATACTGTGGAAAGTCAATTGTTATCTGTTTATATTAAAATATCATATGAAAATAAGTGCATCAGTTTGTTTTGTTATCTATCAAATTCGTGGGATAGTATGGTTTTTGCAATATGTAGCAATACAACTACCTTGAAGTTTGATGAAATAGTCTCATCCTTGTTGTCGAAGGAGATGAGACGGAAAAATATGGAGGGCTAGAATGGATATGCCTTATCTGTACGAGGACGGTCCTAGAACAGAAACAAAAATAAGTTCTCGAGTGGGAGACCTAAATCTCCAGGAAAACTTGTGAAGGTGTATTGGAAATGTGGAAAGGAAGGGAACTTCAAAATGGACTGTAGATCTAAAGCTCTTGATAAAGTAAAGGGATTTGATGATGCTCCTTCTAAAAAGGAAAAAACCACCTCAGATGAAGGTGGGATGTGTAATTGGCTTCTTCTTCAAGTACACATGTAGATCATGAGGCATGCTTGATTGACTCAGGTCTATCCTTTCACTTCATCCCCCATAGGGATGGGTTCTGCGGGTATGAGAAATATGATGGTGGTGTCGTATTATAGGGGATGATAGGAAGGCCAGAAACATTGGACGTGGAAAATTCAAGTTGAAGTGCAAGGTGGAAGGATTAGAACACTTCCTGGTGTTCTTCATATTTTTATGTTGGCCAGAAATCTTATTTTTGTAAGCAAGATGGATGATGCAAGTGAAAAAAAAATGTTCGAGAATGATACTTGCAATATGGTTCGGGGAGCACTGGTATTTATGTGGGGAGTTCGGATTGGAACTCTGTACAAGATTTTGGGTAGCATTGTTATTGATGGGTGCAACATTTTTGTGGTTCCTAAACGTGGAGTTGAAAACTTTGTGGTCTTTGGAGAAAATACCATGTTGTGGCATCAAAGGTTTGGACATATTGGAGAGAAGGGCCTTTGAATACTACATGGTAATGGTATGGTATAAGGTATGTCTAATTTCTCTCTAGATTTCGATTTATGTGAACATTGTATATATGGGAAGTAGAATCAGGTGAGTTTCCCCTATGGTGCTAAGAGGGCCAAAGGGATATTAGAGCTTGTGAAAAGTTATGTGTTTGGACCTGTGCCGGTTCCATCCCAAGGTAAGTTTGGGTACTATGTGTCATTATAGATGACTTCTCAAGGAATACATGGATATATTTCCTCATGATGAAATATGAATACTTTGAAAATTTTAACAAATTTAAGGCTCTAGTAGAAAACCAGACATAAAAGAAGATAAAGGTGTTAAGGAAAAATAATGGTGGAGATTTCTGCAATAAGGAATTTGAAGAGTTATGTAAGAAGTGTGTTGTAGCACGATAGAATACAATCCATACACACCTCAGCAAAACAGAGTTGCAAAAAAAAATGAATAGGACGTTGATGGAAAAGGCAAGAAGCATGCTTAGTGGTGTCAGGTGTTGGCTCGAGGGGTCTTGACCCAGGTTCGGTGTGCAAGGTTTTCCAAAAAACCCCTATACTATTGGCCCTTTCGGCAGTGACCTGCTTGCGCAGGTCAAAGTCTCACCCGAACTAGTATGGGTGGGTGCTGGAACCAAGTTTTCGCACCCTGAGAAAGGATGGGTAAAGCAAGCAGAGCTGCGCTAGGTCATGTAATATCTGATTACCTTGTTCTGCGCAGGGTTAATTAGGTCTTTTTTCGCATCCACGTGCGCTAGATCTGTAGTTATATGGTTTTACGACAATAACACAGCAATATATAAACAGAACAGAATAGATCCAGATCCAGAAACACACTTACGTAGACCTTCACAGCTTAAAGACAGAAAATACACAATACAGCAATTACCAACAATTCGCACCAGATTACTCACAGATTCAGTTCTCTACTAATCCTTCTTATTCATTCATTCATCAATCCTTCCTTACAATTCCCTTCCCAACCTGCGCACACAGCACCAGGGTCCGCACACAGCTAGACTTGGATCTCCGCGCACACATCCAGCAGGAGTCTGTTCCCCACAACCCAAACAGATAGCTTAAATCACAATTTGCATCAATAGCTCATCATATCCTATCTTACAGTACAAAAATAGTCCTCTATTTATAACAATCTAGCCTAATCTTTCCTATGGTCCGCAAATTGTGGTTTTCGGACCCCTGGTTTACCCTTTTACCCAATACAACACTTTCGGAACTTTAACCCACCCCAAAACCCCTCTGCTAGATTAAATCTAATCAAAAATATCCAAAATGGACCAGTTTCGCAGCTTGTTAGGAGACCCTGTTCCAACACCATGTTAGGACAGGAATTCTAGGCAGAGGCAGTGGAGACTGCATGTTTCCTGGTTAACAAATCACCTTCATTAGCGTTGGAGGATAAGACGCCACATGAGGTATGGACTATAGCAAACCCTCTCTTTCACGGATGAGGGTATTTGGTTTTGATGCATATGTATATGTTCCACAGGAGAAAGGAACCAACTTGGATAGTAAATTTGAAAGGTGAATCTTTATTGGGTATAGGGATGTTTTAAAAGGTTATAAGCTTTGGAACCCATAAACAAGGAAGGTTGTGTAGAACCGAGATTCATGAAATATGTTATTAAACATGAATTCCTACCAAAGGAACCTCAGAAGATATAGTTTGAGCTAAAGGAGGAAGAATCAGACTCTACAACAGAACAGTAATCACAAGAGGAAGAGCCTCAAACTCCATCTTTGATCAGATTAATTTGAGAAAGAAGGAAGCTAAAAAAGTATAGTCCATCTACATTTTGTTCAAATTTTACTTTATGTATCACTGATGATGATCCCAAAACTGTGAAGGAGGTAGTGGATTCAGACGATGGAAAACTCTGGAAGGAGGCCATGGTTGATGAAATGGCATCCTTGCACAAAAATGAGGCATGGGATTTGGTGGAATTGTTAGCTGGAAGGAAACCCATTGGCAAGAAATGGGTATTAAATAAGAAGATGAATGTGGAATTCAAGGTGGATAAATACAAAGCTTGGTTGGTAGAAAAAGGTTATTCCTAGGTGTCGGGAATTGATTTTGGTGATATATTTTCTCCTGTTGCCAAGGTAGCTTCTATTAGATTACTTTAGTTTGTTGTTGCTGCATTTGATTTTGAGGTAGAACAAATGGATGTGAAGACATCATTTATTCATGAGGATCTGGAAGAGGAGATCTACATGAAGCAACCTAAAGGCTTTGTGGTGAAGAGTAAGAAATAACTGGTATGTAGGTCAAAAAATTCTGTGTATGGGTTAAAACAGTCACCAAGGATGTGGTACCATAAATTTGATACATATATACAAGGACTTGGATTCACCATAAGCACATCGGATCACTGTGTGTATTCTAAATTATTGGTGACCATGTTATTTATTTGGTATTGTATGTGGATGATATGTTACTGATTGGAAATGAAAAAGAAATTGTCCAGGATTTGAAGACCCAATTATCCTCCAAATTCGACATGAAGGATCTTGGTGCTTCAAACTATATTTTGGGCATGGAAATTAAATGAGATCGACCAAAGAGGAAGATTTGGTTAAACCAAAGGAAGTGTGTCGAGATAATATATCAGAGGTTTAATATGCGAGATAATAAACCAATGAAGGTTATCATTCATGTAGGTCTAAAATTATTTGTTGAACAGTGTCCCAAGACACAAGAAGAGGAAGAGGAAATGTCTCATGTTCCATATAAAAGTGAAATGGGTAGCATGATGTATGAAATGGTCTATACTAGACCATACATTGCACATGCAGTGCAAGAAATGAGCGAGTTTATGTTAAAACCAGGGAAGGAGCATTGGACAGTAGTGAAGCGGGTTTTTAGATATTTGTGTGGCACTATTGATTATGGTATGTGCTACCAAGGAAGACCGAGATTGGACAGATTTTTTGACATTCTTGGCTTTGTTGATGCAGACTGGGTTCGATATCTAGATCAGAGAAGAACTACAAGTGGGTATGTGCTTAACCTATTTGGAGGAGCATTCAGTTGGATGATAAAAAGATAGTCTCTAGTGTTTTTTTCAACTACAAAGGCTGAATACATGGCAGCCACGCATGCAAGAAAGGAAGCAGTTTTGTTACAGAGATTGTGTTCAAGTATGGGTTTGTGTTGAGACCTCTAAAATCTGTGGCAACAACAAGGGGGATAACCACCCAGTCTGGACCTTAAGACAGTTCCTTTTTCATTTGGGATAGTGGCTCCGACTAGATATAATGGGACCAGTTTCCCAAATTTGGGTTTTTGTTTGATTGTTGGGTTTCTCTCAAAGGATTTGCATGAAGAATTACTAAAAACTAAAACAAATTTGTTCTAAAATGCAAAAATTTGAATTAAGCCTAATTTAATCTAACCCGGGATAATACTAATTTGATGCGATCTAAAATGATATCTATTCAATCTGTGATGATTAAGATCATCACAGATTTAATAGAATTATTACTTTGTAAGATGATTCTCTTGAAAAACAGTTAATCAAACGAAAATGAGAAACATATCGCATATATTTGATGATCATATATAAAACAAACCAATTTCTATCTTTATATCGTACAATAGTGCAACTGATATTTCAGATAAAAACAATCAATTTCATATATAATTCATGAAAGTTGGATTCATCACTAATATTCAAAATAGAACTAGCATACATGATAATAGTAACATATGTGTACTGTCATGTTCATCTGATCAATGATAATAGGCCACATTCAACTCTTCTATCAGTAAGTCTTTCAAATAATACAGAAGTGCATCAATAGTGATCAACAAAATGATATATAACTGAAAAGGTCGTGTTCCACTATTTTATCAAGGCATTCACAAACTTACTTACAGTTAAGCATTCTTTGCAAATGTTCTCAATAAAATTCTGGACCCTTCTCTAAATGCATGAGAAGGGTTTAAATACTAAACTAACTACAAAATAAAATAAAATTATTACCAAAATGTAGAGGAGGTTTCAAACAACCTTTCTGTAAAAGCTTAACTTAAACAATAATCTAGGAATTTTGAACTAACAATCTTAATTCTGCGAATCCTGCCCTTCTTTCTGAGTGTGATCACGAAGTTGAAAAATATCTAGCATTGCTTTAAGTTGAGTTGGCTGTGATATCCGTGATCAAATTTGTCCCTTGAAAATAGCATTTGAGATTATTGACTGAGATCTTTTTGCCAAATCTGTAAGAGACTAAAGAGTTTGATGTTAATGGTAAGGTTTGATCAGAAAATTCCAGTAATTTTCCTAATAAAAATTCTTAAATTTTTTTATCATTTCCTCTTGTGTATCTGCTCTTTGTCTCCACTTTATTTCTACTTCTCTTGTTCCTGAAAACACATCAGACGTGTTTTCTTTAAGAAGTTTTGTTTTAAACAATTGATCACATATAGACTGAATAATCTCATTTGATTTCTTGGACGTCTTGGTCGCTGCTTTCTCAGCTTGATTAATTTGTGCTCTCCATTCTGTGAATAACAATTCTTTGTGAAGCTTATGTATTTGTGGTAGATTAGCTTTCTTTCTTGTATCTGAAATTTGCCGCTGAATGTGTTCTTCGATTTTCTTTTCAAGTCTTTCACATTCTAGTTTCTGAATTGCTATTTGTTGAATCATTATCTTATTGTAATCACAATAAGAATCAATCATGGAAGCTTGGTGACAAAACCTTTCTTGTTCTTTCTTTAACATGGTGTTTACATCAAGTGTTTCTTTGATGAATTGTTCTAATTGTAGTTGACTCTGTAACTCAGCCATTTCTATTTCCAGATGTGCTTGCTTTTCATTAAGTTCTATCTGATACTTTGATTTGAGGCTTTCAATATCTTCATGAAATTGAGTTGTGTTTATTTTGATCTGCTCAATGGACTTGGCTTTCTCTTCATTTAATAATTGTTTTAATTCTTGTAATCTAGCTTCCTTTTGTTTCAACAATATTCTAACCTCAATAGCTTTATCAACAGTAGCGGTGGCATATGCCCCTGCATATTGTGATAACTTGGTTAGATGTTTCGTGGGGTCATCTAAGGAATCCTTCGAAAGTACATCAACTGATTCATCTGTTGGTTTTGGAGTTGTTTCATCAATCCTTGTTCTTTTATTTCTTTTAACTACAACCTTGTAGCTAAGACTGTAGAAAATATGTAATGAAGGAATATCTTCAATCTAAAGAACTATCTGGTCTGTAGGGTAGGCTGGTATGATTTCTTTGTCACGCATTGTTGGAACTGTTTGTAGTGGATTGACAGTCTCAACTATTTTCTGTGACGGTTCTGGTGTTTGGAAACTTGATGCTTGATCAGTATTGGGATTTTATTTGGGAGTCTTTATTGCTTCGAAAAATTCTTCCCATTGATTCATCAAATATTTTACTTGAGACGGTTGGAATGATCTAACATGCTATGACTATGTTGAATTGTTTCCAAATCTGATTCTGTCCCATTGTTCTTTGTTTTCTCCAGCACTTCTATATCTTGAAGAATTTGGTCAATTTCTGAATTTGCTTTCTTAGATTCGGATTCATTTTCAGATTGATCCGAATTATCAGACTGCTGCTGCGATTGACCTAATTCATTTTCAGATATATCTTTCATTTTATCATCCAGACTAACACTTGGAGTGTGTTTTTCATATTCAATAGTCAACAAATTCAAAGGAACTTTTTCTAGCCTCTTGTTTCTATATGCTTGAAAAGCTTCAGCATCTTCTTGACTTAATTGACTAGAAACGTATTTGGTAATATCCGAGAAATTTTTCATGCCCTGGAAGAAGTCATAGAATTCATCTTCTTCCTTTACAAAAGGCTTCATTTTTAGCTCTGTGATGTAATTTTTAATCACATCATTGGGGTCATATAATCTTTTTGGCATGAATGCCAATTTTAATAACTGAATCTTGGGAACCTCTTTGAATGTGTGGTCAATATTAGCCAGAGCAAAGGTGTCGCACTATAGAGAAAAAGTAGGCCAAATAGCCTTTTTACCATCCTTTCGCTGCTTTGTGACACCGTTGACAAGTTGATAGGCTATTTCTTTTGCGAGTAATTTATCTGGAACATAGTAAGGTAAAACATGGGCAGAAGCATAACTCCCAAATACTCTAATATATGTAAACTTTTCTTCGGAAAACCATCTAGCTGCGGGAAGAATATCCACATTGGCTTCTTTAGAAACCCTAGGAGCCTTTTTGTTGAAAATCATCTAATGCATGGGCAATATGACTCCATAGCAGATTTTATAGAAGTGTAAGTGGAACTCAGAATCCTAGAGTTCTCTACGGTAGATATGAATCGGGGTAGGGTCTTTGGTGGTCCATTTCCAACCCATGGTAGGAAAATTAGAAGTAAAACAAATAGCGTCCATGACATAGGCAGACATATAAAACGGGGGTATTTCTCTTAGCGAAACACTTCTTTTATTCATATATTCAGTGATATGCTTGGCTAAGTAATTGGATAAAATGTCTGCCCAATTTAAGATAGATGAATTGACGATTGCGTCAATTAGGGGAACCCAATCTCATGAAAATCTAGTACTATCAGGCTTGGCAAATATTCTACACAACATACCAGCGGCATAACAATAAGGATTAGTAATTTGTGCAATTGGGTACGTACCAAACTTATCTTTCTTCAATTTTCGATCATTGACCTTCCATTCATGGATGACTTTGATAAGATCTAGATGTTTTGCTTTGAAAGGCTGCACATATTTATTGTCGTATTTCTACTGCGGGGTTGGTAGATCATGATACATTTCTTCTAAATCCTTTGCTTTGAAAGAACCCATAATTTCTCCTCTCGAATTCCTGAACATTTTGTCTTCAATGTTTAAGTGGTCAATTGCCCACTTAACCATGTCTGTACAAGGAAGAATATTTGGTCTCACAGCTATCCTGTGAATGTGCGAGCATGCAACATCAAAAAGGGTTGCATCAGAGGTAGAATCAATGCCTGATGCATAAACTTTTTTTATCACCCTTGGTCCTTCATCTTCAAAGAGTTTATACATTGCATCCCATGTCGAACTGTCATAGTCTTTGTTTCAAACGGTGTCTGAAAATAATGAAGACATATCTGTGTCTTCTGTGGACGACGTTTGAGAAATTTCTTTGCCCTTTTTGCTCATTCTGAACTTCTTCAACCCGGTAATTTATTCCCTGAGAGCGAAGTGAATTTAACACATAAGGAGTATTATAAGAGTAAATCAATCATTTACTTCTAACACACGCGAGAAGATGTCAATCTATCTATCATCTTTCATAATTCCTAATTTAATATTTCACATGGCCTCGCAAGTAAGATCTATCAATCATTTTAAAGCCGCTAGGATCTTAAATTCCATTTGATATGACATAAGTTGTTTTCACACGCTGAATTCATTTAATACGCAAATTGCAGTCATTCCTTATAATATTTCGTGATGCTTGACCCTTAAAGGCTGTGAAATGCGATCTGCGCAAATTGTAGATCGCAACTTTTATAGGATAGCGTTTAAGTATATATTATAAGTTGTGTGCAATGAGAATTGCGCAATACTTAAAGTGACCACGATAGCGAAAGATTTTATATTTCCTAGTTTATTCACTTGTCGGATCCGCGGGTATTGCAACTTATATCATTTGTTTCTTAAAGCTTTATTGATTAAATAAAGTGCGATGCGAAAAGTAAAACAAAAATAAAACGATGATTTGATGTTTTTAGAAGGTTTTTTAATTATTATTTCGGAAAGGCTTAGAGTGCATTTCGCAATTTGCATATTTTACGTTTTATACTTATTTTTGAAATAAGATATGTAATATGCGATGCTCTTTTAAGGAAAAAAACAGAAAATTTTATTTTTTTAAGTTTTTTTATTTTAGGAAATTATAAATAGAATTCCCTATTTATTTCTAAAGGGTCCCTATTTATAAAAATAAATGGGGGTTGTTGTATAGTACAACAGGTTCGTACAACAAGCTATAAAGATAGACTGTAACAGCCAAAGTGAATTTTTCTTGGCAAAGACCCCTACTTATCATTCAAAGACAAAGCACATTGATGTTCAGTATCACTTTGTGAGGATATGGTTGAGGACAAAAAGTTGTTGCTAGTAAAGGTGGACACTTTGAAGAATGTTGCAGATGCATTGACAAAGTTTGTGAGCACTGAGAAGTTTTTTTGGTGTAGATAAATAACAGGTGTTGCAGGGTTTGGACCAATGATTTAGCTCTCCTGTGACCCCCTATGTGGGAAATAAAACAACAAGTGGGAGAATGTTGGGTGTGTGTTATATTATTTCCACGACTAGTCGCACGCGCAGGGCGGTCACAAGGGGGTGAAATAGTCCCATGTTCATTGTGCTAGGTGCAGTAAGGGAGTCACAACCCCCCATGTATTTCCCCCTTGCACGGGGTCCAGGGAAACACCCTAGGTTTTTTTTTTTAACCCTATATAAGGTGGGCGAACCTACCTATGGTTTTGTGTATTGGTTTTGCATATGGTTTTCAGAATGATGGTTTTTTGTCTATTGTATTTTGTAGATCTGGTCAAGGGAACTGTGATTAATTTATAATCCTGATCCAGGTGGCTATTGGTGGCCACCCACCATTCCACCTATACCTCCAGTGAGTTTCATCAGTTTCCTTTTTTTATAACATCATTTACTATTTTTAGTATTTTTTCGGGTCCTAAACTTCTGGAGCAGTTTTGACCCCCTAAATGGTGTTTTTTGTTTAGGTTTGTTGCAGGCCCAAACACTATGGAAAAACCTATAATACTCAAAGAGATATTTTTGATGATATACTGTACGCGCCAAACAGAGATAATATGACCAAGTTACGACCCCGGGAAGTTGGATGTCGATAGGATGTCGGGAAGTACATCAGATCCTGCATTGTCTGCGCCATTTCCAAACTGACCATCAAGAAGCAAGGCCTCTATACTCTGCTGCCTACCCTATTCAACCTTGGGAATCCATCTCCATGGATTACATGTCGGGCCTTCCTTATACTAAGCATGGCAACGACTATGTTTTGTGGTCGTCGACAGATTCTCGAAGGTGCCCATTATGGCGACCTGCAAGAAGAATATCACAACAAAAGCCACTACTAAACTCTTATTTGAACGAGTATGGGTACACTTTGGGATCCCACAATCCATCATCTCAAATCGGAATAGTAGGTTCCTCAGTACATTTTGTTCCAACCTCTAGTCAATGTTGGACACCAAGCTCACCAAGTCCACAACTTTCCATCCCCAAACTAATGGATAGACAGAGGTCGTCAACAGGATGATCATACACATTATATGCATGTACAACTCAAAGCATCCACGCACATGGGATGAGAGCCTCCCTTATGTACAACACAACTATAACTGGGCTCTCCACAACTTAACTGGCCACAACCCCTTTCATGTGGGTTTGGGATTCCAGCCACTATGTCCCATTGACGTAGCCATGCCATTTGTGGCTACTCAAACAGAGTCGGCTCATGTCCAGTCTAAAGCTGACAAGGTGAACAACTTCATTGAGTGCATTCAGCACATCTTCCAAAAGGTTCATGACATATTGGACAGAGCCAATGCCAAGTACAATCAGAGACATGATCAGCATCGGGTGCCACACAACTTCTAAGTGGGCGACAAAGTGTGGCTACATTTGCAAAAGGAGCGCCTCACTGGACCCCACTGCAAACTTCGCCCGCTCTAATATGGGCCATACACCATCACCAAGGTTGTAGGGGACAATTCCTATGACCTCATTATTCCACCATTCCTTGGTCTACACCGAGTGTTCAATGTGGACAGCCTTTGGCCTTACTTTCCACCTCTACTGGACACATCCGACATGGTAGAACAACTCACACCAACAGAGTTAAATCCATACTACATGGAACAAGCCACAACTGATCAGATCATGGACATTCAAATCAAGAACACCCACTAGCAGAGGATCTAACTATATCGAGTTATCAAAGTAGGCCAACTCCTCCACCACGGCAAGTGGTTCGCTAAGGACCAGGTTCAACAGAAATTTACTCACCTCATAGAGGCTCTGCATGCAATGGGGACCATTGCTTCCTAAGGGGGGTGGAATGATCCAGGTGGATATTAGTGGCCACCCACCATTCCACCTAGACCTCCAGTCAGTTTCATCAGTTTCCTTTTTTTTTTATAGCAACATTTACTATTTTTTAGCAGTTTTTTCGGGTCTTGAACTTCCGGAGCAATTTAGACCCCCTAAACGACATTTTTTTTAGGTTTGCAACAAGCCGATGGGCATGTGGCAAAACTAGTAGTAGTCAGAGAGATATTTTTGATGATATATCGTACGCGCCAAATGAAGAAAATATGACCAAGTTACGACCTTGGGAAGTTGGCTGCCTAACTAACCCCAACGGGGCCCACAAACTCTTAGTGTTTCATCTCATGGGGTTAAGGTTTTGGTTGTTTAGGGTTTTCCTATGTTGTTCCATAATAAAAAGGCCCTTGAGCCTCATTGTAACACAGTTTAGAGGCTTGTAGACGCCACATCTCTTCTCAGAGATAAGCTACCAGCGCCCTAGCTAGTTTATTTATATTATGTCTGTAAGCATATTTCAGTTATTTGATATTAATGAAACGAAGTGTTATTTCTCCTGCATCTTTGTGTTCATGTGTATTTTTGTATTTTATTTCATTCCTACATAAGTCCGGATCAAATCCATGGTTAATGGATTGGGGTTTATGAATGCTTCGGCATGTATATATATGTATTGTAACATTGAAAGAAAAATAATGAAAAATCAATCTGGTAGTCTCAGTTTTGGGATATAGGGGAAAATATCTATGTATATTTTTTTATGTTTTATGTTCTCTCCATTATATATTTTTTGTGTTAAGAATTCGTTTGCAGGTAATTTCTATACAGGGTTAAAACCTATAGTGACTACCTTAGAAATCTAGTCTTCCATGATAGAGGGATAAATTCATAGGTCATTTTTTTCCTAAACTTTGTTACTTCTTGGTTTCCTCTAATCCCTAAGGAGAAATTCTCAAATATTTATTGGCTTTTCCACCTTTGGTTATTAGTTTTCCTTATTTGGAATCTCCCTTTATTCTCAGCTCACTTAATTTTCCCAATCATTGTAAATCCTCGTGAAATAATTGTGGTCAGGTTGGTCGTCATTGCCCCTCATGCTTGTGTAATTTTTTCTAGCTCTATGCCAACTGAAATTCTCTACACCTTTAATTGGCCTAACGCATCCCATTTGAATCCTCCTACTTTGTCACTTGCACACACCGCCCGCCCCTCCCCTGTCGCCACCCCCGCCCACCCCTGCACTTGTTTCACTATCAATCATGCTTACTAGGAAAGGTAGCTCAGCTTCTGTTGGAGGCACCATTCCTTGTAATGTTTGTAACCATCATATTGAGGCCATTTAGATGGAGAACATGGAATTAAAATAGAAACTTCATCAATATACAAACTCTCTCATATTCCTCATTGAATAAATTCGCTTACTAAAGGATATACTCTCTCTGTAGGATGACAAAATTGATGTTTTGCAGCGGGAAATAGAAGACCTGAAGCAAACGCCACATGCTTCAGAAAACCAGGATATTGCCAATATGGCCTCAAACCATCCTACAAGATAATTGGAACTTATATATTAATAGGCCTCTAGAGAAGGCTTTCTTTTTCCTTTTCTAATGAGCTCATATTGTAAATGTTTCATGTTGTTAGAACAATTTTGTGGGATCTATGAATGTCATTTCACTATTATAGTGTGTTCCATCATGGTTTTTTGGTACATTAAACAGTGCCTCCTTAGAGGATTATATGAAAAAAGAAGATGTAATGCACTATATCTCCCATGTATTTGTTGCGACAAGGCACATATTTTAATCTAATCTGTACTCATTTGTATTTAAAAAAACAATAATAAATATTATCTTAAATAAAGTTATAATTTAGTTCGTTATTGTGTCTTTTTCAATTTTCACAAACTAGATAGGTATGATGAATGAAGTGTTTTGATACTTATTATGGATTGATGTATATCAACATTTACCAACCATTTGATTTATATGGTTGAGCTAATTTAAGCCATGTGGAAATTGACCAAATCATAAAAGGAAAAGACAAGAATAATAATAATAACAATATTTATTTATTGTGTGTGTGTAAGAGGTCAAACTCATTATAAAATTAAATGGTAGAAGAAACATATTTAGTTGATAGGTGTATATATATGCAAGTAGATGTGTTGACTTTTTGAATTGAGGGCCAAGATTTGTTCTTGAGAGAATATGCTTCGTCTTAGAGCTAGTTAAAGGCTGGTATTACAGTATGGGTTATTCGAAATGATCGTTGATCGCGAATATTTTTTATGTGGTAAATTGAAATGGCATTTGGTTGATCACGTGATGGTGTTTGAAGTAATGGAACGCCATGGATCCGTGTGGCACTTGAATTAATGGTACACCATATTTTGTGGCTCATATCATAATGGAACGCCATCTTCCATATGGTAATGGACTTTATACCGATGTAAAATTATTAGGGTATCAAGACAATGTTGGATGAAAGCGAAGTATTGCTTCAGCAACTGTTACATTAAAGGTGCCGCAGATCTCATTTGCGGCAATGGACAATCTATACATGAGGTAACATATAATCAAAGAGTGCACAAAATTTTGAATATTGGTTTTTGTTTTAGAGATCCATTACCTTTCTTCATAAATTCACTGGCATTCCTTCGAGGAGATATTTCACAGCGAGATTTTATTACCTTTTACCATTCTTCTGCAAATCACAATTTGTGAAATAATTTGGAAGATAAATTTATGTCACATGCTTTCTACAATTATGGATGTAGAAATCATGATGGAAATGGAAGAGTAGGTGTCTGCAGAAGATTGTTTGGATTGGTGCATGCATTAAGAGAATTTGGACAATGAACTAGAGATCACAGTGCTAATCCTAACTTGCATTCGGAGAATCTACGATCCTCATTTGCTTAGAAAAACTACATGTTGATTCTTGACCCGCTGTCAACTTGTACAGGTGAACAAACACTTTAAAAGGATGCATTTATTGATGATTCCTTCTCTTAGTCGACTAAAAAGTATTCCTCATAGGACATAGAAATGGCCATAGCCAGGATTTACAATTTACAACATCTCAAAAGTGTCAGACTCCTGAAATGTTCTTATATTTTTTGTAAACATTTTCTAAAAATAAGAGAAAAAGGTGAAAAGATTGTATTGGTAGGTTGCAGCAAGCATCCACGGTTTTCACCACATGGAGAATTAGTGCGGTCATCAACCTCATGATCCGAAATACAGAGGTGCTCAGATATACCTTTGAAGTTTTGCATCAAAGTGGGAATGTGTTTTCGGCGGTTGCACTATCACTCAGATGATTCACAATTGATATCCACGCTAATACAACATTCAATGCTACTTAATAAGGTGCATAATATTTGTCTGATGAAACATGTAATTATTATACATTGTACATAATTAATAACCAACTCAAAGTCGTCAACGTTTTGTTTGTTCAATGGATTTCATATACCAAATTATTATTTGATTTTCATATTAATCGGAGAATTTCATAAATAAGTAAATTGTTTTTCAATTCAGCAATAAGATTAAGAAAGTATATCCCTGATGGGGGTGAGAAATAAGGAAATCCCTCCTACATGTGGACGATGATGTCAGACACCTGGCCGACGGTGCGGAGGTTAGCCTCCCTATCCTCTCACAATGATCTGAGTACATTAATGCAGGGCATGTGAACTTCCCATCACCTTTGTTGGGAGAGGGAGTGGGTGATCGTTGAGGGTATATGGAAGGTGACGAACCTATGTTATGGAAAGCAATTTGGTTATTGTGGCATTTTGTTGAACGAGGCTTGAGCTTGGTTAGCTATGTGAATCTTTGCGTTTGGCATCTTTCTTGGGATTAGTGGCGCTTTTTCCGTCGGTGCCCCCTCACCAGTGTCCAGGTCACTGAATTGGCTACTTTCTTTTCTTGCTTGTGGCCTCTAGCTTCTCTGAGAGGGATAAGGGATCGACGCTTAGTACTTGGGTCAACCTACGAGCTTTGTTGTGGGTTTTTGGGTGTTCAAGCTTATGGTTTTCTTCTGTCTTCCAAGTAGTGGATTTCCTCTTCTGAACAACTCTCCCCTGGGGTTTTTCATTTATAAAGGTCTCCTATGGTGGCGAGGTGTCTGCGCTTATGGCTTCTAGTCATTCTTACGCTTGCTAGGGGTTGGGGACTATGAATTAATGGTTTATAGTTTCACCACTGGTATGGGTTCTTGGTGTCTGGTTGCTTCCTCGATCTGTCTGGTTAATGCTCTTCCAGTGTGGTTGAGGGGCTTCCCTATCACCATAATTAGGGTGTGGATTAGCAATTACTTGTTCTTTTTTACTGTTCTTGGTGCTGATGGACCTGTTGCGATGCGTCCGGAGCCGCGCAATGCTCGCTCCCTCCCCCCGACTAAGCAAATTTTAGCCATCCCATGAAGTAGGGGCTCTCATTTGCATGTGGCAATGGTGGCAGAAGCATCTCCAAGCTCTGGCTGAGGTGGTCGCACTACTGACAAAGTAGGTTGGATGGCTTTCGAGGGTCGGGTGGCCATGGTGGTTAGTCGACTAGTCGTGGCGATCGTGGTGGTTGGTTGGATGTTCGCAGGGGAGCACCCTGCAGACTCCGAAGAGGGGTGGGGGGGGACGCGACGAGGGGGCGCTAAGAGCCGGGAAATGTGAGACGACCTGGGCGTTGAGTCATGGTGGATCATCATTATTGTCTGGATAACTATCGGTATTTGATCTAGTCTATACTGGACCGCCTGGAGACTTTGGAGAGGGTGTGGCAGTAAGAACATGTAGCGCTCAATGCTACATTGAACGAGATGCATTACTTCCAGTGTCGTGCCCGCGAAAGAGTCATGGTGGTATGACGCGGTCAAAATTCGCTATCAGAGAAGGTGGAGAAGTTGGAGTCATGGATGACGCACTTTGAAGAGCATGTACAGTGCTCCTTCCACCCTCCTCCTCCTCTAGGGACTGCTCCGGACAATCCTGCTTCAATTATTTCAGATAACTGAACATAGTTACAGGTGTTTTACTTGTTTTACATGTTTTCTGGTGCTTTTGGCCTCCTAAGTTGTGGATTGTGTCTCTAAATGTTCTATTGTCTCTTTGTCATATGTTAATCGTAGTAGTCAACAAACCTGATCGGGGTGAAACTACCTACATTTTGAAACTAATGTACTCATTTTCTATGAATGAATAAAACTTTGACTTACAAAAAAATTTAAATAAATATAAATTCAATTATTTACTTTTAAAAATAACTACAAATTAATAAATATTCATTTAATTTTTAAAACTTTAAATTTACCTAAAATTGAAAACCTAAACACATTTATAATTAAATGAATCGATCATTCTTGTGTAATTTAGAGGAGCTATGAATTATATGATAAGGATGTACATTTAGTTTTGATATTTCTTCTTTTATCGTTGATTGATTCAATTTATTGAACCATTTATATTTCATTCATGAATGAGCTTACTATAAATTCTTATGGAATAATTTGTTTAATTTAATTATTTTTAATTGTGAATTTAAAGTGTGATTGCTTCCACAACTACTACATTACTACATTAAGTGCTGCAGATCTCATATGAGGTGATGGAAGATATCAAGATTAACAAATACTTATAAATTAAGATTAATTAAACTCTAACATAACTGGTGAAATCTAATCTGACCATTTCCAAATACTTGAATATTAAAAAAACATTTATGTCACATGTTTCTTATATGTGTAATCTTTTTTATTTTGGTGATTTTAGTGGTGAATAATATTATCATAGATCTGTAGAAATCACAACAAAAATTCATTCTCTATGGTTTATAGAGTTTTGGTTAAACAATGATAAGGTAAATTGTTATAGCACTCATCATAGATTCAATTCACTTCCTTGATCGAAGTGATATATATAGACATATTAATGAAAATAGAGTGAAAAAAAATAATAAAAAATACTACCAAACTAAAATAATAAAAAAATAAAAAAAATAAACTTAATTAATTAATTAATTAAAAATTCATTTCTCTATGATTGCGATGGCAGATGTTCAGGCCTTTGGTAGCATATTTATTGTGGTCAAATATAACAAATGCTCAACATATCCTCAAAACCCCAAGTAACGAATGACGGAAAGAATGACGGAAAGAGCGACAGTATATTTAATATTCTACATAAATATAATTTTCTGAAGCACAAAAAACTAATACCAAAATATTTATGATTGTTTATTCAATGTGATAAATATGGATTGAAAATTGTATAAAACGTCAAAATGTTTGTTTACTCCTTAATGTTTATCACAATAATTTGAAGTTAGTTATATTCTCTAAATGTTGAATCTTTAGTTTTGAGTGACGTGTTTGATTCATTAGTAATGGAAAAATTAAGTATATTGTAGGTATGAACCAAGCTTTAATATTAGACCCTGTTATTAAATTAATGTTATAGGTTCTAATAATATTAGGGTATATTGGTACATACCACAGACTTAATATTATAGGGTTTAATATAATCTAATATTATAAAATTTATAATATTATAGGGTTTAATATAATCTAATATTATAAGTTTTATAATTAGGGATTGATTTGTATAATTATAGTGTGTTTTAATTTTAATTTTTATATAATTATTAATAAATATAAAATAAATTTATTTTTGCAATGGATTTAGATTAAAAGTTCATTCGAATAATTAATATTATTCATTTACTTAGTAATGTAGAATAATTAGATATCATTTAAAGCGTGTTTAATACAAGTATAATTAATACTAAGTAAAATAATTAGATATCATTTAAAGCGTGTTTAATACAAGTATAATTAATAGTGTTCATTAACCACATTTTAACATCATTCAAAATGAAAATGTTTAATTCACTAATTCCATGAACACTAGTTTAAAGCGTAATATGACATAGAAAATATTCCTTCTCATCAAAATGCAGGTATTAAACATATGCAAACATATTAGAGAAATGCTTTGTTATTTGAAAAATTTGTGGATCATTCTTATCATATGTTACATTTGTTCAAAGTAGGATTATTCAAATTTAATATGCACGTTTTCTTTTTCTCTTTTGTAATTTTTTCTAAATAGTTATTGTTGGTGTTTTGAATTTGTTTTCTTTTTTTTCAAAATTATTTGGATAGCTATAAATGTCATAGATTATTGAAAGCTTTAAAAATGGTTAAGACTTTATATCAATTTTAAGAACTATTTAAAGTATATCTATTTTAGTACTAATTATGTTGATAATACATGAATCGATATCAATTTGTAAGCACATAAACTAAATTTAACAGTTAACTATTACCTTATCAATAGTGATGAAAGAGGAAAGGAACTATTGGTGTGAAAAAAGTTAAATTGAAGAAAGGTTCTCTAATTATATGTAATTTTTGGAGGATACAATTTCACTTTTCTCACATTTGACTTATCCAAGTTCACGTGCCATTTAACTTATATAACTACTCTATTTGTTATAAACAATAAACATATTTCTTTATATGCAATTATAAAATTGTTCTCTTCCATAAATATGTCTAAATAGTTTTTGAAATATAATATTAAAAAAATCATTTTAATTTTAAAAATACAAAACTATAATATTTATTAGAACTTTATATATTTTTATATTTAGTTATATTTATGCAAAAATATATTTATTATTTTCATTTGAATTACATTAATTTTACTTTTCCATTTTAAAATTTTATAAATATAATTTTAGAAAAAAATTTAATGAATCAACTCAATTTAAAAAAATACTACTCTAATTATTTTATTTAATATTATTAAACAAAATATTTTTATTGGAAAAGTACTTATTTTTTACTATTTCATTAATTTAATATATGTAATTTTCATATTCAATAATAATAATAATTAATAACTAATAGTTAATTAATTATTTATTAATAATTATTTATTTATTAATAATTAATAATTAATTAGTTAATAATTAATAGGGTTTATAATATTAATCCCTTGAATTTATAATTTTATGGGTTTTTAATTATTCATCCCTTGGGTTTAGTATTCCCCTGTGTTTATAATCCTTTAAGTTTTTAGTAATTTTTTTTTTTACCATGGTAAAATGGTAACTCTTTAGACTAATCTAAGGGAGGTCCGAGGATCAATCATCGTGATTGCCTTATAACACCAAGGGTACATCCAGCAACCTGTAAGCCAGATATACCAGATCTTATGATTTAGCAAGAGTCGAGACTCACAGAAGGGGGGAGTCTACTCCTTGAGTCGAGATCATAGCAGGTCATATACTCAATGGGATTTGAACCGCGGTCTCGTTGGTTTCACCCAGGGAAACTTACCGTTAAACCAAATATCATTGTATTGGGTTTTTAGTATTAATCCCTTGGGTTTATCAATCCCTTGGGGTTTATCGTTAACTATGGTCCAACGCCACATTGCAAGAAAGATTGTCTCAATATGAAAATCAATCATGGTCAACCATAGTCAATAACGATGGTCTCATTGTGACAAAGATTTACTCAGGGTCCAACATCACGTTGTGACAACCATGTTTACCCATGGTCAACGATAGTCCAACGTCGCATTGTGACGAAGGTTGTGTCAATACAAAAATCAACCATGGTAAACCATAGCCAACCATGTTTATCTTATGGTTTATAATATTTATCTTTGAGTTTATGTACCTTGGGTTTATAATATTAATCATATGGGTTTAATATTATTCCCTTGAGTTTTTAGTATTAGTCTCTTTGGTTTATAATATCGATCCCTTGGGTTTATTAATCTAAGGGTTCATATTCCTAGGGTATATTATTTTTCATAAGGTATATAATATTAATGCTTGGGTTCAATATAAATCCCTTAGGTTTATAATCATGGTCAACCATGGTCTAACATCACACTGTAATAAATATTGTCTCAATATGAAAATCAACCATAGTCAACCATGGTAATCAATCATGGTCAACCATGGTCCAACATCACATTGTGATAAAGATTGTCTCATTATCGAAATCAACCATAGTCCAATGTCGCATTCTGACCAAGATTTTCTCGATGTGAAAATCCATCATGGTCAAACATCGCATTGTGACAAAGGTTGTCTCAATATGAAAATCAACCATGATCAAACATGGTCAATCATGTTTATTTTAGGGTTTATAATATTTTTACTCTAGTTTATATATCTTGGGTTTATAATATTAATCCTTTGGGTTTAATATTATTCCCTTGGGTTTATAATCCCTTGAGGTTTTAGTATTAATCACTTGTGTTTATTATATCCTTGGGTTTATAATACATATCACTTGGGTTTATTAATCTAAGGGTTCATATTCCTAGGTTATAATATTATTCATAGGGTTTATAATATTAATTCTAGGGTTTAATGTAAATCCCTTGGGTTTATAATCATGGTCAACCATGGTCTAACATCACATTGTGACAAAGATTGTCTCGTTATGAAAATTAACCATGATCAACCATTTTCAACGATGGTCCAATGTCACATTGTAACAAAGATTGTCTCAATATGGAGATAAACCATGGTCTAACATGAAATTTTGACAAATTTTGACAAATATGATCTCAATATGAAAATTAATCATGGTCAACCTTGGTCTAATGTCGCATTGTGACAAATATTGTGTCAAAATGAGAATCAACTATTGTCAATTATGGTCAACCATGTTTATTTTAGGGTTTATAATATTTATTTTAGGGTTTATATACTGTGGGTTTTTAATATTAATCCCTTGGGTTTAATATTATTCTGTTGGGATTATAATCCCTTGGGGTTATAGTATTAATCCCTTAGGTTTATTATTCCCTTGGGTTTATAATATCAATCCCTTGGATTTATGGTCAACCATGGTTAATAACATGGTCACATTGTGACAAAGATTGTCTCATGGTCCAATGTCATATTGTGACAACCATGGTCAATGATGGTCCAACGTCGCATTGTTACAAAGATTGTTTCAATATGAAAATCAACCATGGTAAACCATGGTCACCCATGTTTATTTTAGGGTTTATAATATTTATCTTAGGGTTTATATACCTTGGATTTATAATATTAGTTCCTCGGGTTCAGTAGTATTCCCTTAGGTTTATAATCACTTGGGTTTTTAGTATTAATCCCTTGGGTTTATAATCACTTGGGTTTATGATTCCATTGGGTTTATTAATATAAGAGTTCATATTCCTAAGGTATAATATTATTCATAGGGTTTATAATATTAATCCTTGGGTGGGACAAGACACTATGAGGTTACTAGTATGATGCCAGATACAGAGCTCTGGACTAAACCCATGGCGGCGACTGAAACCCTAGGCGGCGTTTTGAACCCTCGTTTGACGGAAACTGCTACCTGTTCGATGAGGCTGGGACCCCTTGCTTGGCGGTGATGGGATCTTGCAACCTCCAAGGGTTCTTTGATGTTCACCGTGCACTTCACATTTTGTTTTAAGAGTCTCAGGTTTGTTTATTGTATCGATTCGGGGTTCCTGGGGAACCACATACCGATTGCTGTGGCATTTCTTGACCATTTGGGTACTTCTTTTGTTTTTTTACTGTTTGGGGCGTGATGCCGATTTGGTCTGGGGCTTTATCACAACTCTTGCTGTAGACAACAGACCGGTGCCTCATCTCTCCCTTGTCTGGGTGTTTTTGCGTTTTGGTCAGGCATCCCTCTGTATTGGGTGGGGCCGTATCTGATCTGTGGACCCTAACCAGTTCCTCCATTGGACCCATCATCGAGTCCCCGTAATATTTTGGCGTATGCACTGACTTCTCTGGTCTTGTTGTCTCTACACTGTCAGTTGGATCAGTTTCATTCACCATTATTCTTGGGGGCCTCTGTCTCCTTCTGCGGATGCATCACGGCTTTCGACTGGCAGTCCATTTTCTATCATGAGTAACTATGAGGATGAGGTGGACTATTCGGAGGATCCTCTGGAGGGGGTTGATATTTGGGGTTTGGAATCACATGATGAGGTGGATGCGATGTCCGACTTGGACCCAGCTCCTGGGGTGGCTTTGCCTACTCAGCCCACCCTGTCCAACGTGGAAGGCAGCAACTCGCCCATGGGGGACCTAGCACATTATGGATTTGACACGCCCTCGGATGCGGACATTGGTCTATGGGCTCTCTCACAGGCAGAACAGGACACTCTGGCGAGTGCTGCCATCGGGAGCTCGGCGCTATTCTCGGAGGTGGTCTTCCACGAAATCGGAGATACCTCCCGTTCTTTAGCTCAACTGAATTTAGGCGGCACTCACCCACTTGGTGTTATCTCGCTTAGTCCTACTGATAATGGTGGAGCTTCTCAACACAGTTCGGAGCCCTTAGAACCATCGGTGGCCTCAGGGGTCTTTACAAACATACCGGAGGACTTGACCATCCCGGAGAAGATTGGCATTTCTTCTGAATCCGACACCACTGTTGAGACAGGACTGGGGGTTAGTAAGGTCAGAAAGCCGCACATATTCACCAAAAACAAGCTAAGTTATTTCACGAATTTTGGCTGTGAGAGCGGCATGGAGGATTGGAGCCTCATTGCAACCAAGACTCTGGTTGGGAAGGTCCGTGGCCGAAAATACTCCGTGACGAGACTATAGAGGTGGACTCGGGAGATCTGGAGCGAGTCTCTTGACTCTCTTCTGGAGGTCGGGGTCATGACCAAAGGATGGTTCTCACTCACTTTTGCCCGCCCTGAACAATCTGATTGGGCTCTCAAGCACTACTGGCATCTAGAGCTGCACCCTGTCTATCTCAAGAGATGGGTGCCTCTTTTCGATCCCAAAAAGGAGAATGCGGGTGCTGGTCCCATCTAGATGCGGTTGCTCGGACTGCCTTTGCAATTTTGGAATGACTCTGCACTTCGGAACATTGGGGGACACTTCGGTATATACCTGGATCATGATCGTTCATACCTGTCTTCTGGCAGCAGAGCAGTGGCTCGCATCTTGATTTTTCTAGATACTCGGGATAGTCTATATGAGAATTTCAACATGCTATTTGATGGGATGATGTGGCAGCAACCTCTAGATTATGAGGGTGTGCCATTTCGCTGCAGGAAATGTCATGAGGTGGGACACTTATACAAAGACTATCCAAGGAAGGGGATTGGCGGGCTGGTTACAAAGAAATCTTGTACCATTGGCACACAGACTGAGCCGGATACCAGCATCTTGCAGGACTCTGTGGGAGAGCCGACGAGAGCTCTTGAATCCCCTAGCGAAGTTGGGTTGCGGACATCGACACTGCCATCCTGGACAAACACGCATCCCAGATCCCGCCCACAGGTCACGCCGGTGCCTTCTCAGCAAAATATGTTCATCCCGGGTACTATTTCTTCTTCTGGCCTTTTGTTTACTGATTGTGCTGTTATTTCATCATCCATTACTTTGTCGGTTACTACTTCTGTAGATGTTGCCCTTAATCTGTCTTCTTCCATTTCTTTATCATGCATATCATCGAGTTTGTCTCGCCAATCACTGAAGCTCCCCTCGATATGTTGCACCATCACTTTGGCCACTCCATCTTACACCCCTATCATCCAACATACATCTGCTGAACCTTCCCCCTGCCTCTTTGCCTCCTCTTCGGAGACTCACTCCTCGAGACATAATTACTATCTTAGATCCCTATCCCTTCTACAATCTGGTGAGGCTTTTGGTATTGGGCCGGGTCGGGGCAGTATACCCACCAAATCTCATGGCAGACCTTCTGCTTTAGCAAAAGCCATCAAAAGAGCTAATTTTGAAGTGGAAGCTGGTACTCAAACATCTCTTATGCGGGTCCTTAGAGCTAGAAGACCCTTGATGGCTGTTACATCATGATTTTTCTCTCCTACAATTTCAGGGGACTGGCCAACCCCGATAAGAGACTGGCCCTCAGAGACTTGATAGCACAAAAGCCCATTGATATTCTATTTCTGCAAGAGACGCTTGGTGCGGGTTTGGAGGTGATGGCTACTTTAACTTCTTTTCTACCTGATTGGACCTTCATTACACTTGATGCTCAAGGAAGATTAGGGGGTTGTGCTTTGGGAATTAACGATAAAACCACCCGGATGATTAACTGTTGGGGCCGGACATGTTTTCTTGCTATGAATGTCCTTTTTGGTAATTCTGAGATCGAGTTTACTCTGGTTAATGTTTATGGGCCCTGCTCTAACAGAGAGAAATTCTGGAACTCCTTATTGTCCTGTCCACTGTTGGTTGTCCCCCATATCATATTGGGGGGAGACCTGAATTTATTTTTAGGTATTTCGGAATCTTGGGGCCCCCAGGCTACCCCGGATCCATTGGCTGAGTTTTTCAACTCAAAGCTCGGTGCCTCTCATCTCATTGACATTCAGACCACCAAGATCCTACCCACCTGGAGGAACAAAAGGACTGGGAATGCTGCTTTGGCTCACAGACTCGACAGATTTCTTATTAAGCAGTCTCTCCTACCTATTATGACTCAAGCACGACAATGGGTGGGGACGGGGGGTAAATCTGATCACTCTCCCATATTTCTAGAATTCGAATGTGGACCTAATAGAGCTCGGCCCCCTTTCAAATTCAACTCCAGATGGCTGCGAGACCCTGAATATCACTTGATGGTCACCCGAGCCTGGCAGCACTGTAGACCTTCGATTGACCATGACCCTAGCCGGGTTATCAATGACAACCTAAATCGCATTAAAAACCTTACCATTCAGTGGGTTCAGAATAAAAAGAGAATGGAGAAGAAGGCACTACATAGCATTGAGGAAAAAATTGGCATACTCAACAATGTTGATCTGTTGGGTTATAGATCTGATGATACCAGGGATCAACTTTTTGCACTTGAGACCGAAAAGTCTAAACTACTGAGACAAAAAGAGGAAGATTGGAGGCTAAAAAGTCGGGCTATTTGGTTACTGGCTGGAGACGAAAACACCAAATTTTTTCAGCAGCATGCAAATGGACGCAGGGCTGCAAACACCATTTGGGAATTGTCTGATCAGAATGGCTTTACTGCGAGAACGCAATCACAGCTATCTGAGCTGGGCACCAGACATTTCTCCAATCTTTATAGGGCGTCTACAAACATAAATCTCCCGGACATCTTGCACATTACACAGAACTTTAAACTATTTGTGGAACAGGAGCAGATGGATGACCTCAATGCTCCGGTCACCCTTGGGGAACTTGAGGGAGTTTTGAAATGGTTCAAGCGGGACAAAATCCCTGGGCCTGATGGCTGGCCCATTGAGTTTTTCATCCATTTCTTCGATCTCATGTCATATGACCTTCTGACTATGATTGAGGACAGCAGGGTACGAGGCAGGATATATGATGGCTTCAAGACCACTTTTATTGCTCTTATACCTAAATCGGATAAACCAACCAGTTTCAATGAGTACAGGCCCATATCGCTGTGTAACTGCATCTACAAGATCATTTCCAAAATCATTGCAAACCGCATCAGGCCTTTCCTGTCCACTCATATTGAAAAGGAACAATTTTCATTTCTGAATCATAGGCAAATTCATGAGGCCATTGGTACTGCCCAGGAGGCCCTTCATTCCATTAAAACCCTTCGACAGAAATTGACTATACTCAAGATTGATCTCACAAAGGCTTTTGAAAGTTAACTGGAGTTACCTTCATCTCATTCTCATCCACTCAGGCTTTCCACATACTTTTATAAACTGGATTATGGGCTGCATTTGTCACGCTACCTTCAGCATATTGATCAATGGCACTGCATCTGATTTCTTCCATGCGGGGCGGGGCCTTCTTCAGGGCTGCCCTCTCTCACCATTATTATTTGTCCTTGTCATGGAGGGTCTCTCTGTCCTCATAAAAAATGAAAAAGATAGGGGAGTACTACAGGGATTCCGGATCAATGATATATTATATCTCACTCACCTTTTATTTGTGGACGATGTACTGATATTCCTAAATGGTACTAGACAAGACTCTATACAATTTGATCTGCTATTGAATTGTTTTTGTAGGGCCACCGGTATGGCACCAAATAGCACCAAATCCTCTATTATCATGACGGGCTGTTTGAGACTGGAACAAGGCACTTCAATGAATATATTTGACTATGTATGCATAGATATCAATGATGGGCTCAAATATCTAGGGTATCATATCAAACCAAACGATTATAAGATCAAAGACTGGAACTGGATCATTGCAAAAATTGAGCGCAGAATAAATGTTTGGTATAACCGATGGTTATCCAGGGCTGGTCGACTGATCCTCATTAAGTCTGTGCTTGAAGCCATACTGGTCTATTGGATGACCCTGGCCTGGATACCTATTGGTATTACTAATAGAATCAAATGCATCTGCAGACAATTCCTTTGGCGCAACCAAGGAAAGGCATCTACGTTTGCCTGGATTGCCTGGGATTGCATTAACATTCCCAAACAATGGGGAGGTTGGGGGTTAAAGGATCTCCATATTTTTTCGAGGGCTCTTGCGGCAAAGATGGGCTGGCACTTAATCACTGGACAGAGCCTATGGAAAGAGGTTATGGTTGCTAAATATATCTCGCCACAAAACCCCCTTGAGTGGATCCGAGGCAGAATTGGACTAAGGTCGGGTGCATCAATCATCTGGAGGGCTATCATTAAGGCAGCACACATTATTCAGAATGGTCTATCATGGCAAATAGGTACTGGTGCAAATGTCCGCATAGGCACTGATTCCTGGTCAGGGAGTGGGGAATATTACAAGCTATCGGATTTCATCATTGAGCACCTTTCCCACAGAAATATTTTCCATCTGGCACAGATTGTGGATATGATACATTCCTCATGGAGGGGTCAAGCCTGGCTACAAGCAGAGGACCTTGAGATCCCACAGGCTGGCACTCGGGTCTGGCAAAAATACATCTGGGCTCTGAAAGCATCCAACATCCGCATCTCAGATCAGGAGGACAAATTGATTTGGGTTGTTTCAACTGATGGTCAATATACTCCCAAGCTTGGATGCCTCGCACTGATTAGGCCCAGGGAACCCCCTATAAAATAATGGTGGTGGAGCAATATCTGGAAATTGAAGACCCCGCACAAGCACAGAATCCTTTTCTGGTGCATTCTAAATCACTGTATACCTACCATGGAATTCCTCCACAAACGGGCCTATCACGGGGCATCTAGATGATGTTACTGTCTTGAAAACTGCGAGGATACTCCCCATTTATTCCTGCAGTGCAACATCATCAAAGGTATCCGGTCTTGAGTCATCACTGATCTGGGCAGCAGACTTAATTGGCAGGGTGGCACATTAATTGAAGCTTGGACTAATTGGTGGCAGCACTATGTTCATAGCCCAAGATTACGCAACCTCCCACTGATTGTGGCATGGGAGATATGGATCGGCCGTAATAAATAGATTTTTAATGGGCTTCCTATTGACTGTGATCAGATATGTTCTGCATCAATTGCTACATTTCGGCTCCTACCCGAGGATCGCATCCATAGCAAACCTTCCCACGAGACTCCTGAAATTATTGATCATAACCGGGCTTGGGCCTATTTCGATGGTGCGTCCAATGCACATGGGTGTGGGGGGGCACAACACTATTTTTGAATGACCACCACTACTACAACATCAGAATGGGATTGGGTCCCGGCACAAACAACTATGCCGAACTACAAAGCCTTAGACTTCTACTAACATTTTCTCAGGACATTCACTGCAATTCCATCCAGATCTTTGGTGACTCACAACTTGTGATCAATTGGTTCAATAATCTAACTCATTGTCACTCGCACACACTGTCTGCACTGCTGCGAGAG
Organism: Pinus albicaulis; assembly: GCA_034641835.2. Taxonomy (NCBI): domain Eukaryota; kingdom Viridiplantae; phylum Streptophyta; class Pinopsida; order Pinales; family Pinaceae; genus Pinus; species Pinus albicaulis. The sequence continues at coordinate 84,503,682 of CM076583.1, forward strand.
GTACACCATCTCAGAGCACTTTTTGATTCCATCTCAGTGACTCGTATTTACAGGTCTCGGAACAAAGTGGCTGACCAACTGTCCAAAGAAGCTTCGAAGCTAATCTGGGGCACCTGGCATATTACAGAACACATAGATGGACAGATTTACAGATATTTTCATCGGCCTTTTATCGAGGAGGCACCTGCTATTTTGGTTGTTTAGTTGTACAGCTGTTTTGGGAGGTTTTGTTCTAGCTCCCTCACTTATACTTTCGGCATGTATATCTACTTTATATTTGTATTTGGTTTCTATATTAGCTAGTAAGTTATGCACCGAACTTACTATGTGGACACTACTTTCATCACTGAAATGATATTCATTTTTGGGACTATGATATTGCCTGCAAAAAGGCATAGAGGCAGAATTGTAATAGTTTTTTGGACTGAACAGTAGTACATACTACCAGCTTATGTAACATGTAACCTATCATTAATGAAAGGTTACGAATTTTTTCTTTGTGAAAAAAATATTAATCCTTGGATTTATAATCATCGTCAACCACGGTCCAACGTCACATTGTGAAAAATATTGTCTCAATGTGAAAATGAACAATGGACAACCATTGTCAACCATCATCAACCATCGCCAACCATCGTCCAACGCCTCATTGTGACAAATATTGTCTCAATATGAAAATCAACCATGGTCAACCATTGCTAATCATGGTCAATTATGGTAAACCATGGCCCAATGACGCATTGTGAGAAAGATTGTCTCAATATGGAAATCAATCATGGTCAACCCCATATTAATAATCCCTTGAGTTTATTAATTGATATTGTCTCAATATGAAAATCATTCATGGTCAACCATGGTCCAATGTCGCATTGTGACAAAGAATGTGTCAATATGAAAATTGACCATGGTAAATCATGGTCAACCATGTTTATTTTAGGGTTTATAATATTTATCTTATGGTTTATATACCTTGGGTTTATAATGTTAATCCCTTGGGTTTAATATTACTCCATTGGCTTTATAATCACTTCATATTTTAGTATTAATCCCTTGGGTTTATAATATCAACCCCTTGGGTTTATGGTCAACCATGGTCCAACATCGCATTGTGAGAAATATTGTCTCAATATGAAAATTAATCATGGCCAACCATGGTCACATTGTGACAAATATTTTCTCATGGTCCAATGTCACATTGTGACAACCATGGTCAATGACGGTCGAACATCACATTGTTACAAATATTGTGTCAATATGAAAATCAACCATGGTCCAACATCACATTGTGGCAAATATTGTCTCAATTTGAAAAATGAACTATGGATAACCATTATCAACCATGGTCAAACGTCACATTGTGACAAAGATTGTCTCAATATGGAAATCAATCATAGCTAATCATGGTCTAATGATGCATTTTGACAAAGATTGTATCAATATGAAAATCAATCATCGTCGACCATGATCCAACATCCCATTATGACATATATTGTGTCAGTATGAAAATCAACCATGGTCAACCATGTTTATTTTCGGATTTATAATATTTATCTTAAGGTTTATATACATTGGGTTTATAATATATCTTACAGTTTATATACATTGGGTTTACAATATTTATCTTAGGGTTTATATACCTTGGGTTTATAATATTAATCCCTTGGGTTTATAATCATGGTCAACCATGGTCCAATGTTACATTGTGACCAATATTGTCTCATTATGTAAATAAAAAATGATCAATCATTGTCAACCATAGTCAACCATGGTCGATCATGGTAAACCACAGTCCAATGTCACATTGAGAAAAAGGTTGTCTCAATATGAAAATAAACCATGGTCCAATGTCACATTGTGACAAATATTGTCTCAATATAAAAATCAATATTGTTCAACCTTGTTCCAACATCGAACTGTGACAAATATTGTGTCAATATGAAAATCAAACATGGTTAATGTAATATGCCAAAATTTTCCTACAGCAAATTGGAATAATAAATTTTGCTGATTTCACTTAGGAGTTGAATAATTGGGTGAGGAGGCCCATACATAATAAAAACATTGATAAAATCCCCCTTAGTGTGAAAGGGGATCATCAGGGGAGTTGGATTTCACACCCTCATGTGTGAAAGAGGACATTTGCAAGAAGACAAGGTCAAGTTTTGACCAAGTCAAACAGCGCAGAGGTATGAGGTGGAGATCATCTTGTGGGACAACGCAGTGAAAGAGGAGGGAAGTTTCCTTGATGGAGGAAACCCTAATGAGTGGGACCCACGAAGAGGGAGCTTGCATTTGTTTAAAAGGAGGGCAAGGCAACCATTGTTACACATGCATATGATTATTGATTTCTTGTCTGCTTAGACTATTTGCGGTCTCCTGTTGTTTAGCACAAGGGATTCCTATTTATGATTCCTTCTCCTTCTTGAGAGGCCTCTTGAGGGATTTCACTTAATTTCTCCACATCTAGGCTCAAGGCCAAGCCACCTCCTTCAGCTACAGCGTTATTTCTGCTCAAGTATAACGTTGTGTTGCAGGGTGTTGCAGTGGAGATCCCACAACACCATTCCTTAGCTTGTTTTTCAGAGGAGGGAGCCTTCTTTCCTTTGGGAGATTAGTAAGGGAGGATTCAGAGCATATTGCAGATCTTGGCACTTGGCCAACACATTATATTCCACCTACAGCACAGTATCCCTTAGTGACTGCGTTATTTTCAGAGTACATGTGCAGTGAGGGTTTGCAGTGATTGTTGGAGGGTGAGATCTTCAGTGATAGGATCAACCTTTCACTTGGAAGATCCATTGGAGGAGGCCTATTCAGATTGTGTATCATCTTCAGCCATCTCCATCCAGTTCCATTTTTTGAGTTGCAGCTGCTACCCTGCAACTCTGGCATTTCTGCAGATTTTCCATTTTGTGTAGATTTCAACCAATCCTTCTAAGGATTGTTGTATTATTGTTTTCAGGGGTTGAGAGCTTGCTCCTCTACATTTCTTGAGCTGTATATTGTTATATATTTATATTATAATTCAGCCTGTTGCAGTATATCCTATAAACTGCATAGTCATAGCCTAGGGAATTCTCAGTGTAGCAGTATATCTCACATTTCATGTACATGATCTATTGAGGCTTGTATTGCCAATCTTGAGTGACTCTTTCCTCAAGATCTTGTATACAATTTTTCTGCTATGTTCAATGTTATGGCTATTGAGATCTTCTAAAATATTGTGCTTCAATATAACGTTGTTATTCCATTATATGTTCATACATTGCTGCAGTCCCTTCATCGAGCACTTTTTCAAGACAACTAGGTGTGGGAGATCTGTTTAACCCAACTAGAAGGATTTGTTTGGAGCCTCCTCTTGAATTTCGATCTTAGATGTGTTAATCTAAGGGATCCAGGTCCTGGTTTCAAATCCTGTAGCAGCCATTCCTGGAAAATGTGTTTTCCAGTCATGCCTTGCTAGCAGATCCCATTTTGGGATATTACAGTGGTATCAAAGCATCTTTCTTGGCTCAGCCTATGAATTTCATCCGAAGAAGATAGAAGAAGATCAGAATGATGAAGAAGATGAGATTACTCTCATCAATCTTCAGAACTAATAAGAGCCTCTCCAAATAGGAGGAGTAAAAAGAAGAGGAAGGACCATGCACTTCCTATTCTCATGAAGAATAAGAAGACAAGCATGAAGGATACTTGGATCATCAAATTCTAAGTGATTACCTTGTTGAGTTCAAATCTCAACCTAGAGCCTTCAAGGAGACTCTAGATTTTTCACCATTCATCCAGTTGAAGGAAGAGAAGAGACCACGCAGCAAAAGAGAAATCAAAGGCAATAGATTTTTGTTGTCTACATTTGATGGGTCATCTGCAGCAAGAGCTTGGGTGAGGAAGGTGGAAGCATTTTTCCCACTACATCCTGTAGTGGAGAAAGAGGTTGTTGAGATCTCAGTGCTGCACCTAGAAGGTGAAGCCTACATTTGGTGGTTCAGCCGTTTGAGCCATGCAAGAGTGTCTACTCTTGCTGAGTTTTCTCAAAAGCTGATCAAAAGGTTTGACAATAGAAGAACAGAAAGGGAGGAGCCCTCACCACCACCTGAGCAGTCTTATCCTAATGCTGTCACACTCATGGAGGAGCAGCCACATACATCAGCAGTTGGGACAGCCAACACAGTGGAGGAAGAAACTCTTGCAGCCCTACAAGAGATTCCCAAATCTCATCAAGGTATGAAAATATTTCCACTATCTATTATTACAGCAAAACCTTTTGAAAGTTGTGGAAATTTTCTTTTGCATGACCAAGGGTCAAATCACATTGTTGACCTAGAGCAACATGATTGCACAGCACTGTGCAAATGGTTCAAGGAGGAGATGAACCATCATCCTCATGCACCTTTTTTGAGTTGCACACAATCATTGAGGTTGGGGTGTGAACTTTTGGAGGATGAAACAAACCATGACACTCCTATGAAAGACCATGAAACCATCCTTAAGTTGGAGTATGAGACAACCATTACATCCTTGGAGAGATTAACTATGCTGCCAAACAATGGTGGAGAGGAGATGTTATCTTCATCATATTTAAATCCTTGTGGATTCAACATAGTCATGGGTGAGAGATCTTCTCTAGGAGGTCTCCAAAGAGCTGCATTTCAAACTTTCATGAAATGCAAGGAGAGAGGTTTGTTTTGGAAGGATGGTAGCCCTCATGGGAGGAGTACCAAGGGAAAGAATGGAAGAAGACATCCACAAGTGATTGAGTGGATGTGGATGAGGAGCAAGAGGCTGGTAAGCCACTTGAAAATATATGACACCGAGCAACAGGAGGCTTGGCTGCGCTGGATCCTCTTGAAGGAGTTTGGCCATAACTTGGCATAACCTCTTCCTAAGGGGATGGGGATGGAGAAGAGATGGCATGATGCTTGCATCATTGGGCAGCATGGAGTGTGGATGCATGGTGTTGATGTGACATTCATATCATTCATTGTGTCTTCATCACATGAGTTGTATGATGGGAGCATAAGGAGGCAGCAAGCACTTTGGTTGCTTGAGTTGCACTTGAGAGAGCAAGGGAAAAATTGCTTTCACATGTTGTGTGATGTTGCAGGAGTAGAAGAGGGCACTCTCATGGTGCAAAGGGGCTACTCCTTGGCCTTGGATGATCAGGAAGCACTTCCATCTTGGAAGGTATTCCATATTTGTAGCAGCATTACTAGAGGAGTCTTTGACAAGGAGCATGTCAAATAACAGAGCTTTGTATTGACATAAGCCTATTTGCATAAGCTCATAGCGCTATCACTTTGGAGCAGGGACTTATGGATGGAGTGTCCCCGGGATCCCTTCACATTGGATGCACTTGGTGAACAAGGGGGAGGTGAAAATGATGGGGTAGTGGATGGAGACATCTATTCCTATGACATATTCTTCTTGACTTGGGATTCCAAGCATAAGAAGGATGATCTTCTTGCAGCACATGGTTCATTCCTCTTCATAGTTTGCCAAAACACTATGGAAGACTCACTCATGGATCCATGTATCATCTTACTTCCGGCATATGGTAAGAAATCTGTTTTCACATTTATTGATTTGTATACTCTTACCATTACTATGCAGTGCATTGCTCCACAGGAGGGCAAGCTTTTCACATTGCTCCATGATCAATGTTGGGCCAAACTATATGATGGAGACAGCCATATTTTATGTGACCTTGGGAAAATGTTTTCCCATTACATGTATGTTCAGTTGTTATATCCAACTATTTTCCATATGATGACATACATGATTAACTATGTAAAAAGAAACATTTTTCCTTGTAATTTCCTGAAGCAGTAGTTTGTAAAACTGCGTTGTACATACTTAGGAGACTGTTGGTATCTTCAAGCACCACATGAAGCCATCAGTGTCTCCTTCATTATTGTACTGATCATGCCTTCATTTGCTGATATTGTTTCTATTCTTGTTGAGAGCATAATTGAGAAATTGACACATGAGTTGGATGTGTCCTTGAGGGGAGAGAATTCCCACACTTTTTGCATTGCATGTTCTGATGGGAGCATGAGAGGAGATATGGCCATCACTGCCAAACACTTATTTCCTTTTGTTGAGATGGACCATATGATTGTTGGGATGCCATATGGTGATGTTTTCCTATCCCTCACATATGGGTTGATTTGGGCCAGCTTGATTCACAGCGTTGGAGGAGAGATCTTTAGGGATCTAATCTTCATTCTGCCACTTGAGGGCAATTATTTTGCAGCCCAGGATCAGCATTTTCTCTACACTTTTCATAATTGGAGAGGAGGACATCGTGGGGTAGGCTTCTATGTCTACCATGTTTAGATTTTCAGCCCACCTTCATTTCTAGAGCTCAAGGTGGAAGGAGGTTTTCAGGAGTTGCCATGTTGGGAGGTGACCATTTTGTATGGATGATTGCTTGGGGATGGAGGATCCACTTGGGGAAGATGTTTTCCCAACACTTTTCAGTCCCCATGCCTTGGAGGAAACTCCTCAGTTCTATCCTTATAGTTGCTTGAGGACAAGCAACATTTGGGAGGGGAGGACTGTAATATTCCAAAATTTGCTTACAGCAATTTGGAATATTAAATTTTGTTGATTTCACTTAGGAGTTGAATAATTGGGTGAGGAGGCCCATACATAATAAAAAACATGGATAAAATCCCTCTTATTATGAAAGGGGATCATCAGGGGAGTTGGATTTCACACCCTCATGTGTGAAAGAGGACATTTGCAAGAAGACAAGGTCAAGTTTTGACCAAGTCAAACAGCGCAGAGGTATGAGGTGGAGATCATCTTATGGGACAGCGCAGTGAAAGAGGAGGGAATTTTACTTGATGGAGGAAACCTTAGTGAGTGGGACCCATGAAGAGGGAGCTTGAATTTGTTTAAAAGGAGGGCAAGGCAGCCATTGTTACACATGCATATGATTATTGATTTCTTGTCTGCTTAGACTATTTGCGGTCTCCTGCTGTTTAGCACGAGGGATTCCTGTTTAGGATTCCTTATCCTTCTTGAGAGGCCTCTTGAGGGATTTCACTTCATTTCTCCACATCTAGGCTCAAGGCCAAGCCACCTCCTTCAGCTACAGCATTATTTCTGCTCAAGTGTAATGTTGCGTTGCAAGGTGTTAGAGTGGCGATCCCACAACACCATTCCTTGGCTTGTTTTTCAGAGGAGGGAGCCTTCTTTCCTTTGGGAGATCAATAAGGGAGGATTCAGAGCATATTGCAGATCTTGGCACTTGGCCAACACATTCTATTCCACCTACAACACAGTATCCCTCAGTGACTGCGTTATTTTCAGAGTACATGTGCAGTGAGGGTTTGCAGTGATTGTTGGAGAGTGAGATCTTCAGTGATAGGATCAGCCTTTCACTTGGAAGATCCATTTGAGGAAGCCTATTCAGATTGTGTATCATATTCATCCATCTCCATCCAGTTCCATTTTCTGAGTTGCAGTTGCTACCCTGCAACTCCGACATTTCTGTAGATTTTCCATTTTGTGTAGATTTCAGCCAATCCTTCTAAGGATTGTTGTATTATTGTTTTCAAGGGTTGAGAGATTTCTCCCCCACATTTCTTGAGCTGTATATTGTTATATATTTATATTATCATTCAGCCTGTTGCAGTATCTCATATAAACTGCGCAGTCATAGCCTAGGGCATTCTCAGTGTAGCAGTATATCTCACATTTCATGTACATGATCTATTGAGGCTTGTATTGCCAATCTTGAGTGACTCTTTCCTCAAGATCTTGTATACAATTTTGCTGCTATGTTCAATGTGATGGCTATTGAAATCTTATAACATCTTTTGCTTCAATATAACACTGTTATTCCATTGTATGTTCATACATTGTTGCAATCCCTTCATCGGGCACTTTGTCAAGACAACTAGGTGTGGGAGATCTGTTTAACCCACCTAGAAGGATTTGTTTGGAGCCTCCTCTTGGATTTTGATCTTAGATGCATTAATATAAGGGATTCAGGTCCTGGTTTCAAATCCTGTAGCATCCATTCCTGGAAAATGCGTTTTCCAGTCGTGCCTTGCTAGTAGATCCCATTTTGGGATATTACAGTTAACCATGGTCAACCATGTTTATTTTAGGGTTTATATACCTTGGGTTTATAAAATTAATCCCTTGGATTTAATTTTATTCCCTTTGGTTTATAATCCCTTGGGGTTAAAGTATTAATCACATGGGTTTATTATTCCCATGGGTTTATAATATTAATCCCTTGAGTTTATGGTAAACCATGGTCCAAAGTCGCATTGTCAGAAAGATTGTCTCCATATGAAAATCAATCATGGTCACGTTGTGACAAATATTGTCTCATGGTGCAACCTCGCATTGTGACAACCATGGCCAATCATGGTCAAATATGGTCCAACGTTGCATTGTTACAAAGATTGTGTCAATGGGAAAATAAGCCATGCTTATTTTAGTGTTTATAATATTTTTCTTAGTGTTTATATACCTTGGGTTTATAATATTAATTCCTTGGGCTTAATATGATTCCCTTGGGTTTATAATCCCTTGGGTTTATTATTCCCTTGATTTTATAATAATGATCCCTTGGGTTTATTAATCTAACGGTTCATATTCCTAGGGTATAATATTATTCATGAAGCTTATAATATTAATATATGGGTTTAATATAAATCCCTTGAGTTTATAATCATGGTCAACCATCGTCCAACGTCACATTGTGACAAATATTGTCTCAATATGAAAATGAACAATGGCCAACCATTTTCAACCATGGTCAATCATGGTCCAATGTCTAATTGTGACAAAGATTTTCTCAATAAGAAAATAAACCATGGTCAATTATGGTTAACCTTGGTCCAACGTCCCATTGTGATAAAGATTGTCTCAATATGAAAATCAATCATGGTCAACCCTACTTTAATAAAAATAAATATTAATAATCCCTTGGGTTTATTAATTGGGATTGTCTCAATATGAAAATCAATCATGGCCAACCATGGTCCAACATCACATTATGACAAAGATAATGTCATATGAAAATCAATCATGGTAAACCATTGTTATTTTAGGGTTTATAATATTATCTTAGGGTTTATATACGTTGGTTTTATAATATTAATCCCTTGGGTTTAATATTATTCCTTTGGATTTATAATCCCTTGTGGTTTAGTATTGATCCCTTGGGTTTATAGTATCAATCCAATATTTCATTGTGAGAAATATTGTCTCAATATGAAAATCAATCATGGTCAACCATGTGTTACACAGCATTTTGTCACCGTCCCTACAATCCCCATCCCGCACATTGGAGGACCATTTATGTGACTAATAATAAGTTTCATGCCTTGCAAAGACCATCATTACATCCCTTGCCATTAGAAAAACATTCCTTCTGTTGACAATTCCTTGAGCAGACCATCAGAAACACATGTTTTTGGGTTGGCATTGGTAGACCGTTATGCCCTCACACCAATGAGGAAGATTACCACTTGGCCCCGCACCCATTGACGCTCTGTCCCAGTGAGCTACCCGCGCTAAGATGTTTTTGGAATGTCTTTTAAAAATAGAGGCGAAGTTTCTATTCTAACAACTTCGTGGGCGAGTCAGCATGGGTGGTTCGACTGAATAACCACGACCACCCTCCTTTGGCATCTCGTTTCCACCTTTTGGGGAAACCTCCCAAAGGATAAGGCCTCCCTTCCACCATTGTAGGGATCCCAACCTCCTCCTCTCCCTATATAAATAAATCTATCTCCCATTGATACACTAGCTGAACAATTATGGCTGAAAGGTTAAAGAGAATTGTTGAACATCTTGTTGGTGAGATAAAGCAGAAAGAGACCTTTGTCGAGAGAGAGCTTAGGCTTGTGCCCTCGCCTCGTCCCAATTCCCTAACGATCCTTCGAGATGCGCTTCGACTGAACCTGTTGAAGGAGGCTGTGACATCAAGGCTCTGGTTGTAATCTCTTTCTTCTATTTATATATACATTACTATTGTTTGGTTCCCATCTTGTGTTAATATGGTTTATTTTGCGCAACATGTTTAATCTTCCTTGACTGATTAGCTAGTTATTGATGCAATTATTTTCTTACACGTTGTTCTTGTCCTTTGATCTTTGTGCAGGAATCTGAGTACCATTGTCGAAGGACTGCGACCTGTTAACCACCTATAAAATTTGTTATATCAAAAGGTGGCTAAATCATTTTTGGAGCCTTCAAGAAACAAGTTTTATTGCAAAAATGTTATCTCTTAAAGACTCGTGAAGACATCATGCCCTTTGTTCAAATCTTCATTGTTGTTTCCATTTTAAACTCCGAAATTCTGCTGATTTCATGAAGAAAAGATTGCTGCAAAACACCATTTTTCCCTTCCTTTCACTTCAAACTAACCTTCATTTTTATTCCTTTTTACCCCATCAAAATTCCTCTATTTTTCATTTATTCCCCTTTTCCCCTCATGAAAATCTTCTTTACAAAGTTTAAAAATCACTTTTGAACTTTGCCGAAACCCCCAAATCCATCAAAAACTGTGAAAATTTTCATGAAAAATAAGTTTTTAAACTACAGACTTAAACCCCTTTGGGCTAAGTCCTAACCACTTCCCCACATATGCCTTGGTGCTGGAACCGAGTGCTAAGCCCATTTGGCGCTTATCACATCGGAGAAATCGGAGCGCACAAGTCTATTTCTTATGGTAAGACCTTCGATTGCGATTAGCCCTTTGATTATAAGCCCCAAGTCTTTCACCGCTTCATATAACCCTTGGGCCCGCATCTGGCACTTAAAACTTGTGAATAAACCCATCTCCGATGTAAATTCCCTTTGTTAATTCTAAAACCCACTTTTTCCTAAGTTTTGTTCTAAACCCGTCGGGGCAATGTTTTTTAATGTAAATGGGTAGATTGAAAAGCCCCGCATAAAAGTTCCGATGCGATTGAGCCCCATTGTATAAACCCTCGCCCTCTACTTTACTTCATATAAACCTATGCCCGGGACCAAGAGTCAAAGTCCCGAAGTGCTAATCGCATCGGAGAAATTTTAAATGGGTAGATTGAAAAGCCCGAAGGCCTGATCCCGATTGGCCCTTTCTATGTATAAAGCCCCGGGCCTTTTGTTTTCCATGTAAACCATAGGCCCCGCAACCGGGTGCAATTCCTTATATATAACCCACCCCGAACCACAAAAACCTTTGTTTTTCATTTAATTTTTGGCTTTATATTAAATAGAAGGGCCCGCTTGTTCATTGGTCGGAGCCCTTCTCTGTCGTTGATCATTGGGCCAATCTGATGGCCAGCATTGTATCGCATTGGCAAAATTCATTGGGCGCATTATATTTTATGCCACCCCCGATTGGTGTTTCCCCGATCCATCCTCCACCGTCGATCTAATTTGCAAATCGACGGCCCATAATTAATCGCTTTGGTGCCCTCCCTGTCCATTGTCCCGCCGATTGCAAAAATCCGATTGTGTCTGAGCCGTCCACGTGTCCAGATCGGACGGTCCAGAATGCATCTCTCCACTTTGGTTTAAAACATGTAGCCCCGCTTTATAATGTTTTTCCAACAAATCGCAGTCGTTGATCTCTGCAGATCAACGTCCCTTATTAACCCTTCTTCCGCCTTGTTCATTTTTCCATTTTATCCCCGGATCAAATCCTGACCGTTGATCCTGTACATCTAACGGTTCTTATTAATATCGACAGGCCTGCCTCCTGTGGGTCCTACCTTCTTCAAGTTTTGATCTCGGCCGTCCCTTTTTAGATCCAACGGTCCATATTGAAACCACTTCCCTTGCTTCCGCCCGTGCACCTATACGATATCGCGCTCATTCTCCATCGTCGGATCTGAGACCCCAGATCCAACGGCCGATGCGCTTTTTCGCGTAATTTCAAGCGCGAAGGTTAACCTCCCAAAATCACGCGATATAAGAGATTTTTGAAATCCACGTGTCGGGCGGGAATGCATATCGCGTTCCAAAAGGAAATATCGCCTACCCACCTTTCCTCCGCGCGAAACCCGTGGTTTTCACCTCCGAAACCACTTTCTCATTTCTATTATCTTTTATCACGCGCTTCGCCTGCCGTTGATCTCTGCAGATCAACCGCCCAGATTTAATCTCACTTCATATTATCGCCCTCCGCCTCTACCAAAGGTTTTCAACGGATGATCTTCGTCGTTGATCTCGTGGCCTGATCTCATCCGACGGCCCACGATCATCCCGAAACTCCAATTCCCATTTTTAACCATATTTCCTCCGATAAAGGTTTTTAACCTTCTTTCTTTACATTTCCACCCTTTCAAAATAATGTGACCCCTTCGCATTATTAATTCACTACTAATCTCGACCGTTGATCTTCTTGGTCAATCATAGATCAACAGTCCCGACTTAAAATCTCCCCCCGCTCTCCTTTTGACTTCTACACACGATCTCCACCGTCGGATGCTTCCATCCAACAGCCACGCTCCTCCCCACAACCTCTGAAGCATTTTTACCCAATAACGCAGGATTTTATAACATTTGTGTGTATTGTGCAGGTTTCAATGGTTTTTCCATTATATCAAAGGAAAACCAAAGGCCAAGGATGACGATCCCCGCGCCTTTGTTCACAAAAAAGAATCCATCCACAGGGTTCAAACTTCACGTTTCGTCAATGCTTCATGGGAATTGATGCCATAGGAGCCCTTTGCGGCACCTGCACATCAACAAGACACAAAAAATTAAATGAAACGAAGAGTATCAGTGTTGAAGAACAAAACACAGCAGAACAAAAGATTGAAGATTGTTTTCACAGTTTTGGAGGATTACGGCTAAGATCGAAAATCAAAAGCCTAATCCTCCGAATTAAAACACAATTAAAGACAAATCAAAGATTTATCAGTCAGAAACCGCCTCCACCGCCACATCAGAGGCTAATTGATTCCTCTTAGCTACCCAATGACACCTGTAGCCTCAAAGCATTCAACAGAGGCCGAGTTATGATCATAAAGGAATATATTTGCCGCAGCGCAGCCCAATAGTTAATTCTGCCAAAGGAACTTAATGCAAAAATGTCGGCAGAGTTATTACAACATGAAACAGAGCCTTAAAGTCAACAAAATCTCTCACCGAGCTTAATTCTTAAATGTAAAACAATTAATACAGAAAAAACATCTATAAACTTCTCCATCGAACCCATCAAAGGCCGAGAAGTATTAAAGTCTGTATTAATTGACCCAGGAGATCTTTTATCAGATCCCACCTCCTCATTCCTTCTATAAATACTCCTGTAGAAGATGAGAAAATGTTGGTTGCTAAACTTTGAAATATACTTGTGCTTGAATTTTCTACCTATAAATAGCGTTCAAAGGCTCTTGAAGCTCTATTTGTGATAGAATAGTTAGGCTGAGAAGTGAAGATGATCGCTGAACTGAAACATTGGACTTAAAGCTGTAACTAGTTTGAGGCATCAATACAAGCTGATTTATGGGATCCTGGTCTATGTCGATGGTGATGTTATTTCTTATTGTAAATTGTTGTTTTATTTCTGTTTTCACTTTTTCCATCTTCTCTGATAAAGAACAGCAAGCATAGAGTTAGGATTTACTATATATCAGTACCCTTCTCTGACTGATAAGCTTTATTTAAATGTTTTCTTCAAATTTGTGTTGTTTGGGAATGATTTAATTCAGTTCAAGCAGTTAGGAATGCTGGCATTCCCTCATCCTACTGTCTAAGCTAAATGTTGTTCCTGGATGTTATTTTTAGTTTATGTTAAGTAGAGATGAAGTAAGGAAGTTATGGTGAGCCCTGTCCTTTAGTTTTATCCCCAAAGACTGTCTAAAAGTTTCCCTAAGAATGTGTTGAAAGTTGGCTAGTTTCAAAGTACTTACCAGGTCTTAAACATGTCTTTGTTATCATATGTGTTTTCCCTTTGTGTTTAAAATGTTTTTCTATTGAAAGTGCATCAAAAGCTGTCTAGTTTCAAAGTACTTACCAGATCTTAGATTACTTTTATGTCCTTCTTAAGTGTGTGTCAAAAGCTGGCTAGTTTCAAAGTACTTACCAGATCTTAAGCTGCTCTTTGTTCTTCATTTTTTTAATTCCCCTTCTTGTTGTATCATTTCATTCCATAAAATCAACTTTAAATAGATCCTTAGACATAGATTACTTGCCCCATGGACCACTCTTGAACCTTGTTGTTTCAATTAAACCCTATTGTGACTCCATAGCCCAATGGACTAAAAACCAATGTTATATCTATCTTTTTAGCCAAAGCTTGTTCTGATTGCTTGCAACTTCACACCTTTGAAACTCTTTCTATTTATAACTTTCCACCCAAATAATAATCATGCTCAACCATCCAAAAACAAAACAAAAACCCTCGAACTTCATAACTAGCCTAATATCATCACCCAAAAGCTTTTAAAGATAATCCATCTTTGCACTTATTGGAGAGATCCCTCTCCGGATTCAGGAGGGCTAGATCCTAGAATCCCAAAGTGGTTGAAATAGTGTTCTCCCTACAGTTGGACTTTTCCAATCTTGCTAATTACAGGGAGCTAACACGACCTATCGGGACAGAGATCAAGAGGCCACCACTGCTACAGCTGCGACAATTGTGTTGGACTCCAGGTAGGACAATATACCCCAACCTATTTCATTTGTTAACTAGGAACCTACACATTAGCTTGTTCCCTTGTCGCTAGACCCACTCTACGGCTAGAGGGATCATCTTTTTCCGCAGAGAGGATTTACCTACACAACAAGTTGGAGACTCCACTAGGGATCAGTGTGAGTTTCTCATCTCATTTTTCATTGGGAATTTGCCTTGTCGAGCCGACTTCGGTTGTTTTATTACTTGTCTGTATTTTTTGCTTGCTTGACTATTTGAAATCCTCCTGCTCAGCTTCAGAGTGTCAAGATTAACCTCTGCTCACTGGTTTTTCCCTTTTCCCATAGTTTTCCGGCTTGGTGCGGGTTTGCTTTGAATAGTCGCGCCAATTGGCGCTTGTTGCTTTTGTTGTAGTAGCGCCAACCCCTGTTTGGCGCGGATTACCGCCTGATAATCGCGCTGAATCTTGTAGTATTTGGTTTGACCTCCCTTCTGAGTTTTTGGTCAGTTATGCTTGACTCTGGGTTATTTTTTTTATTTGCAATTGGCCTTTTGGGCTTGTTCTGACTACTGTAAGCTTGTCCTTCTCAATTGTTTATCCATTCTCTCATCGGTGAAATTCATAGCCCTAGGGTTTCTAGGTTTCTTTTGCTCACTGAGCCTTCTGATTAAAGTTCGAGTCTTTTTTATTTTTGTCAGTTCAATTCCCTGATCGATTGTGTTGGTCTTTCTTGATACTTTATGTTTTGGTTTGTTGAATGATTAATTTCATTTTTGTTTGACTCCCCAATTTTTCACTTTGAGCATAGACCACATTGCTCGTTTGGGTCACTTTGAAATCTCTTTGTTTGTTTGAAAGAGTGCATCATTGGTTTGAGTGTGTTTTTATGTCTGTATTGCTTTTTAATTATTCATTTTAAAATCTCTACATTCACAGTGCTCCAAACTAGTGCTCGATTTGATTTTTAATGTAATAGTGTATCGTGTGCTTCATTCATTCAAAAAACAAAAAAATTGCATTCTTTCGTTTTCATCGAAAATGAAAAGTTCTTTTGCATAACTAGCACTTAATAAACTAGGAAAGTTCTTAATAAGTTCGTGTGGTTGTATTAGATGCATTAGTGGATTTATTCTTATGATTTCATTGTTTGCTACTTTCTGAAAGTTCTTTATCCTTCTCTTAATTAGCATTCATCGAATGGAAAATGGTGTTCTTATGCATATAGCATGCATTCAGGAATTTGAGATCCCATTCGGTAGGGCCTTGAAACTAAAACAGTAATTCAAGATCAACCTTAAAATTAATTCAATCAATATAAGGAAGCATTGGAACCTAACGCAAACATTTTAGAGGTCTAGGCTAGTGACGTGTTCCGGCGTCATTAAACCTAGTAGATGTCGTTTGCCACCTGGATTTAGACAGCACTAGTACGGACTTGTGCTCCTCGTACCATCGCGTATATAAAGGGAGACCCTCATAGATTCAAATCCTTTATCCATAGGAAGCCGAATCTGCCACCCTGTAACCGTGAGACATCGAACATAGCATTCGGGGAGACTACCTGCACGTACGTCAACTCCTTGGTCATTTCTCTTTCATTTGATCACCAAGGTGTATATGGTAGTTCATGGAAACTTGGTACACCCTCTTGCTTAGATTACCTGAGTAGTCATTTCGATCTTTTCGCGACTCCTTAAAAGGTGAAGAGATCATCGAGCACTTGTCCTTTCATGCTCGTTTAATATTGAAAGTGACTAGAGTCATCTTTTGTCTGTTTCTCGACTCTTAAAACATGAAGCAACAAAGTTATGTTCCAATGTCGTAAAATTAATTGCCTATGATCACATACCCGTAAAAAGTTTTATGCTTGACTTGTTTTCGTATCTCCTTGGACTTTGATCTTGAAGCCTTTAATTGGCTATCTCGTTTTTCTTCTTGTATTGAAATATTGTCACGGTGGCAGAACCACCAATTTTGTCATCTTCTTCACTGCCTCCTAGTGGTAGTCCTTTTCCTGAAGTTTCTTTCCAAACACCTCAGTCCACTAGGTCTGTCGAGCTTTCGCAGCCTATTCTCCCGAGTGTTCAACCTCTCACTACCCAATCTCCTCCTGAAGAGTCAGTTGAGTTCAATTGGCCACCTCAGGGTGCTTGGTCTGGTTTTGGGTGAAAGGAATAATTCCCTCCTCTTACCTAGGGATCACCATTTTTAGCCGCTACTTTACCTCCCAGTCGTCGTCGTCTTTTTGACGATCTTACGGCTTCGTCAGACAGGGATTCTTCGAGTCCTATCAGCAATGAAGAACTGCATGTTTCTACAGGGGAATATAAGCTTTTCCCAGAAGATCTCCTGTGTGTTTCTAGTCGACCTTCTCCTCAATCAGTGTCTCTTCCACCCGGTTATCGTACTTTGAGTCAGATTATTTCTGGTGTTACGTCCATAGCACAGTTCAGTACATCGACTCCTCCAAGGAGTTCGGTCCTTCCTTCATTAGGAATGTCGCCTTCGACCCCCGCTCATTGTTACATTTGTCCCAGTACAACCTAGCGTTTGTGTGGCTTCGCCTGCACCGGTTGTTACGACTCAGTCGTCGGGATATTTTCACACTCGCAGGTCTATTTTTCTTAATCCCACGTGGCCTGTTAGACCCACCGTGAGTAGATCACAAGCTCGCGTTGTGGAAACCACGCCTGATTCTAGTACAACTACGACTTCTACTTCTATTCCTGGTGGCCTTACTTTCAATGAGTATATGTTGGTTGTTCAGCATCAGAACTCTCAGGGTTCTCAGTAGCCCCAAGCTCCTGTCAATCCTTCACATCACTATGATGTCTACGGTAACCCCGTTTATTTGCCTCCCATTGATCCTCATAAGGTTGTTTATCTGCCTCTGACTGATCCTTATCGGATCGTTCCTCATTAAGGGCCATTGATACAGGTGCAACCCTTGGGCCTACAAGGACAACCTTTGATCCAGAAGGGACAAACCTTTGGTTATCAGGGACAACCTTACGATCCGCAAGGCCAACCGTTACAGGGTCAACCTTCGGTCCAACAAGGACAACCCTACGGTCCTTCCGGTCAACCTCAATTTCAAATAGGAGTGTCTTATGTTCCTGGGGGGGAAATGTATCCACCACAGGGACAACCTTTTGTGCAACAGCAACAACCTTACGTTCCGCAAAGCCAAGCTTTTGTACAACAAGGACAACCCTACGGTCCTGCTCTGAGTCAACCTAGTTATCAGGGGTAACCTGTTCCATCGTAACCATCGGGCAAACCTCTTCCACAAGGGCAACCCGGTGGCCCTCAGTATCCAGGCCAACCTGCTCTGCAGGGACAGCCTGCCTAGCCTCAGCAGCCGATTCAACCTGCTCAACCCATTCAACAGTCGGTTTAACCTGTTTAACATGCTCAGCAGTTGGGTCAACCTGTTCAACTAGCTCAACATCCTGTTCAACCTGCTCAGCAAGTACCACCTACTCAACCCCAAGGCGCTACTTACCCTCCTCAAGGTCAATTTCAGGCTGTATATAGTGCGCCCCAAGGTTTCACTTATTACCCTCAAAATCAATCCCAGATGGTGTATAATCCACCTCAAGGCAATTCTTACATTCCGCAGCAGAATCCATATGTTGCTCAGCAAGGACCTTAATGGTATGCTCAGAATCAGTATCTCAGTCCTCAACCCCAGTATGGGTAGAACTATCAAGCTTACAACCCCTATGGCCAGAATCCTCTAGGAAAAAACATATGGGGGCATAATTTCTCTCAGCCTGGGTGGAATGTTAACACTGGTCCTTATCAACAACCTCCCATGCCTTTTAATCCTCAATTTCCATTTCTCGCGACATTGGAACTTCCTGATGTGTCAAAACTGACAAACGATCCAATTATTCATAAGTCGTATTGGCCTCCAGTTCCAACCAAATTCCTAGTGATTTTCCTAAGTTTGAGGGCAAGTCCAGAGAAGACCCCCAAATGCACGTTATGACATACCATCTTTGGTGTTCCTCTAACTCTTGGGCTTACGATTCCATTTAACTCTGGTTTTTCCAACGAACTCTTACTGATGCCGCTGCAAAGTGGTACATTGAACTGTCTCGAGGTATCTTCCAAGATTTCAACTCTTTATATATGGATTTTCTCACACATTTTCAGTTACCGGTTCGGTATGAGACCAAGGCGCACCTCCTCACATCCTTGAAGCAATATCGAGCTACCCATATATCAGATCATATTCATGAATGGAGGCACCGTCGTCGCTTGATCAAGTTTTATATTCCTCATCATCTTCTAACTGATTGGTTCACTACCTCATTTGTCAATCAAATTTCTAAATACATAGTTATGGGGGCATGTATAACTGAAGAACAAGCCATTGCTTGTGCCCAGTACCTCGATCTTGTGTACTCCCAATCTGGCACGTTGTATGATATCTTGCCTGATGCTCCTCAACCTGGAACTTCCAAAGCACCGGCGACGCCATCCATCGACGGTATCATTGGTTTTGTATCTCAGACTTCTCGGAAGTCTTCTCCTTCGAACCCTAGGAAGAAAAAATCTAATCCTTCCAATGATATTGCTTCTTAGTCTACCCCAAATTCTGGTAAAACCTTGGAAGTCAATGTCGTTCAGGCCAATCCAGATGATAAAGCTTCCAAGGGAAAAAAAGAAGGGTAAACGTAAGACCAAAGCCGATACCCCGAAACATGATTCTCAGAAATCTCGTGTTGATGATGGTTCATAGCGTAAACTGAAGTACCCTTGCTTGATATGTGATGAAGAGAACTACACCAAGGACTGTCCTCGACGAGCCGAAGTGAGTAGATTGCTCAAAGGCACCCAAGGAACTCCGGACATTCTCAAATAACCTTTTCCATCACAACAAACTCAAATGGTAGAGAAACCTCAGTCCTCTTCCCCATTTGGCTCTCAGGTTTTCATGATGAATCGTTCTACATCCATTTCTATCGCTACCCGGTCGAAATATTATACCGAACCGCGTCAGGCAGTGGGGAAGGAGATCGTTGATGGTCCTCCTCCTCTGCCTGTTTCTGGCCCTCTTCAGATTGAAAGGCCCACTTCTAAAGGTTTACTCTGTAAGTCTTCTTAAGTTCCCAATGCCCGTGTTTCTCAACATTACAGTATTGTTGAGGATTTGGCTCAGGCGGCATCTGAAATGTCTGCATTAGAAGTACTTCAAAGTTGTCTGTATCAACAGAAGGCTTTGCTATCTGTGATCGACGGAGTTGGTCCTTCTAATTCATGCCTTATCACTTTTGACTTGGATAATCTCGTCCCACGTCTCCCGCACCATCTTACACTCATCATTCAAGTTGGAATTAATGGACTGAATATCCATCAGGCGGTTGTGGACGAGGGTGCGTCTATGTGTGTCATGTCATATGTCTGTTGGAAATCCATTCGTTCTCTAGCTTTGAATTCATCTCCAAATTCTCTAGAAGTGTTTGATGGAAGGGAATCTAAAACTCTTGGTGTTCTTGCTAGTTTACTGATTACTCTAGAAGGAAAGACGGTCAATGTCGAGGTTGAAGTATTTGATGCCAAGCTCAATTACAATATTCTCTTCAGTCGCAATTGGACTCACACCATGCTATGCGTTCCTTCCACTCTCTTTCGTGTTTTGAAATTTCCACACGAAGGAAAGATCGTTACTGTTGATCAGTTGTCATTCTTCACTTCTTCTTCCGAGAACAACGTTCCATACATGGATCAAATTCCTACGCCTTACGAGAGCGTCGGGCTGGGTTTTTTCAAATATCCTGCCCTCATGGGTATTTTTCCTCTTCCTCCACCCAACATTGTTTAGATTAATATGATCTCTCGATCTGACGACCCATGGATCATTCCCTCGCCTGAGCAGATTGATTCTTTTGGAGATTTGATGTCCTTAAGTCCGATCGAGATTGACTATTGTGAACTTCAGAGGCTCCGCCTCCTAACCATGCTCCTTTGGGCATGTCTCTCGACACTTATTCTCAATCCCCTTGGCTCGGTGATTCAGATTCGCCCGATCCCTTGAAAGATATATTTCCCTCCGATGAAGCCATCGTGGAAACTATGTCTCTCGAGGAGCCCCCGTGGGACGATAGTCATCATCTTTCCTCGTTCATGCCTGGCCTTGGGGCCATGTATACGTGTCTTGAGAGGTTCTCTTCTCATGTTCCTTCTCCTCCACTTCAAACGCCTATTCTGATACATGAAGTTTTTATGGAGGGTAACTTGAGTAATATCACACAAACGATGCCTATCGACATTTCTGTGAAATCAGGAATTGTCGAGAACATCCATATTATTGTCACCTATTCTTCATATGAAATTCAGGTTTACACTAGCCTTTTCTGCGAGTTCCACGATGTCTTTGCATGGTATTATGAAGAGATGCCTGACATCGATCCTAGTATAGTAGTGCATGATATTCCTACATATCCTGGTGCATAGCATGTTCATTAGCGTCTTCATCCTGTACACCCTAGAAAGGTTGCCGCTATTAAGGGTGAAGTTGAAAAACTTCTAAAAGTTGGTTTTATCTTTTCGATTCCCTTGACAGAATGGGTGTCCAATATTGTCCCTTTATATAAGAAATAGGGCACCATTCAGGTCTATGTTGATTATAATGACATTAACTGGGCCTGCCCTAAGGAAAATTATCCTACTCCCTTTATTGATCAAATCATTGATGACTGTGTGGGGAGTGAGATTTTTTCCCTTATGGACAGCTTTTCTAGCTACAACCAGATTAACATTCTCCTGAACGATCAACGTAAGACTGCCTTCATCTGTCCCTGGGGTACTTTCGCATACAAAAAGCTCCCTTTCGGTTTGAAAAATGTTGGGGCTAAATTTCAGCGAGCGATGTCATATGATTTCTAGGATATTAAACACATCCTTCAGCCTTATCTGGATTATCATCTGGCTCATTCAGCTAAGCATAGAGACCATCCTAACTATCTCCGTCAGATTTTTCTTCGCTTTCAACGCTATAACATCCAGCTAAATGCGCATAAGTGTGTTTTCTGCGTTGATTTCGGTAGACTCTTAGGGTTTATCATTTCCAAAGATGGAATTTGCCTCGATCCGCTCAAAGTTGAGGCTATAATTAATCTCCCCTCTCCATCCTCATTACATCAGTTGCAGAGTCTACACGGGAAGGCTAACTTTTTACATTGTTTTATTCCTAACCATGCTGAACTGGCTAAAGGATTCATGTGATTACTAAAGCAGGGCATCCCATTCCTTTGGGATGATATTACCCAAAATTATTTCGATGCCTTGAAGATATTGCTTGTCAACACTCCTTTATTTCGTCCTCTGAATTATCATCGCGATTATTCCCTCTATTTGGTCATCACTTTCAGCATGTTTTCCATGATTTTGGTACAAGATGATGAGGCTGGTGACGAACATGTCATTTATTATCTGTCTCGTAACCTTCTCGATACTGAAACGCGATATACACATGTTGAGAAGTTGGCGTTGGTTGTTGTTCAAGCAGTTCAATGTTTTCTTCACTACATTCTGCTGCATACAGTGTCTGTGATTTCTAACTGCAACCCTATGACCTACATATTGTCTCATCAATTGCTATGGGGCAAGTACTCGAAGTGGATTTTCATCCTCCAAGAGTTCGATTTGGAGTTCACCACTGCCAAGTTGAAGAAATAATTAGTCTTCTCCAATCTAATTTGCACTCTCCCTTCCGACTCCACTCCGTCTGGTTTTGAGGAACGCATTTCGGATGATATGCTTTTTCTGATCAGTACCCTCGATCCTTGGTATGGTGATATCATCGTATATCTTCGGACTTCTACTTTTAGATCTGAGTTGATGAAGGATGCTCGCCTACGCATCTGTCATCAATCACAACCTTATCGTATAGTCGGAGATACACTCTACTGCATCAGAGTTGATTCCATTCTCTATCAGTGTTTGACTCTCGAGGAGGCTGAGAAAGCCCTGAATGACTGTCACAGTGGCACCTATGGCAGTCACATGTCTGGTTATGCTATTTCACAGAAAATTCTTCGTGTCGGGTATTTCTAACCCACCTTCTTCAAGGACTGCATTGTCGATGTTCGTAAATTCCATGACTGCCAGATCTACCAGTGCAAGATGCATGCGCCACCTTCCCATCTCCACCCTGTCATTACCGTTGGTCCCTTTGCGAATTGGGGCATCGATTTTATGATGTGTAACCCTCACTCGGTAGGGGGGCATACTTATATCATCGTAGCCATGGATTACTTCACCAAATGGGCCGAAGCAATGCCTACACTTACAGCTGATGGTAAGACAGCAGCTCAGTTCATATTCAATCACATCATTTATAGGTTTGTTTTCCCTCGAGCCATCGTTATCAATCATGGTTCCCATTTTCGACATTATATGGTGGCAGAGTTGACTTCCAAGTTGGGCCTGCATCACGACAGCTCAACACCGTACTATCCTTAGGCTAATGGCCAGGTTGAAGCCGTGAATAAAGTTCTTGTCACCATGCTACAACGTACGATTGGGATGCACAAATCAAACTGGCATCTCATGTTATTTTCGGCTCTTTGCGAATATCGAACCTCAATTAAGGATGCAACCGGATTCATTCCTTTTCAGCTTTTTTACGGTCTGGAAGCTACCCTTCCAATTGAGTGTGAGATACCTTCACTCAAGTTGGTTGTTGAATTGCTGCCAAACACTTCACCACAAGAAGAGCACCTTCTCTACTTAGAAAGGCTAGATGAAACTCACCGCTTTGTGCTCTAGTCATTGAAGCACAGAAGAAGCAGGTCAAAGCTCATTTTGACCAGTCGGTTTCCCCTCGCTCCTTTGTAGAAGGAGACCTCGTCCTCCTGTATGACCAAGATCATGATAAGCTGGGGGCAGGCAAATTTCAACCCATGTGGCCTGGGCCCTACATTGTTAAATGTGTTTTTAGGAATGGGGCCTATGAGCTTATTGATTATGAAGGTCATCCTTTGGATCAGCCCAGAAATGGGTTGTATCTTAAAAAATATTATGCATGAGTCATTCGTGCATGTTTTGCATACATATGTGTTCTTTTAATTTTTGTACATTTTTTCCTTGGTATTATTTCCGAGCATTTTCCTGCTTATTGGGTTGTTGCTTATTGTGCAGATTTCTATTACCCCTTATGTCGGTTTCGCAGATGGTGCTTCCCGCAGTACCCGGAACTTGTCTTCAGCAGCCTGGGTGATTTATGATCCTGCTGGTGAGTTGATAGATCTTCAAAGTATCTATCTAGGACGAACTACAAACAATGTCGTTGAGTATAGTGTTGTCCTTGAACAATTAACCAAGGCGATTACCCTCAGCATTCATGTATTGGTTGTAAATCTAGACTCACGGCTTGTCGTTATTCAACTTAATGGACATTATTCAGTTAGAAACCCTTCCATCTTAAGGTTGTATTTACGTATTCGTTTGTTGGTGTTATCACAAAATCAGACTTGATAGGCTGCTCATCAAACCAATATTGTGCAACTATATCAAACCAATATTATGGTTGAGGCTTAGCCTCCTCAACCTGAGAGGACTCTCTCAAGGGTTCATGATTTTTGATAAATATGTAGATGGCTAAATCTATATGGGATAAAAACAGATAAATGATATAAACTGGTTGTAAATCAAATTAGAAAATTTACGTTGGGCTTATGGAGTCATAATTTCTTCAGAAAAACCAAAATAATCTACCTAGAATGGAAATCAAGGCATATCAGAGTTCAAGTCAAGGAATAAACATGAAGAACAGTGAAACACACAGTTAGTTTGTCTATGAAGGAAGTCAGAGCATCATTGATGAATTCTGAGTAACATAAGAAAACACCACTAAAATAGAATATTGAAAAGATGCCATCATAACAAGAACATACAAGAACTCCTTATGAATCTTGAGTTGTCTAAGTAGAAATTCTGTATTAGGCTGAAAACAGTCACTTACATAAAACAAAGTCTTTTTGCTAACAAATGTCCAACCCCTTCTATTTCAACTCCTTGATCTTTTATAAATCATTTACATCATAATATAAGCTTATCCACAACTAGATACATCGAATTCCTATGCTTTGACACCTATACTAACCATGAAACATGGTATTTATTACAAACACAACTGTAAAAATGATATAGAGTCCTATTACAAATAGAATTAGAACTCTTTTGATTCCACTCAAAACAGCTTTATCTAAAATTAATTACATCATTTTCCACCTATCTTTCCATTAAGTCGAATCCTAATTATGAGCTCCAACCTGTTATTACCATGATGCTGATGATGTTGATCTCCTGCAATTCAGGAAACCGCTCCCCTGTTTTTAGGCTTAGGATTCTTTTAGTTTCTTGAGATGTTCTGACCACTTTTAACCCATAACTTCGAAGCTAATTGATGTCAGTAACATGATTGACATATGTCCCAAGTCATCCCTTCATGCCAGCTATGTAAAACCACTTCGAACTTCTCAAAACAGTGAAAACAAACTTGCGCTACGAAAGAAACACAGTTTCGTAGCGCTTTTCGTAGCGCAGTATTTTTACCCATTTTCCTTCAAAATTTATCTTCCTTTCCTTCAAGTTTTCTTTGATAATCACTTGACATAGCTTCCTTAGAAATTTCAAGTCAAAATGCATGATTTTACCTCCAAATTTTGATAAGGAAAAGGGTGAAAAAACTACTACAGCAGATTCGTAGCGCATTTCACCCTTTTTGCACTACAGGTGCTACGAAACTGTTGTGTAAGCAGTTTTTTCTAGTTTTTATTCAAAACTTGAAACAAAAAGATGATAGAACTTTAGAAAAAAACTTGCCTCATCAAAACCATCTACTATATGAACTAAAAACATAACCTTTACAAAATTAAATCCTCATTTTTCCATTTTGATTTTGCTTTCAATTTGTCATTTTGTACCTCTTCTTTTTAGTTCATCTTGAGACTGTTTTAATTGTAGTTCAAAATCTTCCACTTGGCCTCTTATATTTCTATTACTGGCTCTCAAATGGGTGTTGATCACTCTAACAAATTTTGCTTCTTTAATGGCAGGAACTATCCATGTAAAGAACAGTTGTGCACTGCTTGGGATCTCTGACCTAGCAATTGTTTGACCTTCCCAAACAGTCTTCATCCTCTTGAATTTTGTCTTTTCAATGTTTTGTTTTCTTTCCCTCTTTCTCATCATTTCCATCTCTTGATTTTCTAGTTTCAACCTTTATTCCAGCATTTGACACTCTAACATGTGTTCCTTTCCCTTCTCAATCTTTCTAGTTGCATGCTCCACTATAGGTGATGAGAGATCAACCACCTCTTCAAGGAATTTGGTTGCTTCAATGGTTACTTGGATATCTTTACTGCCTTCTTGGAGTTTCTTTTCATGCCTGGTTAAAAGTTTCCTAGCTTGAAAAACAAAAGCTACATTCTCACCTTCAAATTCCAATTTCTTTGTTGATTTCATTTTTCTCTATTTGGGTTCATTAACTTCAATGAAATCTGCCTGCACAATGGGTGATTATTCTATATCAATTGCATGCAGTATATCATCCAAGTTTCCTTTCATCATTGGGTTGTCCTCTGTGACTGAAACCCCTACTTTTCCCTTTAATGTTGATACTTGACTTCTTGTCTTTCTCTGGCTCTCCTGCTTACCACCTGTTTTTGTTTTGTTTCTTTGACCCTTTCTACTTTTTGTTTTGCAGGTGATGGGGTTTTTGCAACAAGCATTGATGCTTTCTCAGTTCTATCTTCAACCTATTTCCTTGGTTTCAACTTCACAAACCTCTTTGCTTTGGTAACCACTGGCTGACTGGATTCTGCTACTAGTGGTGAAGGATTTCCCTTGATCTTAGGGTTTCTAGCTAGGGTTAGGGCTTCCATTTCAAATCCACTCATAAATAAAAAGGAAGAACAATCTCTATTTATTTTCTGAAGCTCATTTAAAACCAGTAACTTAATCAAACCGTGATGAAACAAAGATGTTTCACAGCCATCAGATTTAGCTTGGACTTTATCAGCCATTTTGGCAAGGCATCTACGCAAGTAAAATGGTAAATCTAATGATATCATTCCTGTGAAATGCAACAACAGTTTAAAATGATAAGTGTAGACTTTATGGTACCTGCCTTCACATGTGAAATATATTTGGATGTTGAACAGCAGCTTTGCATAGTTATCCTTGATACAACTCCTGGGTATTGCATTGTTCAAGTCCATGTCTACAAATTCAGGTTTCATAAACTCCTTGCATGGCTCCATGTCAAAAATAAAACCTTTAAATCAAAATTGTTGTCCCCTTTGTATCTCTGTCACAATAGCTATGATCTCAAGTGTCACTGGCATATTTATCATTCCAACTTTGGTAGTGGTTCCACTGAAATGTAGAGCAAACTCTTTGGACACATGAGTGTGGCAACCCTGCAGCTTTTCATAAAATTTGAGACAGCCAGCTTTGCTAAAGGCCTCCATTACCATTTGATCCTCCATAATAGCTTTTAAATTCTCAGGCTCGTATCTTAGACAATGTCCCCCTCTATGGACCTTATTCTCTTCTGCCATGTTTCTTGTAAAGAAAACTTGTTAGCTTCTCTGAAACCTGTAAAACAGCCTCTCTTGATTTGATGAACAGCCTCGCTTGATAATGGTGTGAGTTGTCTTTGAAAGAAAAACCACAATCTTATCCTTACCACTTCAGAGCTTGGAGAACATATGTGAAGGTAAATGAAACAGAGATGACTCAATTAGGAAAAAAATTTGAATTAGAGATGTCACCTCGTGACCAAATGATGTTTAATTGATATCCTACCATGATTATGAAGACTGAAGGATAGGTAAGTACATCGAATCTGGTAACTAACTGACTCACCATACCCCTATCATGTCATTCCCAAACTGAAACTGACAAATCCCGGCTTATATGACACGAAAGCTAAGAAATCACGCTTTCGTAGCGCTCACAGTGTAATTTTTGCACTTTTCGCTACGAAAGTAGCAACGCTTTCGTAGCGCAAAAATCACTTTTTGAACTAACAGCGCTACGAAACTGTGGATTTGTGGCTAATTGCATAATATCAACCCAAAACTTACTTAGATGACCCTTAAATGAAAAATGTGAACTTTTTAACTATGGAATGGACCTAAAAAGACCTTTTTTGAATTTTGATGGTGAACACTAAACCTCTAAAACTATGACATACCCTTAACCATGCTAAAATGACTTTCAAAACTATTTAGATCATGATAAAAATAGAGTTGACATGCCATGTTTGAAAAAAAAAAAAAAATTAAGTGATAACAACTGGAAAGACATTTTGATTACATTACATATCAACGTATTCCTAGGTGAATGAATGCATTAACTGATACAGTGGCTAACATTGTATTAGATAGAAATTTGCGTAATTTTTAAAAATCATCATCACGTGACAGTATCCATAACAGGAAAATAGATGTATATATATATTGAATGTTTGCATCAGTGTGCATCATAAAGTTCAGAAAATATGTGTGTTTCAGTTACATCCTGAGACATCATGCCTCTCAAAAATATGTGGAAATAAAACCTAGGTGTCTACTCGGCATGATGCTCATGATAGCATGTCACTTCCCATACAAGACGCCTCGGCAAGCAGTGAGCTCGGTTTGACACCCCTGTAGTGTTTCTCTATTATTCACGAGGAACATCGTTGAATTGCACATAGTCCGGGAACCCACAAGAGATTCCCTCCAAATTGTGTATGATTTCCTCCTCCTCACCTCCCTCACCATGAGGGCCAACATCAAAGTCGCGAGGAATCTGCCTCACTATCGGGGACATACCTACGGGTCTCTCTGGGCACACATCTGCATACATGGATTCAATGTCGAAACATGCCTAACCAAAAAAATCATAATACTCATGAAAATAAAAAATGAGTCTTACCATCTACTTCATCCCAATCCTCTCCTTCTAGGAGTGGGAGATCTGCATCACCAGTGAAATATGTGCCAGAGTAGGGCCAATCCTCCATGACAATCAATTGTCGGCGGAGCCTCTCAAAGAACTCTGGACTCCAGTTAATCTGTTGACTGCCCCCTGACCTTGGCATCAGAGCTGCCCAACGGGCCATTTTTGGCTCCTAATTTGGTGGTGTCGGGACTATAACCTCTTAACACTGAAAGATTGGTAGTTGTTCCAAGATGAACGATACCATAATAGACCCATAACCGAACTGCTTAAGCTTGGTTTTCTTACACTTTGTCAGTTGACGTTTCATGTTGATTGTCACTAACTCTACCCAGTTGTAGAGGGTCGGTGTCATGCAATCTACATCAGGAAGTAGTTGTATCTTTGTTTCTTCGTGCGGTGCTTGCGATCCTGTAGCTCATGTGATGGTGTGCAGCACTACCTTTAGTGCCAAGTATGGAATAGTTTGAATATCAAATTTTCCACTTCTCGGCCCTCTCCTTGCCCCTGGACACATCTTATTGATCACCATACTCATGTTCTCCATTGAGGGCCGGGTGCTGGTTAGGATTGGTACCGCCCCCCTCCGCGACAACCCTATGATGAAATAAACGTCAGAAACTTCAATCTCGAGTACTTGATCATGAATGATGAACTTTTCTTGATCAACATCCCAGACACTGATCAAGTATTGCAACAACTCTGGTTGAACTCTGAGGCATGGTGTCATGAATAATTTCTTGAGCCCACAATATCTTAGAGCTTCCATGCATATTTAGTTTTCCATGGAAAATTCGTCTTCTTCACTATGTTCTCGTTCTTTCCACTCGATCACCATTTTTCTGCTTCACACCTGCAAACACATTCATAAGAATGTCATTAGCCAAATTCAAAGCTTCTGATTGTTGAAAATGGGCTAATTTGCTTGCATTTTTAAGAAAAAATGGTTGTCGCGGTTGGCACGACCCAGTTCAAAATTTTGGGCGATTGGCGTGAGTCCGTGCACAATACTCGCACCAACCGCCATGCCCTATTTTTTGCAATTTCCCCCATATATTTCCAAATTTGGGGTTGCATGTAATGAAAGGATAATCAAAATGCAAGAAAGGATGTTATCTCTTACCTGGAACTGATGGATTCGAGATTGGTCTGTCGGATTGCTCGCTATTGCCACCGCAAAATCATAGTCTAAAAAGGGTAACTATTGCTCCACAAGAGGTAAAAGTGAAAAGTAATTATTTTTTACCATTTTTGGCATTTTATAACTTTTCAAAACCCTAATTAGGTTTTAAGACATATTTTTCGATTATTTCACTATATTATTTCGAGAAATGGGTTTTACGTGTGTCTCTTGTGCAGCGACAGGTTTTTGATGTAACGGCAATGAAGTAACGAGTTATATTTTATACTTTTTTGGACTCGGTAAAAACACGAAAAATTCACTGTTGGAGTCATCTTTCAGTGCTTTTTTTACTCTCTAAAATTGAAAATATTGTCGAGAGTCTTGTCGTTTTTAACTCGTTAAATGGCTGCAAAACAATATCTACCCAGTATACGTTTACCCCTTTTTCGGGCTGGGATAGATTATTTACGAAAAAGGAATACCTTAGCCTATCGTGACTAAGAGTTTCTCTCATACACTATTTTCTACCTTTTCGGATCTGCGAGACTACTTACGAAAAGGGACCTGCTGGAGTTTTCTTTTCTGCTTCTTTTCAAACTCTCTAAACATGAAAAGATGTCGAGTTCTTCCTTTGTCAGACTCGTTAAAACTAAATTACATCGGAAAACGTCACCATGACATTACCCGAGTTCCTCCTTCCTAGGGCTTGTAAAATGTACTAGATGGATTTTTCCGAAGGAAAAACTTACATCACAAGCATATGTTATCCCCTCCAAGCTTTTTTTTCAAAAATAATTGGGGTACTCGCTAGAAATGGTGGGGGAAAATAGAACCAGTTTTTAGTTGTGTCGGCAGTATGTCGCTCTTGAACATGACACTCATCTGCATCCGTGTCGGGTGGGGACATTTCATTTCATAATTTTTTGCCTCCGTGGGTTTGGGTAATCTATTTTGGCCTCTCATCTGCTCTTTTCCACGTCATCATAACCTCAGATCCCTTGATTTCAAATACTGCCAAATCTAGATTCATGTCGCTGATATGTTCAAAGAGAATTTTGCTTTTGCTGTTTTCAACCTCCCTCTGATCCTTTGTTTGGTCCTGATCCACTATCATCATGTTCCTCTATCTTGTGTCCATGATGTGGGAAAAATTATGGCCCTCCTTCGACTGGGTCACTTCCTGTCGACTTCAGCTCATTATCCAGGAAGTTGACCTAGAGACTCCCTTTCGGTACCTTGGAGCTTGTGTGCCTCAATGGTAGGTTCTTTGCATTCGACGATAGGTCCACATCATTGGCCTTCGATCGAGTGATTCTGCGGATGTTCAACGCCAAATCACTGTTCACATTCTATGGATTGTACCTCTTGTACCTTGAGATCCATTGTCATTATTGGTGGTTTCTCTCGTCCCTGTTAACGGCTTTCATCATTGGCTAGTAATCAGGTGACTTTCTTGAATGTTCAACTTCAGCTCACATATTCGCATGCTTAAATTTGTACTTGTTCGGGTCGAGATAGGAGCACAAGACCCTAAGTTTTGTCTGATAAGATCCAAGCTGCAGGATATTGTGTTTTATCATGAATTATTGCATGACTCTTTTGATTGGATGGCTGCAACCATACCTAAGTCTATTTGCTGATCCTTACTGCTGGCTGGCTACGTCCATACCTCAGATCTCAGTTTTTATATGCTATATTATGGATGGCTATGCCCATGCCACATGTTCATGTATCAGGGATATCAATTGTTTTTTTACTCGCAAGGTCTTCCGACAACGGTGTTTTGTTCGAATGCGTTCTCATAAAGCATTTCACCCCTCCCTCTCTCTCTCGGATCTTATGCTTTAGGGGGCATATTTTACATAGAATTTTGTCACCGTCCCTGCAATCCTCGTCCCGCACATTAGAGAACCATTTATGTGACTAATAAGAAGTGTCATGCCTTGCAAATACCATCATTGCATCCCTTGCCATGAGGACAACATTCCTTCTGTTGAAAATTCCTTGAGCAGACCATCAGAAACACATGTTTTTGGGTTGGCGCTGGTAGACCGTTATGCCCTCGCGCCAATGAGGAAGATTAACAATGGGCCCCACGCCCATTTGTGCTCTATCCCAGTGAGTTATCCGCGCCAAGCTATTTTTCGAATGTTTTTTAAAAATAGGGGCGAAGTTTCCATGTTAACAACTTCAAGGGCGAGTCAGCCTGGGTGATTCGACTGAATAACCACAACCACCCTCCTTTGGCCTCTTGTTTCCACCTTTTGTGGAAACCTCCCAAAGGATAAGGCCTCCCTTCCACCATTGTAGGGATCCCAACCTCCTCCTCTCCCTTTATAAATAAAGCTATCTACCATTGATACACTAGCTGAACAAATATAGCTAAAAGGATGAAGAGAATTGTTGAACATCTTGTTGGTGAGATAGAGCAGAAAGAGACCTTTGTTGAGAGAGAGCTTAGGCTTGTTTCCTCGCCTCGTCCCAATTCCCCGACGATCCTTCGAGACGCGCTTCGACTAAACCCGTTGAAGGAGGCTGCGACGTCAAGGCTCCAGTTGTAATCTCTTTCTTTCTATTTATATATACATGATTAATGTCTGGTTCCCATCTTGTGTTAATTTGGTTTTTTTTACGCAATATGTTTAATATTCCTTGACTGATTAGCTAGTTATGAATGCAATTATTGTTTTGTACACTTCTCTTGTCTTTTGATCTTTGTGAAGGAATCCGAGTACCATTGCTGAAGGACTGTGACTTGTTGGGACAGAGATCAAGAGGCTGCCACTGCTACAGTTGCGACAATCGCGTTGGACTCCAGGTAGGACAATATACCCTAACCTATTTCATTTGTTAACTAGGAACCTACACATTAGCTTGTTCCCTTGTTGCTATACCCACTCTAGGGCTAGAGAGATCGTCTCTGTCCACATAGAGGATTTACCTACACAACAAGGTGCCAAGAACACCATAGACCAAGTGTCTATTCCTTGGGAAATGGAGTCAAAAGCTAAAGATTAACTGAATACTGAAAACTTGACTCAATAAACTGACTCAAGACTGACTGAAAAAGATTCTCGGAACTGAGCTTATTCAACAAAACCTACTCTAACTGATCCATTCATCACTTGATCAAGTGATGTTGTAATGCCAAATTAGCTAATCAAGCAACTTTAACAATAATGATGTTGGGAAGTGCTTGAACCAGAACACAATTGGGCATTCTGACAGCCATACATGCACGCAATGTCTTTGGATTTGTAAAAGACAATCTAGTCTATCATTTAAACTGAAAAAAAAACATTCCATATATGTTGCAACAAGATCATAGAAACTAGACTCTATCTGCTGCCCCAACTCCTCAATACATGCCTCCAGCTACAAACTGTCAATGAAAACATCCAAGCGCAACCTTGCCTTTCTTTCCTTCTGCTGGAAAAGGTTCCTAAAGAATGGGACTTGACGGTCCAGATCCTGGGACTATATTTCGGTCTCCAATTCAGCTAGATATTTTTCAATTTTGATGGCAAACTCTTGCAAATAATTGCGCTTAATTTCATGGCTACATCGACAGGACTTCAAATAAGAAGAAAGAGATGAAGCAAAGTTCTCATCTACCCCATCATCTGTGCACATATCTTCCCATTCTCTAAATCCTTGAATAGACGCTGCCTTTATTTCGAATTCTTCCTTCTCCATCCATGTTTCCAGAAAGATGCACCACAACTCTGCAAATGACTTAATAAATCTGACAGACAAATTTTCAATCCATTTTCTACATTTCCCTTGAAATGAATCATAGAACAATCTGATGAAGACATCTTCTTTTTTGACTCTAAGAAGTTCAATAAATTTTTTAAAATTGGCTACATGTTTAAGAGTCAAAGCCACCATCAATATTTTGAAACTCGGGATTTCGCACAATGGAGTCGCCAGGTGAATGTTTCAGCCTTCATATGTGTCTAACCATTGTTCACCATCAGCAATCAGATCTAAACTTTGTCGTTATTTCCCAGGGAAGATATTATCTTTCGATCACCAGTATGGTCGCCAAAATGTTATCATTCGGATTAAACCTCGGGCTGAGAAAGACAATTCCCAGGTAACCTCAAACCACGCTTAGCCAAGTAGCTAGCCCTACTAGGCAAGGAGAGGGCTCTCTCTGTGAGGATAATAGCCAAGATGACTGAAGAAAGAATATTTTAGGCTAGGTATAGTAGCTCAGGGTTTTTGATTTTTATTGTATAGGGTTTTGTTGGATTAGGAGGAGTCAAACAGTCAAGAAAAGGAAACTAGGTCAAAATTTGCAGGGTGCTCTATGGGGAAAGGTAGGTACAACGTTTAGCACTTTAAGGTTTTGATGGATGGGATGATCAAGACAGGCTAGAAAGAGCATGGTGAATTCGTGGTTTCTTTCTAAACTGAAGAAATTACAAATTGTGGATATTTACCCAAAACATGGCATAGAAATTATGGATTATGTTCATCTAACTTGTAAACATTCACTTAATAGCAATGAAATGATGGATGAAATACACAAAAAATTATAACATATGAGCAGAAAAGAAGAAATTTAAACTAAACACAATACCACATGGATCCCATAAAAATAGTTGCAAATTTGATTAATATCCAGGCCAAAACTGATACAAAATTGTGTCCTTGAGAAGCCAAACCTCCAAAAGAGTCCAACCATTACAATCACTGAGAAAATACATCATATAGACCTAAAAAAAAACTCTCCTTAGCCTCAGGGAGTTGAATCCATGAGATAGGAATCAGTTTCACCTACTCCCAAACAAAAAACTGAAGACTAGGAAGACCCAACAATTTGCCTCTAAAAGAGAGGAAACTTATTCATTTGACCTCTAAAGGACTCACCTAATGTATCTACCTTAGATGAAAGTCAAAACATGACATTTACATTCACTATGACCATTTACATCAGTAATTTCTTCATTTTCCCAAGTAAAAAGTCAAACTCAAGTGAAACTTCAAAATTTGTTGAAGATTGTGAAAATGCAATTTTCCTGGCAAGCAACTAGAATTTGACTTGCAATTTTCCTGGCTTGCAAGCAACTTTTGAGTGCCTTCCCGGTGTCCAAATCAGCTCCATGATAGCTCATTGGAAATCTCTCTAAGCCTAATTTCCAAATCCACCTCCATTTTCCAAAATGGTGCTCATTTTTCCTATTAAAAAGTGAATCTCCTAAGACTGATAAACGTGTAGCGCCTAGGTAAAAAAGGAGGCAGAAACATGAAAATTTGGTGGTTTTTGCACTTTTGAGGGACCATTTCTCCTCCAAATTTTTTGAAACTTGCTAGGGTTGATGTCTTCATCATTCTGAACACGATGGTGGTGGCCATTTGTCATTTTTATGCCCCAAAAAAGAGCACAGTGCCGAGGACGCTACACATTTGGCAGAATTTTTGTGTGCCAAAATTACTCAAAAAACCAAAAATGCATTGAAGTGCCAAATGTGCCAAAATTTGCCAAAATTGTGAGGTTACTTTCTTATCAAGTGCTTGAGGCATGAAGAGACACATCAACAAGTATGTCCATCCTCTCCTTCTCCTTTTGGTTGGTCAAATTTTGAATTTTTGCATGGGCTCGTTTGAGCTTGGCCCTTGCAATTTTGTTCCTCATGGCATAGTGCTTTGCCATTTTCCTCTGAATTTCATTGTCCTTTTTGGCCTTCTCTAGCAAAATATCCAAATGCAAATTGGCTCTATCAAGCCATGATTCTCTATTCTTGCTAATCTCTAGGGCAAGCAGCTCACTTGGAGTGAGCTTCTCTGCCAACTCAGCTTCTCTCTATCTCTCAAGGGCTAGAGTTCTTTTCAACCATCTAGTCTTTGGTCTCCGTCTTGGAGGCTGATCCTCCTCACCAACAATCTCACCAAATCTTTCCAAGGTCTCCTCCAACAAGGCCTTGGCCTTTTCTGCCTCTCTTTGTGCTTTTATGGTCCTGACCTCATTGATAATCTGCTTGGTCTTCAGCTGCTGATTTTCTTTCTCAAGAAAATCAATCACATACTTTTCTCTGTCAAGATTAGCTTGAAGTTCACTAATATTTTCTTCTTTGACTTTGATTGCCACACTGATGATTCTGCCCTCATCCTCCTCATCTAGGTCCATCAGTTGAAACTCCTGCTCTATTTCATATTTATCCTCATGTTCATCAATGACTGACTCTTTAACCTTTTCCTTGCCTTTTTCCACCTGTTTTGCTGATGAAGAAGGCATGGACCCTTTCACTCCAAGTGAAGAAAAAACATGCCTGTGGCCTCTCTGATAGGTCTTAGGAAATGGCCCAACATCAGTCATATTAGCCCAAGTTACCTCAATGTCCTTCTCACTACTTGATGACTCGGTATCATGATGTGATTATGAAGGGTTATGGAAAGGTGAAGAAATAGGATCAACATGAGGTGAATGCATCTGACTAGGTGATGATGTATGAGCAGCAGGCTGACATGGAGGAGTGGATATGGGAGGATGAGATGATGAAGGGATACTCTGCTCATGCTGACTAAGTGGGGTAGTGAAGACTTCATTTACTATGAATGTGTCCCATGAAATTTTATTTTCCTCAAGATGATGCATGATTATCATCTTGATGAGGGAGTGATGGAAAAGACTCTAGATTTGATGATTATAATCCCTCTTTTTTACAATGTATGCCATCTTTTCAATGCTTTGGGAGAGATAGTAGGGTATGTGAAGCATTCTGACTCTAGTGAAGTGCATGAGGAGTCGGATATGATATGAATAGAGTCGAGAAAACCTCTCCTCACAGATGAAGTACTTCATGATTATTTTCATCATAGGGACATATTGGTCAAGGAGATGAGAGAAAGGGAAAATGGTATTTTTGTCATCCTTGTATCTAGGTTTGAGATATGGATCATAGTAGCTCTGATCAAGGTTTTCTTGTTTAAACCATTTCTCTCCCACATTAGGGATCCCTGTAGCAGCTAAAATGGCATTAGTGGACATGGTAAAAGTGACCCCAGAAAGAGTGACCTGCCTATCATGAAGATTTGTAATGAACAACCTTATCAACATAGTGTGATACTTAATCTCCAGCACTTTCTCACAAAACTCAAAACAACCAACATGTTTAAAACATGACACAGTGAGAGGAGAAGCCATGAGCTCCTTTGTGGTTACTAGTTCATATCTGATGATTTTCCCTCCTTTGTGGTTACTTTTATTTGGTGTTTATTCCTCACTGACACTTTTGTCCTCCTCTTCAGACGTTTTGAATTTGAAGGCTTTAGAAACCCTAGGGTAAATGGAATGAGATGAAGGGAGTGAGAGAGGAGATGAATAGGTTAGGCAAATGGAGGGAGTGAACGTAAAAGAAAACCTAGGTCTATGAAAACCCTAGGATTTAACAATTTTTATGACTGATATGTGTTTAGGGACATGAATATGGGTATGGTGCATGAAAATGGGAAGGAGATACAAACTAGGGTTTCATAGTAGCCAACACTTCAAATTTCTTATGGAACACCAAATATATTAGAAGAAAGGTTTCTTTAGGTTCCACTCACTGATTTAAAAACTTTTGAAGAAATTGGTGAGGAAATGAAGCTTGTTGGAGGTGGTGAAATGCTTTGAAACCCTCCATGTGCAAACGAGCAACATTCTTGAGGAATGCATTGCGCTCAGAAAAATGTGCAGCGCCTCCGGGTAAAAGCACAGTGCCTGTGTAATTTAGTGTGAAGTTATCGGGCAAACGTGCAATGCCTCTGGGTAAACGCGCAGCGCCTAAGCAAACACGCAGCACCTAAGAAAACGCGCATCGCCCTTGAATTTTTCTCAAAATGCTCAAAAAACTTGAAATTTTCTCCTCTGCTGGAAACTTCTGATGGCTTAATGGATGCAATGACTTGCTTTGAGGTGTTTTGGAAGGCTTTATAGCATAGTGGATTTGAAATTTTTATTTGAATCACCCACTTTTCTAATTTTCACTTTTCCCTTTGGACTTTGGCACTGATACTCGTTAACTTTCTGACTTTTTGGCATTACAGGTTGATAAAACATGGAGTTTGGCTTTCTTTTCTCCACATAGGCTGAACATAATTTCATTTGACAGCTTGGGATTGAATTTATTACATATGAGAACATAAAATTACATTTGGAAAAAAATAAATAAATTACATATTGAATTTTATATCAAAATGACATTTTGATATAAAAATCATTAAACTGAAAAAATACAACTTTGAAAGTATGATAATTACATCATGATGATCTTATTTAGTCCCTTTCATATATGTGTTGACTTCATCTGAAATGAAAGAGTGACATTCAGAAATATAAAGACCTAATGACCTAATGGGACTACTTTAGACCTGACTTTCATGAATGAGATTTTGACTTAAAAGACTTCCAAGTGAAAAGAGCATTTCCATAGGTGTCGTTATGCTCAAGGAGACATGAGAATGAGTCAGCCAATATGATCTTCTGAGTAAGAATGAAGCTTATTGACAAGGACAACCACCAGTGGAACAATTTTATATCATGACCTAATGGAATGATGGAAAATTTCTTTAGAGTGGGACACCTAAGATGCACATGCAAAATGTGTTTTGATCCCTGGTGGAAGTATGCAAATACTCACAATAACAGGAAGAGAGATCCCAAATTTACACACCGCCATCGAACTCCTCGATGACACCCAGCCTCTAGAGCAATGCTTATTACAACTACAGTTCGTCGACGAAAGTCGATGACAGTCACTTTAGCACAACAAGGCCCATAAAAAGTGGGTGAAAGCATCGTTTGATTGCAGCATCACCCCTCGATCATTTACCGAGGGGGAATTAGTCCTCCACTATGATGTCACGAAAGAAGCCCTAGGGCCAGGAAAATTCGAAACCTTGTGGAAGGGACCCTACATCATAAAGCATTGTCTTCTAAAGGGGGCATACATCTTGACAGAACCCAACGGAACATGCCTAATTAACCTCGTCAATGGTTTTTACCTCAAGAAATTTTACCCATAAGGGCCACGAAGGCTTGGCCCTAGAGATAACGTACACACACCAAAAATTTATTTTTTATCACAAACTTGTCACAAAAGCACTCTAGTGTCACAAATGGATCATGAATCCAACCATTACTTTGGATTCATTGATGGTGCATCATGATGATCTCAAAATTTAGCAGCACCTTCCTGGGTCATCTACCACCCTGACTGATCGCCATTCTTCACCAATGGAGTATGAATTGGTTCAGCGACAAACAATTAGGTAGAATATGACGTCGTTAATGGGCTCATGTGTGACACCTTTAATCAAGGCATTTGCCACTTGCATATCTACCTTTTTTCCCAATTAGTGGTTTCATAGTTAAACCAAGAGTTTAAGGTACGTGATTCGCATCTGTTTAGAAAATATTTGAGTGAAAAAATATTAAGCCATCAATTTGATCACATTACATTCATACATGTGCAAATAAATCAAAACCAAACATCAGATTGCATAGCTAACCACATCCTAAACTGGAATGCATCTTGGATAAACCATCATACATAAAAACATAAAAACATAAAAAACATAGATATCCATCAACAATACACATCATCCATGAAAACATATAAACAATGGACACAGCATATAGAGCCAAAAAAAATACATCTCTCATATATATATATATATATATATATATATATATATACCAAAAAATGTATGTATGAGTGCAAAAATAGTAAGTCATGTATATGACCCACAAGTCAGCCAAAAATGCATATACACATGTCGTCAAAAAAAAGGGAAGCATCCTCATAACGGGTGCTTTCCCTATGTACAAAAGACTCTATGGTTGAGCCCCTCCAGGTTGGGCACCTGGACCCACAGCTGCTCCTGGTGCCAGTACCGGGGTAGCTATCAAAACTGAAGCCTCTACACAGAGCAGAGTCGGTCGATAGCCCCTCTATCAGGCCATCAGTGTCTCTAACCAGACGTCATATAAATTATCAACAAGCCCACAGGTAGGCATACCCTGGGTCAGCCATTCCACTCGGCCCCATGCATCCGCCAAATCAGTGGCCCGGGCCTCTGAGGCAGCCAACTGCTCTACTATGCGGCCTCTACCGCCTTCGTGCGAGCGATTGTCGCAACACACTCAATAGCAACCGAATTGATACCCTATCCAGAT
Source organism: Pinus albicaulis (assembly GCA_034641835.2). Lineage (NCBI taxonomy): Eukaryota > Viridiplantae > Streptophyta > Pinopsida > Pinales > Pinaceae > Pinus > Pinus albicaulis. The sequence goes on from CM076583.1 coordinate 84,543,535, forward strand.
GGGTTGGCCCCATCACCGGGAAATCCACCATGGAGCTACACCGGACCTCCTCCCTACCCCTCGAACAGGGGCGGAACTCCTTGAACCCTCTGATTCGGTTGGTGTCCCACCAACCGAGTTGTAGGGCACCCAACCTTGCCAACATCTGCAAGAGTAAAAAATTATTTCATTGTCATCATAATACACATATAAATCATAAATACTCAAAAAATTCAGAATAAAACACAAAGATCATACTTACTGGTCCCCAAGCATATCTAGCAGGAAGACCCATATCTGGGTCTCCTTGGAAATCCATCCTAGCGTATGGATAAGGAACATCTGAGGATTGGCCTCAAACCAAGCCTCAGTGGTTGCATTACAGTAACGCCACACCACACCTCCCCCATCGCGAGGCATCACTAGAGCCCATCTCCTTTTTCGAGGGTCCCGATGACCCCCCGCAGGCACAACCACCACGGGCCGCAGTAGCAACGCTCTCTCGTAAATAAGGATACAGAGGATGCTATCATAGGTGAATAGCTTAGATCCATCATGGACCTTCACTAACTGAGCCACCATCTCGTCAAAGCAGTGACGTGAAAAATAAAAGAAGTGTTTGGCCCTCAGCCGGCGCAGGACACCTATCTGCGGCCCCGACGCCCTGTGCAGTGATGACAACCCCATCAGTCTCACAATCATCACCAGAGCACATAACTCAACCAAATCAATCACTGATGCTATAAAAATGCACCCCTCCGTGAGAGGAGCCCCGCCAAAATGAATATTTGTGAATCGCCAAACATCAACCCTCCTAGGGGGAAGCAGATATGGGGGTGCCTCACCCTGAGGCAATAGCCCTATCACAAAATATATATATATATCTGTCTTTAGGCGGATAGCCAATTCACATCCTTGTAGCACCATCACTTTGCGCCGCCTGTTCCAGCAGTGGACCAGGTAACGCAGTAGCCGATCCTGCGATCGCAGGAGGTCATTCTCAAGAAACTTGAGAAGACCCCATCGCGCCAAATGCTTATGAGCATTGGCATCTTGTCCCACAACCATGCAAAGGTTAGGCCAGTCTCTCTCCATCCACATAATCCTTTCACCAAATAGACACACATCAGTGACATCAAAACACCAAAAATTTGAAAATTTTCCCAAAAAATTCCAAAAATAGCCTTGGCCTTTCAGTGCGCCTATTTCTCAATCAAACGCACTGACTGCATGCCTACATTTTAGACAGGCACATAGTCCACATGCAAAAATCACTCAAAGGCACGGAATTTGCATGCAAATCCTCAGCTTTGCCCGTAAAATTCACGCTTGTGCCTTGATTGCCTAAGCGGCCAAGGGAAAAAATTGCTAGTGTTCCATACAAACCCAGTTTGTACGGACACCTACCTAGTGACACTAAAAAAATTAAATGCAGGACGTTATGGGGCCTACCAGACTCTAGTAGCATGAATCACGGGTGCATAGGCTAACCGCAATGGCAGGAAAAGCTCAACAACAGCCTTTAACCTCTCAAACTCTCAAACACTCAAATGTCACAAATGAGTTGAAATGAGCCATATTGGCCTATATGTCGCCCTTTTCAAATTGTTTGAAGGACCATAACGAGAGCTCAGAGGACCCAATTTCAGAACTGAAAGAAACACAATGATCATCACCTCATAACTCCCAAAGGAGGCTCCACACATTCACAACTCCAAAAAATTTATGAAAGGTATGCCCTCTATTATCCTTTGTTCATTCAGCACATATTGTGAATAATATTTGAATGAGAAATATGCTTTCACTTGGGGTATTTTGTTGCAGGTGTTGTACAGCACAACAAACCATTTATTGCCCCATGCACCAAAGGTTCCAGAACAGGTATCATTCTACCCTCAGTATGATAGAGTCCCAGAGAAACTTTGCACATCCTGACATCATTTCTCCATAAGAAATCAACCATAGGTTCCAAACTCTTGACCATGTTTATCATCTCCGCACCTTGCACATGATAAACATCCTCGTTGGTCGGTAGAGCCTCCCCCTCCATGGCATCCATCACTCAAAGTAGACCATGCATCAAAAAAATACGACGCCATGGCCACACCACCTCAGTCCAGGAAGCACTTCATGACCATTCAACCACCATGCATCAAGTCAAGCTTTACCATATCAAAATAAAACCCCTTTCTCGGAGTACCATTTTTCACAAGCAGATCGAATACACACCACCGTGTCTAACAATTGGCCTACCATCCCTCCATCAGCATAGGCCAGCTGCGATATTTTCCATTTGCTTCATCATCCCCACACCGAGACCAACCAATGGGGCCCCCACCCTCATAAAACACCTTCCTCACACCATCAGTGAGCGAGCATCTTCATGTTTTTGGGGTCCCCGTCTTTGTGTTTTGTACAAACCAATCCCATTTTTTATTCTTTTGGCAAGTGCATAAAGGTTTCAAATGGAGAATATCCCCCACCCATCCATCCATTTTTCTCCCATGGTAGCAGTCCCTATTCGCCCTTGCTCGGAGCATCACACCTTTCACGCAAAGCCACCAAGACATTCATAATCAACATATACCCACCCTGGACGTCCTACCGACTCCAGGGATTCCTTCATCAGAATTAGTTATGACTGCCGCCAAACTGATTTTTTCGTGCTCTGGCCTTGGGCCACTGAACTACCATCATTAGTTTTCAAGTCATCCCTCGCCATTATGCCTCTGTTAAACCTATAAAATCATAGACCCTGGTCCCTTGCATCAATAGCTCTCTCGTTCAGTTGAGGCTTCCTTTTTTTCGACTTCAACACCCATTCTCCAAAAAAGAAGTAGTACCTTGGATGGCTCCCCACCACAATAGGGGCATTCTCAGTTGGCACTGTGGGAATCATCATTTCCCATAGATGTCATCGATCCTCCTAACTTTCGACTACAACACAAGCTTTCATGTCAAGATGGTATCGTAATTTACAACCATTGCACTTTTCCCAGATTCGTCGAAGACCTGTGCCATTATAAGAATCTCTTTCAACAATGCATACACGGGAAGGTCCCAGTAATACACCCATGCATACAATGAGAATTTATATGCCATACCAAGATTACGCATGTGGGCACCATATTCAACATATTGTTAAAGAAAAAATGCCCCTGAGGGCGTCAGCAATTGTCGTCATCAACCCAGTCAACAGATCACTACCATATTAGTGACATAGACAGAACCTTTATATGTCAGACAAATTTGTTTAGCTAGTCGAAGCATTACGAGCATGGGACATGCCCGTCTCGTGGAAAGATTGTATTTATTGTATCATGCTATTTCTTGCAGGTTTTAGACATAACATGGTCACTCTTTTACCTACTGTAAGGGGTCTCCAACCTTGAGTTGTACGCAGGTCTCTCTCTCTCTCAACACAGGTTACACAGAACATAAACTATAATATATTTCAGCTATACAGTTCTTCCTAGACCTCACACATTAGTGGGAAACTATTATAACTATAAAATCGGACAAAAAAAATGACACTATTAAATGTCAAGCAGAAGGATTTACAGGGCTGAGAAACATTAGAGAATCTGAAAATTTTAAAAATATCTAAGGTCAAAAGGAAAAATATCAAATTTTGCACCAAAGACACAGTCAAAATGCACTTTGCGCACATTTTTCTTTGATAGGCATGCTGGTCTGTGCGGCTTTCCCTAAAAAAGTTACGTGATCCTGGGAGTGGTGGAAGTCACCATTCAGGACCACTTGACACACTTCAGGAGAACATCCTCCACTTGAGGCCGCCCAAGGACAACTGCCTAGAACCACCTTAGGACCTCAAGTGAGCACACAAAGGAATCAATCCCCACTCTTCGATCACTATCCACAAGTGTACTAAGGGAGGGAAGAAGGATTTGAATTTGCCTATAAATTTCCACCATGAGAAGAAAAAAATGAGAACAAATTGTTATGTTGGCCAAATTTCCCATGAGAAAACCAGCAGTGTGTGATTGAGAGTAGCAATAGAGTTGAAGGATTCGGTTGTTGTCCACCCAAAAACTTCAATCCCTTAGGAGAAGAGAGAGGCCTTGCAAGACCAGCTCAAGGGTAAATCCCTCCCTGCATTGGGTCTTATAACTCCATAGTTCTAAGGATCCTTTGGCAAGTGTATAACTTTCTACCTTTCTTACAAATAGCGGTTAATAAGAGGGGATTATTCCACCATTTGTATTATTGTCTCATTTGACTCATTGGAGCTTTTGTTTTTGTTTTAGTTTAGTTGTGTTTCTTCTTCTTATATGCAACATACTACATTACATAATTTAGTGTGTTTTTTATATATTGGCACGTGTTCACTGACCTTCTAATCATATTTTCTGCCTGTAACCATAGCTTGTAGGTTGCAACCACTCCTACCAAGCACTGGTGGTTTAGTGCACTTGTACACCAAAACCACCACCACACACCCAAAGCTTCTTCGAAGTCTAAGTCCACTACTGCAGTTGCACCCTCCACTCCTTCTAGTAACCAGAAGAATACTAGTAAAACTTCCGAGGCAAATGTTGTCCAGTCTACCACAGCAAACAAATCCTCAAAAGAAAAGAAAAATGGTAAAGGCAAATCCAAATCTGAAAACCATAAACAGGATTTGAAAAAGTCATATGCTGACGATTCTTCAACGCGCAAGCCTAAATATCCTTGTTTAATATGTGATGATGGTCATTACACTAAGGATTTTCCTCGGTGTGCTCGAGTTTCCTGTCTTCTTAAGGGGGCCCCCAGGACCCCAAATATCTTGAAAGATCCTTTCCTTTATCAACAAACGAAAATGGTAGATCAACTCTAATCGTCTAGAAACTATCAAGGTTTCATGGCTGGCATAGAACCTATCTATATTACCATGAGATTGAAAGACTACCTGAATCCATCTAAAGCTCCTATGGAACCGGAATTCATAGATCACCCTTCCTCCTCCACACCTCCTAATTCTGGTTCTCTCCATATTGAGAGACCCAATAGTGAATCCATCATATGACCACCCCCAAAAGGTGTTCTTAGGAAATCGTCTTATAATCTGAATGCGAGAGTTACGCAACACTACAATATTGTAGAGGATCTAGCTTAAGTGCCTTCGGCGATGTTAGCTTTGGATGTCCTTCAGTAGTGTCCATCACAACGGAAGACACTACTTTCTACTATTGGATGGATTGATCTTGTAGATTTCAATATTATTACTTTCAATCTTGAGAAGTTCGTTCCTCGCCTCCCATCTCAGGTGGATTTTCTGATTCAAGTTACCATGATGGTGAAAACAAATCATAGGACTATTGTTTATGAAGGCGCTTCAACCTGCATCATGTCTATCGCTTGTTGGAAAGCCATCGTCTCTCCTCCATTGAGCCAATCCCCGAATACCTTGGAAGCTTTCGACGGTATAGGTTCTTGACGGTATAGGTTATGCTTTCGACTGTATAGGTTCTTGACCGTATGGAATTCTCAAATCAATGCCCATCCTGTTGGAGGGAAAAACGGTAAATTTATAGGTTGAGGTGGTAGTCAACAAATTGAATTATAATCTCCTTCTTGGATGCAGTTGGACTCATGCCATGGTTTGCGTGGTCTCCACCCTTTTTCGTGCCCTCCGCCTTCCTCATCAAGGAAAAATCATGACTTTTGATAAGTTAGTTTTCTTTTCCTCTGATTCTTCAACAAGAAACATTCCATATGTTGGGAATACCACTACCCCCTATGAGAACATTAGGCTCATTCTAATCAAAGACTCATCCCTTATGGTAATTTTTCCACTCCCGCCTCTGAATGTCACCACTATCAATATGATATCGTCTGGTCACAATCCATGGCTTGTTCCCAATCCCGACCGTCTTGAAAGATTTGGTGATGTTATGCCTTTGAGCCCTACTGAACAAATGTATCATAGTATTCTTATGGCTTCTGAGGTTGCCTTTGAAACCAACGACTGATTGGTTTCTTCTCTGGACACTTATGGATACTCTCCCTAGTTTGGTTCTTGGGAATATGATGATCCCTTGAATGAGACTTTCCCCACTAATGAAAGTATATTGGAGGTAATGTATCTCGAATAAACCCCATGGGATGATGGACATCATCGTTCCTTGTTTATCCCAACCCTAGGTGACATCTCCGCCTGTTTGGAATCCCATGCTTCGTATGTACCAACTGGCCCATTTCATAATCCTATCTTGATTCATGATGTGTTTTCTGAAAGAAACATGGGAAATATTACTCCAACCATTATTATCGACATCTCTGTAAAGCCAGGGATTGTCGAGAATGTTCACATTGGTGCATCTTGTTCTTCAGACGAGATTAAGATCTACATCGAGCTTTTCCAAGAATTCTGTGACGTCTTCTCGTGGTCATACGAAGTGATCCCTGGCATTGATCTGAGTATTGTCGTGCACGAAATCCATACTTATCCAAACTTGAAGCCCATTCACCAATGAATTCATCCTATGCACCCAATAAAGGTTGTTGCCATAAAGGGTGAAGTTGAAAAACTTCTCAAAGCCGGTTTTATCTATCCCATGCCATTGAAATATTGGGGTCTCCAATTTTGTTCCCGTTAATAAGGAACAAGGGACCATCCAGGTTTGCATTGATTACTGTGATATCAATCTAGCGTGTCCTAAAAATAATTACCCCACTCCTTTTATTGACCAAATCATTGATGAGTGTGCTGGGAGTGAGATTTTCCCCTTTATGGACGATTTTTCTGTCTATAACCAGATCAAAATTTCTTTAGCTGATCAACACAAAACCACGTTTATCTGTTCATGGGGGAAATTTTCCTACAAAAAGCTCCCTTTTGGCTTGAATAATGTCGGGGCCACCTTCAAGTGAGCTATTTCGTATGGTTTTCATGACAAGCACATATTTCAGCCATATCTCGACAACCTTCCCGCTCATTTTGCGAAATGTCGAGATCACCCGGAAAACCTTAGAGCCATCTTTCTTCATTGTCAACACTATAATATCAAGTTGAAACCTCATAAGTGTGTCTTCTGTGTTGAATCTGGTCAACTCTTGGGTTTTGTGGTGTCCAAATAAGGCATCTGCATCGATCCTCTTAAAGTAGAGGCAATCATCAATTTGTCTCCTCCCTCTTATGTTCATCAACTGCAAATCTTGCAAGGGAAAGCCAATTTCCTCCATCGCTTCATACTAAATTACGTTAGCTTTTCAAAGGTTTTACTATTTTATTGAAAAAGGGAATCCCATTCATTTGGGGTGAAATTTCCCAAATCTTTTTCGATGCTTTGAAATGAGCCCTCATCAGTGCTCTTGTACTACATCCTCCCAATTATCACCGTGATTACTTCCTGTATTTGGCCGCCGTAGACAAACTATTGGTATGGTGCTAGTTCAGGATGATGACGATGGTCAAGAGCATGTAGTGTACTACTTGAGTTGCAATCTCTTTGATGCTAAGACCCATTATGCTCATGTATATAAACTCGCATTGGTTGTTGTCCATGTTATTCAATGTTTTCGTCATTACATTCTCCTGCGTAAAACTTTGGTGATTTCTTATTGCAACCCCATGACTTACATTCTCACACACCAGTTGCTTGGGGGCAAGTACTCGAAATGGATTTTCATCCTTAAAGAGTTTGACATAGAATTAACTACTGATAAGTCTAAGAAATCCCTTGTATTTTCTTAGTTTATTTGTGATCATCCTATCACGGTTGATCCCACTCCTCTTGATGAGTCGATTCGAGATGAATCATTATTTCTCATTGGTACTCTTGATCCATGGTATGGAGACATCATCATTTATCTCCAAACCCAAAATTTTTAGCCAGAGCTATCACACTCTGAGCGACGATGGATTCGTTACAAATCCCAACCTTACCGTATCGTTGGAGCCACTTTATATCGCACTGGTGTTGACTTTTTCCTCCGTCGATGTTTGACTCTGGAGGAAGCTGAGAAAATTCTCAATGACTGCCACTCTAGAGCCTGTGGTGGTCACATGTCCAGTCATGCTACCGCCCAAAAAATCCTTCACGCAAGGTATTTTTGGTCATCTATCTTTAAATATTGCATTGTTAAGGTATGAAAATTCCACGACTACCAAATCTACTCTTGAAAAGAGTGCACCGCACCCTCACCCTTGCACCCAGCTGTGACCATCGGACCCTTTGCGACATGGGACATAGATTTCATGACCTGTAACCTTCGCTCGACTAGGGAGCATGGTTATATTATCGTTTCCATCGATTATTTCACTAAATGGGTTGAAGTGATGCCTACATACAATAATGAAGGTCTAACTACAACACAATTCTTGTTTAATCACGTCATAGCTCGGTTCAGTGTCCCGAAAGCAATTGTCATTGAACATGGATCTCATTTTCTAAATCATATGATGGCAAAGATCACTGCTTAGTTGGAGTTACATCACAATAGCTCCACTCCTTACTATCCATAGGCTAATGGCCAAGTTGAAGCTGTTAACATGGTTTTTATGAAAATGCTTCAGCGAACCATTGGGAGACACAAACGAGATTGGAATCTCATGTTCTTCTCATCTCAATGGACTTACCGAACTTCCACTAAGACTATCACTAGATTCACATCATTCCAATTGGTATATGGTCTAGAGGCCACACTCCCAATCGAGTGCAAAATTCCTTCTCTGAAGCTAGTTGGCGAACTACTTCCTGGTACTTCACCAGAAGAAGAATGTTTGCTTTACCTCGAGCGTCTTGATGAGACCCAAAGACTTGCTGCTTTATTCATTGAAGCACAAAAAAGACGAGTTAAATCTCAATATGACAAATCCATCAACCCTCGCGTTTTCTCTAAAGGTGACTTGGTCTTGTTTTATGACCAAGCCCACGATAAATTGGGAGTCGGGAAACTCGAGCCAATGTGGCACGAGCCTTATATCATTCAACGAGAATTGGAAAGAGGATCTTACGAGCTAGTAGATTACGAAGGAAACCAATTGGCTAAGCCCCAAAATGGGCTCTATCTGAAAAAATATTACACTTGATCATGAGTGTGATGCTTTGTACATTAGTGTTTTATTCATTAGTGTGCTTTGATTGGATTTTTGGTGTGATTGTTTGCTTTGCAGACATGTTTCCTCTGCTCACCTTATGGTCCACTTGGTTTTCAAAGGTCATCGAATCATTACATCAGTTTTTTTATGGCACTTACTGTAGCACACGAAACCTGTCTTCCGCAACTCGGGCACTCTTTTCCCCTAATGGCAAGTTGATTAATTTACAAGGTATTTGTTTGGGTCGAACAACTAACAAATCAATGTATTTGATGAATTTGTAGACTCGTTTGTTTGTGGTAGCGAAGTAACGAGGTCATGGTATCAGAGCCGAGTTGCATAAGCCTCCCTGGAGAGCAGCAACAGAGCCACGAAAGAGCAGAAGAGAAGAACAGTCAATTGGCGCGACTGTGAGCTAATAGGCGCGAGAATACACGCAATACCCGCGCCAGAACTGTGCCTCGCATCGTTTTTTATAAAGGCGCGACTGCATACAGTCGGGACCGCGCCACTACGAAAGCATAAAATAATCGTTTTTGATAGAGGCGCGACTGCATACAGTCGGGACCGCGCCACTGCGCAAGCATAAAATTATGCTTCTGGGTATCAAGTTTTTTCAAAAGTCACGTTTGTCTGCCCAGTAAAAAATTACGCATCTGCGTTAAGGTCAAATGACGAATGCATGCGAAGGTACGAAGCAAATCGTTTCGTGTTAAAGTTATTTAAAAAAAAGAAAATCGTTTTTTTTTTCAAACGATAAAAAGGGTCAACGTGGATTTTATTAAAGGATTTTAAAAATCGATCCAAAGGGAAAAGCCCTTTTACTTATTATGGTATTGATTTTTTAAAAAGAGTAAAAGCATTTTTTATAAAGTTTGATTTATTAAAGTTTTTTTTAAAAACTTGAAATTGGATTAAAGGGTTTGAAAGAGCATACGGTGAAAGTTTTATAAGAGTGAAAGTTTTTATGAAGAATTTTTTTTAAGTTTTTTTTATATATAAAAAACTTGAAATTTGTTCAAAGGTATTTTTAAAAGAGCATGTGCTAAAGAGATTTAAAAGAATTTTTTTATGGGAGAGTTTTTTTTAAAAAAACTTAAAGTTGAGAAAGTGAAATTGTGAAAGCCATGTAGAAGTAAGAGATATTTTGAAAAAAAAAAATTTGGAAAGCAAGGTTGCATAAGACTCATTGAAGAGTAGCAAAACTTAAAGTTGTGATGTGAGATGAAAGTGAAAGATTGCATAAGATTGCATAAGACTCATAGAAGAGCAGCAAATTTTTTTTTGAAGAAGCAATGTATTTGATGAATTTGTAGACTCGTTTGTTTGTGGTAGCGAAGTAACGAGGTCATGGGAAAAGCCAAGAGGCTAAAGGAGAAACAGAAAATGTTCGAGATCTTTCTAGATCTGGAAATCAAAAGGCAAAAAGATGCCTATGCATTAAGATGCATACAAGAATCAGTTGATGAAAGTATACTTCCCTTAATTTCAGATTCCAAGACAGCCAAGGAGACATGGGATACCCTTGAGAGATGTTTTGGTACAAAGGGAAGCATTGAAGCAAAGGGGAGCTTTGAAGATGAAGATGAAGGTGGATCTGTAGCAGTAGATCTACAGCCAGATGAAGAGTCAGAAGAAGCAGAAAAGCAGCATGAAGATGCTCGTGAACCCCACTGTGCACGGCCACAAGTGGATGAAGAGAATCCAGCAACAGAGCTTGCTGACAAAGATCTAAAGATTCCAGCAACAGAGATTGCTGACGAATTTTTAATGATACCAGCAACAGAGCTTGCTGATGAAACGGTAAATCCAATGATTGTTATGGCTGATGTAAACTTTGATAATGAAATTTTTGCTAATGATGATTGGTTGCAGATGATGCAACAAAAGTATGATATCGACATGATGTTATTTGGTGAGATTACCCCACTTCAGTTAGTGGAAGACAACCTGTTTGCAGAAGCATACCATGACCTCGTTACTTCGCTACCACAAACAAACGAGTCTACAAATTCATCAAATTTTGCATATGTATTTAGGTGTTTGATTATTGGAAAGGCGTTTTGATTTTATTACATATCAACATATTCCAAGATGTTTAAACACATTAATGGATACATTAGAAAATCATGTATTAGATAAACATGTGTTGATCTAGGTGGATATTGGTGGCCACCCACCTATTCCAATTGGACCCACACCATCAATTCTTTCAGTCTTTCAGTTTCAGCACAACTTACTATTTTTAGCATTTTTTCGGGTCATGAATTTCCGAAGCCATTTTGAGGTCCTAATGATCCAGTTGGATATTTGTGGCCACCCACCTATTCCATTTGAATCCCCACCATCGATTCTTTCATTTTTTCAGTTTCAACACAACTTACTATTTTTAGCAATTTTTCGGGTCCTGAACTTCTGGAGCCGTTTTGAGGCCCTAAACAACGTTTTTGGGAAACCGGGAGCACCATGGGTCCATGGACTGATGCTGCTCACTCAAAATTTATACTCCTCGGATAGATATTTATAACAAGGTATTGAGTGCATCAAACGAAGATCGTATGCCAATGTTACGTCCCTGGGACGATTGATGTACCAATTTACCCAAACGGGGCCCATAGTTTTGGTGCTTCATCTTCTAGGGTTAGGTTTTTGGATGTTTAAGGGTTGTACATTGTTTCTCAACAATAAATAGGCCTTCGAGCCTCTTTGTAACACAGTTAAGAGGCTTGTAGCCGCCACATCTCTTCTCAGAGATATGCTACCAACGCCCTAGCTAGTTTATTTCCATTATGTCTGTAAGCATATTTTTGTTATTTGATATTAATGAAATGACATATTATTTATGTTGCATCTCTATGTTTATGTTTACTTATGTGTATAATTGTGTTTATGTATAAATCTGGATCATGTGTTCAACATGTAAAAACCAACACATCATTATGATACATAAGTAGCCATATATATATATATATATATATATATATATATATATATATATATATATATATATATATATATATATATATATATATATATATATATATTTGACATGTCAAGTGTGTTACAACAAAATCTCAAAAAATATGTGTTCTGTGAAAAAAATGGATCTCTAAGCTTAGATCAGTATAAAAATGTAAAAATAGGGTTGTTATTCGCCCACATGGTGCTCGTGATAGCAGGTGACCGCTCGGATCACTCACCAGAGTAAACGATGTAGTCTGCCTGGAACCCCGGTCGTATGCCTCTGAAAGCGAAGAGGAATATCATTGAAGGTAGCATGCTCTGGGATCCCTCTCATGAGGCCTACTAAGTTAGAATATAACTCAGCTAATGGGTTTTATCCCTCCTCATAGGGGACATCCTCCACTGGGTGGGATACCCTCCTCGCGATCAGTGACATGCCTAGTGGTCTCTTAGGATCCATATCTATAAAAACATCATACAGTTAGATCTCAGAATACATGACAAAAACATTCAAAAAGTAAAAAAATGTTTAAAAACTATTTTTTACCTGCATCAGTCCACTGTGTGCCCGGCGGAATGGGTAGATCTGGATCTCCCCTGAAATTAGTGCCTGTGTATGCATATTCCTCAACCACGATGAGTTGACAATGCAACCAGCTGAAAAACACTGTAGAGAAATGCATCTGCTGGCCCCCAACCTAATAGAGCACGATCTCACACCACCTCATCAGTCTCGAGTCCCTCAAGGCTTTATCATGGATCTCCAACTGCTGATACTGGAACAAAGGTACTCTCTCCAAGAAAAAGGTAAAAAAAATGGACCTGTACCCAAACTGTTTCATTCGACCTGTTTTTCACATGGTCAATTGGCTCTTCATGTTAGCCAATAACCCCTCGCACCAGTTGAACATAGTAGGGGCCAGACAGTCAACTACGTACTAGAATTGGGATTTTGTTGCCTCATGCAACGCCTGGGCTCCAACCACTCAAGTCATGCAGTGCAGGATTGTGTGCAAGGGAAGAACTCTGATAGATGATATCTCTATCTTCGTTCTCTCACTCTTTCGAGCCCCAAGACAGTGTCTATGAATAAGCATACTGGTACTATCACCTCCTGCACAAGCTTTAGAGTGTTGGATTATCTCCCCTCTATTGGATAGCCTATGATGAAATAGATGTCCATGATATCTAATTCAAGTTCCTGGTCTCCGATTATGAATATATGATGATTTACGTCCCACAGTCCAATCAAATACTGTAGCAGCTCCAGTTGAGCTTTCAGACCTGATGTTTGAAAGAAATTCAGTAATCTGCGATTGCACAATGCATTTAAGCAATAGTGGTCTTGGAGTGCTTGGTGGTCTTCCACCTCGTGGCCTCGTTCTTTCCATTCGATGACCATATCTGCTGAAATCACCTGCAAAAAAGGTTCAAAATACATTTTAGGAGCTTTCATCTATCTCATAAGGTTGGTCCATGAAATTAGTGAAAATTTCATGAAATAAGTCTTTATCGTAGGTCCAAAACACCTCATTGATCATGTCATCTAAGTCATATCTATCAATTTTCACTTTAGGTTCACATGCATTGGTTTAAAATTCGTTTTTAAGTCACATTTCTAATTTTTCTTGATTCTACAGCAAACTTGTAAAATTTATAACTGAGAACGCTGCAGAATTATGTTTTTCTGCAAAAATGAATGGGTTGATGACCTATCAAGTATTTAGTGGTTTAGGGTAAATGTAAGGTCATACAATTGATTTTCATAATCATCCAAGCATGCTAAAGCATAAATACCACTCATCATTGCTTTCCACTCCCTCATTTTGTCACCTTTCTCTCCACATTCGAATTTCATTCCTTAAAAAAGCTACCCAAACTCCTCTATGTCATTTAATTTTCAACCTTTGCATGTATCAGTCAGTTGTCAGCTTTGAAAATTTAGCTTTGTGACAAACAACTTGTTGTCCAAATTGTTTTTTACAACTGTCACATTTTTAAGAGGGCAGTTTGGGTTATAAAAGGAAATTGAACTGAAGAGGAAAGCATAAAAAGGATGCTATGTGTTTTGATAGGAGCCTATGGAATTTTAACTGATCATGGATGACCTCAGCTTCACACAAGCTTTCATCTAGACAGGTTACACGTATTTCTACCAGGAGCTACAAGGGGATTTTTGTGTTTCTTGGACTGTTTGAGCTGTTGGTTTCAAGAGGAATTTTCAGGAAAATGAAGATGAGTTTCAAACATCTGAAGCAGGTTTTTTTTCTAAGCACATAGCAAGGAAAAAAAACCTCTTTCAATTTTCTCCCAGGTGCTACCAATTTGGAGATTCGAAGTTTCCTTGGGGACCTATTTTCGGAATTATGAATTTTCCTGTTTTATACATGATTTTATAATGCAGATTCCAGACAACTGAAGATGGTTTTCAAAAAACAAAGAGAGGTTTCTCTTATAAAAATTCTTATCTACAAAAACCTCCTCCATTTTTGCAACAGCTATTAGGTATCGAGAGATAGGAGCTCATGAGTGCAGCCTTATTTTTCAGGAAAAACAAAGTCATTTTATTGGTAGATGAAGTGGTTGAAGGTAAAAGTTGTTTCTTGAGGAGGGTAAGAGGTATTTTCAACCAAATTTTCCTTATCAAGTTTCATACTATCATCTCACATAGCCATGGACCTTTTCTAGGCCTAAAATCCAAATTATGTGAAGTCTGTGGGTAATTAGGCAATTCCACAGCGTGTCCAAGGCTTGAAGCCCAGTTTTTGCTGCGGAATTTCTGAAGACATCTTTTTCGTTTCAAGTCACTTAAATTGACCTGGTTAAGGAACTTTAAAGTTTGTATTTAAATTTTTATTATCACTTAACACCCTCTAATGGTCAAGAATAACAAAGGATTATCACAGGTGACCTTTTTGTTTTTGCTACGAAATTAGCTACGAAAGTAGCTCAAAACTCTGTTTTTACAGCAAGGTCAATATTTGGAAGAAGGTAAAGGGTAAATAACTATTTCAAATTTTTTCTTCATGAGAAATGACAAAGAGTATCAGGGCAATGATAAAGAGTATCGGATCATAAGATTTCCAAGTGGAGATATTTTGTTATGGATACAGTTCGAAGATACCAGCTCACTATGTTGCCATATCATCAAAATGACAACTCCTTAATAGTAGGCAGAGCAGTTTCATGAAGACAGTCAAAGTATTAATGTTTTGTTTGTGGCCAGTATGGTTGAAAGACATGATTCCTTTCGAGGAAGATTTGGACTATCTTTAGATTAAATGTATTTAGTAGGTGTTTGAGTCATAGTAGAACTCTGACTCCTAATTCGAAAGGTGTTAGTTATAGTTTTAAATATCTTGTTAGTGGTTAGATTTGGTGTCAATAATAGAGTTTAATGATCTAGCCACTTGGCAGATTGGATGTAAAGGCTAGATGCCTATAAGTAGTGAATACTTCGATGTATGAAGGGTTGGAAGATGTTATCTTAGAAGACTATTTTATTGTAAAGCTTTGGAGTTTCTGATATATACAGTAACAAATAACTTTTCTTCACCTGAGATTCTTAGTATATTTCAATGAGTTTATGTCCTATCTTTTGAAATGTTTTTCTTCCAAAGTCTTAATGCTTATTATTCAGAATTCATGATTGTTCATGCTCTCACTTCCTTGAAGTATTAAGCTATGGTCAAGTGAGTTTTGGGTCCTATCTTTGAAAGGTTTTCTTCAATGTCTTAATGCTTATTACTCTGAATTCATGATTGTTCATGCTCTGACTTCCTTTAAGTATTAAGCAATGACTTATATCTTTTAATATTTTGCCTCCAATGTCTTGATGTCTCATTACTCAAAAATCGTGTATTGCATGCTCTGACTTCCTTTGAACCTCAAGCTATTGAAACCTTCCTGTATGTGTTGCTCTTTCATTGAAATATTTACAAGCCTCAACTTCCACAAGGAAAGCCTTGTTATTGAGATCCCTGTCACTGACTCCATAGCCCAATGGTAGCAAGCATTCATATTTTCAACCTGCAAACATACAAAACCAATACACAAATAATAGAGTTAGCCATATATCTTATATCATTATTATATATCATTAACCCTTGAG
The DNA here is from genome assembly GCA_034641835.2 of Pinus albicaulis. Classification (NCBI taxonomy): domain Eukaryota; kingdom Viridiplantae; phylum Streptophyta; class Pinopsida; order Pinales; family Pinaceae; genus Pinus; species Pinus albicaulis. The sequence continues at coordinate 84,559,635 of CM076583.1, forward strand.
AGAGCCCTCTCAGATTGAGGAGGCTAAGCCTCAGTCACAAGATTCGTTTGAAATAGTTACACTGAAGTTGTCTGATCAGCAGCCAATCAGGGATGATTTTGGTGATAACAGGTGGTTTCTCTCGTACCTGATTATGGTTTTGATCATTGACCGGTAATAAAGTGGTTTCTACCATGTTTAACATCAGCACATCTATTCGCATGGTTATATTTGTACACTGGGTTAATTGAGATCACGGTGAATACCCTGGGTTGCATCTGATTTTGATCCAGTCTACGGGGATTTATTGAGTATTCATGATTATATACATGATCCTATCTATACGGATGGTCACGTCCATACCGCAGATCCATTTCTATGATTTATTTAGATGGATGGCTACGACCATACCATAGGTTCATGTATTATTTGATGCCAAGTGAAAAGTTATGTGATTAGGCATATTCATACTAGAGATGTCCTATATTGTAATATGTTTTATTTTGCAGGTTTCCCGCGGTGATCTGAGTTATTTCCTTGGTTCATAAAGCATTTCAGTCATCACTCCCCATTTTGCCTCATGTTTTAAGAGGCATTTGTTACACAGTAATTTGTCACCATGCTCACTTCCTGTCCCTGATCCTGAAGTGCCCCATGACAGACCCTGTGTAATGTTTCCACCATGAAGAAATATGTAAAGACATCCCTTGAAGACTCAGAGAAAACTTCCTTGGAATATAATTGAAGGAACTTCATCAAAACCCTAGTTTTCTGGGCCAGCGCGTTTCCTAGTTTCATGCTTGCGCTAATGTCAGATTGACATTTCTAGATTAGGGCTGCTAGCACCCTTATTTCTTATAAAATTTCATTGATCCCTTTCTGGCAGTGTTTCCTCAAATGGTGGAGAAGCTTCAACCTCTAGAAGTTCCACGACGGCGAGTTGGTTGTTCAACGGTGATGATAGACTCGAGCTCTATGATTTTAGAGCTTTAATCTCATCCATGGGGGTTTAGCCCTTAGAAAGTGGACCTTCCTCCTCCTTTCATGGGCTCCCAACCTCCTCTCCCTTCCTATAAATTGGTCCCCATCCTTCCACTACTAGTTGGTCATTGTTGGGCTAGTCTGAACTCTCATTCCCTTTACATTGCTGCAATGTGATAATGCCAAATTTGTTAGGGAGAAGGAATGCTTTAGAGCTTCAGTGAAGAACTCAGATTTTCACCAAAGGGAGGCCTCCAACATCAAGGCTTGGGTTCCTTTCATCTTTATCAATAAAACATCTGATATTTTCTTTCTAAATTTGTCTAATATTTTATGCAAATATTATGGTACTCCTTGATCTTCTAGATAGCTAATGCTTAATGATTATTATGTATTGGATTACATTTTTTGTTTCCTCTTGATCATCTGCATGTATTTGTGTGCCACCAGTAGCAAGGAGCGAGCCAAAAAGGATGGTGGATCAAGTTCATCATCAACGGGTTCGAACATAACATAAAGAAAAGGTACCTCTATCTCTTTTCTTGTCGCATTTTGAATATTAGCTAAGAAATATTTGCATTAGAAAGTATCTCAATTTTCTATACCCACTCAAGGGCTAGAGAGATCACCTTTATCCGTAGAGGGGATTTATCTTGAAAACATTTCCTCTAATTGCATGCACCACATGTACAATTTTGATGATTATACAACTGATAGTACACTGCCCTTGAACTCCAATCTCAATTGGATATTTCTCTAATTTGACATGCATGAGTTATTTATGGTTGATTTATCAATTATCTAATTAATCACTTCATGTGGTTCAAGTTCAAGTTCCACACTTTGACCTCTCACTAGCTCCTCCATCAATTGGAACTAGTTAAACTGAGTTAATTAATTACAACTCAAAATAAACTCAACGAGGGCTCCTATTTTGTAGGAGAACTCTATATGACTCAAGTTAGACCCTCAATTCGAATTAACTGAACCAACTAATTCAAAATAACTTAGTTAACTCATACAAGTTGTCATGCTATGTGGAATTACAATTTTACTCTAATTTAATTCGTGGGAAATATAAATTAGAATCTTTCTTGGTGCCATTTTTAACACTCCTTCTCAACAAGAAATGGATTATCTAATACCCTGATCCTGCCTCTATGGAACTCTAACTTGCCTCTTGATAGTGCCTTCATCAAGATGTTTGCAACTTATTCCTCTGTAGGAATGTACTCTAGCATCATGATCTACCTCTACACACAATCTCTGAGATGGTGGTACTAGATGTCGATATGCTTGGACCTATCATGAAAAATTGGATTAACCAAGAGTTTGATGCAACTTTGCAGGATCAATATGTTGACCAAAAAAGCTAACAAGGATATTCCTCATCTAGATAGCTTCACAAGTTTCTTGACTTGCAGCCATCTACTCTACTTCTGCTGAACTGAGTGCGTCTGACCTCTACTTCTTGTTGCACCAAGAAACTGTTGCTAAACCAATACTGAATATTCCTCCTGATGTTCTCTTCCTTTAAGATGGACTCCCTACCCAATTTTCATATGTGTAGCCTTGAAACTTCACTCCCTTTTTCCACCTATACCAAAGACAAAAATGAGTGGTGCCTCTAAGGTATCGCAACACAGATTTAGTTGCCTTCCAATAGAGCTTGGTTGGATTAACCATTGCTTAACTAATTTGGTTCACTGCATAACACATGTTCGATCATGTGTTCACCAAGTACATAAGTGAATCCACAAGCTGCTTGCAAATGGTAGCTTATACCACTTCACCTAAAGTAGTATCTTCCTTCCTCCAATTCCTCGCTAGAGGAGTTTCTATGGGTTTGCTACTCTCTATGTGAAACTTCTTCAATATCACAATAGCATACTTGCCCTAAGAGGCAGACAGTTCCCCATATATTTTCCAATTTTCCAAACCAAGGAAATAATGCAAGAGCCCCTTGTCTTTCATCTTTCATTCTCTTTCCAAATCTTATTTACAAGATTTTATCAGCTTCTCATCACCTATAAGAATTAAATCATCAACATATAATAATATAATCTAATTTACCTTCAACCATAATTGATCTAGATTGGATCATTATATTATTTTTCATCCATCTTGATGCATTTTGAGTGGAAAAAGTGGAGGAATCAGCTCATGGGACTGTTTTACTAGCGGGACATAGTTTGGAAAAATGAGGTCTGAAACCTTCCGGGAGTGTTTTGAGGAATCAAACAACAATTTTTGGGGGTAAAACTTTGTCACAAAATTTGACACCTTTTCATTCTATTATACACATAGATATCTTTCCAACGACGCAAGAAGCATGTCAATCAGAGCCCATATGCAAAAGTTATGCCACTCAGAAGTTGACCTTTATGTTTTCATACCTATAGTTCGGGAGGATATTGCGCCAACCCCCATTGTTCATGGAAAATGGGCTAGCCACATGTTTTTTATGTAAAAGACTCTAAAAGAGTCTATTTTGTAACTCCAGTTAAGAGTTTATGTAGTCAAAATTAACCACTAGTAGGCTATCGGGTTGTGTTATAATCGAGCCACTAGGAGGAAGAGGTATTCCATTCTTTCGAGAGAATTTTGTTCCATAACTGAGAAAATATAGCCAAGAGAGATAGGAAGTAGAGCACACAGAGAGGATCTGTGCACTATAGCTTCCCACAGGACATAGGCATTACTTCTTTGTACCTGCAGCCATATTTATGGCAGAGAAAGAGAGTGAAATGACCTCATCTTCTAGCTGGGTTTTCTCCTGAAAGGGTTTCCGAGAGAGAATATCTTGTGTCTTATGTGCGTGTGAGCTTATTTCTTCGTTCTCTATTTTTCTGCATAATTTCAATTCACATGCATGCACCAATTACAGTTAAATCTATAGATCTAGAAAAAGTTGATATTAAGACATACCATGATGACATTGACACTCTAAAGTTGAACCACTGGTTGCAACAACTAGAATTTTTTTCAGTGTCCATCAGATCGAGGAAGGGAAAAAGATCTTATTTGCGCAACTAGAATTGGAGGTCCATGCACTGACTTGGTGGGAGAGCCACACGGAAACCTTGAGGTCGGAGGGAGAACCTCTAGTGACTAAGTGGGAGGATTTCAAAACCCTCATTAAGTCATTTTTTTATCCCATTGGGTACGTGGAGGACCAGTGGATCCGCAGGAAAAATTCGGGCCAAAGTGTGCAGGAGTACACCACAAAATTCAAAAAGATGGCTATAATGTTGGGTATCTCTCCAAAGAACCCAGATGTACTCCTCAAGTATTTGGGGGGTCTACACCACCATCTGCGTGAGCAAGTGATTTTGTTCAAGCCCAAATCGCTGGACAAGTCTTGTGTACAGGCATAATACTTGGAGAACATAAGCCTGAAAAGAGCGCAATCAAGTGGATCGAAGCATAAGGAGAAACAAGATGCTTATAAGGAGGGGAAGAAGGAAAAAGGGGGAAAATATAAGAAGATGACAACCACAATACACCAGTGCAAATATCTTAGCAACCACTGCAACATTGATGACCATACAGAGGATAAGTGCTTGAAGTTGCATCTACAGCTAAACCCGAAGAACAAGAAGAAGAATCTCATGGCCACTGATTCGAGTAACCAAGTTGAAAGAGACTCGGATGTGGATGATAAAATCGTCTGTATGTTAGTATAGAAGGAGGTGAATCTAAGTAACCTTTAGCAAAATGAAGAGAAATAAATGACCAAACCCTTCCATATAAAGATACAGGTAAAGAAGACAAATATTGATGCTTTATTTGACTCAAGATCATAGGCGAATCTCATTGCATCAGACTTGGTCAAGAAGTTGGGGCTGGAAGTTCGTGATCATCCAAACCCATATCCATTGGGATGGGTAAATAAGGATGTAGAGCTAAAGGTAAAAAAAACATTATAGAAATAGATTTGTTATCAATGTTGATTTTATTGATGAAGTAGATCTATATGTGGTTCCCCTCGATGTATGTGGTGTCATATTTGGGAGTCCATACATGTACGTGTGAGATCCAATATTCATGAGGAGATCCAATCAATACTGGATCATTGTGGATGGAAAATCGTTCATCATCAACGCGCACAAAGGCAAGTCGAAAATTTCATTAGTAAGTTCCAATCAAGCCAAGAAATTGATCAGTTCTAGAAAGAAGTATGTTTTATTGTTTTTAAGAGAAAGTCGGTCTGAAGAGGAGCCAATAAGAGGCAAGGCATCCCTATAAGGGTGTACTAAGAAACAAAAGAAACAATTAGAGGAGTTGTTACATGTATACAAGGGTGTGTTCTGAGAGCCTAAGGGGTTACCATCTAATAGATAAGTGGAGCATGAGATCTAGCTATGGCCAGACTCCCCATTGCTAAATATTGGGTTGTACAGGAAATATGTTATAGAAACAAGTGAGGTGAAGAAAAAATTGTAGCAGCTATTGGGACAAGGTGTCATTCGACCAAGGACATCACCATGTGGGTCACCCATCATCATTGTGCCAAAGAAGAATGGGACTTAGTGGATTTCTATCGATTTGATCTAAGGCTCAAGTTTTAGCTAAAAATTGAAAGTGCTCGAAATTGCTTCAAACTTGAATGACCGGATAGAGTTCATCACTGGGATTCTAGTGCAACTCGTTTCATCGAAATCTGAGTTCGTATGACTGAGTTATCGTCTGTTGTTCCTTTTACAAAACAAGAATAAACGGAGCAGAACAAGTACAGTGTTGGGTGGCAGGTACAGTCAGCATCGCAGGAATTTTCTCCAGATTGCAGCCAGTGACACTGTGACAAGTGTTGTCTTCAGATTCGCCAAATGGGTTAAGTGAAGAGAAAATTTTCCAAATGACCTCCAATTCTTCCTAAGTTGGAATTTGAAATTTTTTTAAGGGTTGGAGTGAAACCCAACCAGAGGGCGCCACATGTCCTCTCTAGTGGGCCACCTCCTAACCTATGGGGGTCGAATTATTTGATTATAATAACGTTTGGACATTGGGTAACAATGGTGATATGTTATATATATATATACACACACACACTAAAGTTTCAAACCCACTCATTGGAAGCCTTGACTAACTTTGGTGGTGCCACTACACAAGTCTGTAGCAAATTTAAACTTGGCAGTGTCAACAACTATGGTGGAGGAGTTATTATTATGGCACTGTCTAAAATTATATGGCGGAGTCAAGGCTCGAACCCCTGACCTCCTGCATGAAAACCGCGCACGATACCATCTGTGCTCCGGGGTAGTTCTTACCCTATATGTCTTCTGCATCCATTCAAATTTCAATAGCTGACCGTTTGGGGGTTAGAGGATGCCATCCCCCTCCCCCATGTGGCCACGACTCTGAAGACTAGGTACCAAAGCAAGCAAAACTGGAAAATTTTAATCGTGCTTAACTAAGGTTAATATGTGGGGTTATGACGTTAAACTGTCATTAACCCATAAACCATACTTAAACATTAATACAGGTTTATCTTCCCGTAAAACCATCATCCTCACCCAAAGGACCACTCAAGGCAACACTTGAAGCACAAGAGGAATTAGTTGTACAAAAGGCTGAAGTGGTTGAAGAGATACAAGCTGCAGAGATAGAGCTTGAATCTACAACCAAAATGTCAAGCCATGAAGGATCTCATGAACATCCTGAAGAAGAGGATGTCAAGAAGGAGTTCAAAGAAATGCAAAGGATGGTGAAACTTATGTATGAACCTTTTATGGCAAAGGAAACTGGAGAAGGTTCAAAACACCCTCATAGAGATGAATCTTCAGACAGTAAAAAGGAGGGAGAGAGAAGCTCAAAAGCCAGTGGTGGAAAACCACCTCCTTCTCCACCACCACCATCATCGTCATCCTCAGCAACATCCTCATCTTCCAAATCCACTACAAAAACTCATACCCATACTCATTCCAAGATCCCAAAAGGTAAGAATCTGTTACTCAAGTTGGACATCAAATTTGAACTTCCTACATATAATGGAGAAGTTAATGTTGAAAGACTAGATAATTGGATTCACCAATTGGAAATTTACTGTAGAATTCAAAATCTGCAAGAAGACAATTTTAAAATCCAATTGGCTTCATTAAGGCTAGAAGGAGCAGCATTAGTTTGGTGGGAGGCAAAGGCACAAGAGGAAATGTACATCCATGGTAAGATTTCCATTTCTTGGGTCGAATTCATTTCTTCCATTAAAATAAAATTCTATCCATTATCCAATATGCAGAAAGCAATAATGAGTGGGAAAAACTTTAGACAACTTAAAGGTCAAAGTTTCCAACAGTATACACAAGAGTCTAGGAAAAGGGCTTTGTTACTTGGAGTAGACTTAAACTCACAAGATACACTCTTAAAGTATATAGGAGGTCTACATTCCAAATTAAAACACAATATTCTCATGTTTAACCCAAATAACTTAGATGAAGTATGTGTGCAAGCCACACATTTTGAAGCAAGGGGTAAAACATTTCTAAAGAGGGTAGTAAGAAGAATCCATTTAAGGGTAAGGGAAAAGAGAAAGGAGGAAAATGGAAAGGAAAGAAGAATGCAAGTGTGAAGCAAGAAGGGGAGAAAATAACATGCAAACATTATTCCAAAGAGAGGCATGATGAAGCTCATTGTTGGAAAGTACATCCTGAACTAAGACCAAAGAAACCAAATAACAAAGGGAAACAATATCTTGGATCTGATTCAGAAGATTAAACTAAGGTATTTGCCATGGTTAACAAAGGAAAAGAAGCTATTGCAAGTTCTAGTACCTCAAACAGTCACAATAACACTTCAATTGAAAATACAAGGATAGAATTAGTCCATGTTAGAGTAGTTTCTAATCATATAAAAATTGATGCCTTATTTGATACAGGGTCACAAGCAAACTTGATTTCAGAAGACTTAGTTAAAACACTGAACCTTGAAACTGTATCTCATCATAAGCCATACCCTCTGCATTGGATAGTTAACAATGCAAATTTACAGGTGACAAGGAAATGTATTTTCAGATTTGCTATTACTGCAAACTTTGTTGATGAAGTTGAGTTAGATGTTGTACCACTTGATATTTCAGGGATTATCTTGGGTAGTCCATATTTGTATGACAAGAAAGTGGTATTCTACCGTCATGAGAACAAATATAATCTGATCAAAGATGGAGTGGAGTATATTGTGAGAGCTCATCGCAAGAAATTGAACATCTCTTTAGTTAATGCAGGGCAAATGAAGAGGCTAGTAAATGCAAGTAAAAATTGTGTGCTTATTATGGTTAAGAAAAAGGAAGATGTTAACTATGAATCTTTTGAAGGATGTGATGAAAAATTGAAATCTGATTTGTTTGATGTGGTAATTCAGCATGGGGAGATGTTTCAAGAACCAGAGCGGTTACCACCCAAGAGGGGAATTCAGCATGAGATTCAGCTGCAGCAGGATGTCCTGCTTCCAAATATTGGCATGTATCGCATGTCAATTATGGAAAGTTTGGAAATCAAGAATCAAATCTAAGAGTTGTTGAATAAAGGTATCATACGCCCATCTACTTCTCCATGTGGTTCTCCAATAGTTTTGGTTCCAAAGAAGGACGGGACTTGGCGCATGTGTATCGATTTTCGTGCACTGAAAAAAATCACGGTAAAGAATCGCTACCCACTTCCACGCATTGATGATTTGCTTGATCAATTAAAACATGAAAAGTATTTCACTAATTTAGATTTGAGAAGTGGTTATCATAAAGTTAGGATAGTTGAAGAAGACATTTGGAAAACTGCTTTCAAGGCTAGACAAGGATTGTATGAGTGGTTAGTTATGCCATTTGGCTTAATAAATGCACTAGCTACTTTCATGAGAGTAATGAATGATGTACTTAGACAATTTCTAGATGACTTTGTAGTTTTTTACTTAGATGACATACTCATATTCAACAAATCAATAGAAGAACATGTCATGCATGTGAACAAGTTACTTGACGTTTTGAGAAAAAAGCAATTGTTTCTTAAGATTTCAAAGTGCGAATTTGGTAAGACTTCCTTGGTATATTTGGGACACATAGTTGGAGGAGGTGAATTGAAGATTTATCCTTCCAAAGTTGAGGTCCTTTTGAATTGGCCCAAGCCCAACACAGTTACCGAGGTAAGAAGATTTTTAGGGGTAGCACAGTATTGGAGGAAATTTATTGCTAATTTTTCTTCCATTGCAACACCGTTACTTGCATTGAAAAGCATAAATAAAGTCTTCCATTGCAGCAGAAAGCAATTGATGCTTTAAAGCAAAAGATAAGTTCAGCACCGATACTAGCAATTCCAAATTTAAGACAACCATTTGAGATCCAAATGGATGCAAGTGATTATGTTATGGGAGCAGTGCTCATGCAGCATGGTAAACCTATATCATTTCATTCTGAAAATTTTAATGGAGTTGTGACTAAATATCCTTCATATGATAAAGGTTTATATGCATTGGTACAAAGTGTAAAGAAATGGAAGCATTACTTGATGAGAAAGGATTCCATTATCCATACCGACCATCAGCCATTGTAGTACTTATAATCATAGTCAAAATTGCAACAATAAATACATTTTAGGTGGATGGGTTTTCTACAACAATTTCACTTGGTTATCAGGTACAAGAAAGGAATCTACAATAAGGTAGCCAATATGCTCTCTAGGCCTATTATAAATTCAGATATTATTCTCAAGCACAATTCTATTATGCATGAAAGTTACATTGAACAGTATGTGAATGATAATGATTTTCAAGATGTGTATGAGAACTTGAGTAAGGAAAACCAAAGTGAAGAGTTAGATTATCATGCACATAACAATTTTTTGTATCACTTGGGCAAGTTATGTATACCAAAGGGAGAAAGAAACAATATCATAAGGGAAATTTTGATGTAGGCAAGACAGTAGCGCATCTTCAAAGGTATTGTTATTGGCCACGCATGAATGAAAGTGTTTCTCGTTTTATTAGAGGATGTTCTTTATGTGCAACAACTAAGCCTAGCAATAGGAAGCTTGGTTTGTACACACCACTTCCAGTTCCTTCTCATCCTTGGGAGAGCATCTCAACGTATTTTGTAGGAGGCCTTCCTATGTTAAGGAAAGGTCATGGTTATTTGTATGTTGTGGTAGATAGGTTCAACAAAATGTGTATTTTGATGGCATGTAAGAAAAATATTACAGCTGAACAAATCGCTAATCTTTTCTTTCAAAATGTATGGATCCATTTTGGTCTTCCTACTTCTAATGTAAGTGATCGAAATTCTCGATTTGTTGGGAATTTTTGGCCAAAATTATGGGACATGATGGATACAAAGTTGAAGAAGAGTACAAAATTTCATCCACAAACAGATGGTAAAACAAAGGTGGTAAATAGGACTGTTATTCATCTTCTAATATGCTATTGCAGCAAGCATCCCAAGTTGTGGGACGAACAGTTACACTACATACAACATGCATACAACCGAGCAAAACATTCTTCCACAAATACATCGCCATTTGAGGCATATTTTGGTTACTTTCCAAGATCGCCATTGCACTCTATATTTGAGAAAGATGTTGCTATATATGGACATAGTGACATAGATAAAGCAAGAAAGTTCATTGAGCAAATTTAGTTGCTACATCACGCAGTGCAAGAGCAACTTGAGAAGAGTCAAAGAAGCTACAAGGCAAGGCATGAAAAACATTTGGTTGATCACAAATTCCAAGTTGGAGATGAATTTTGGTTGTACATAAGCAAAGAAAGATTGCAAGGGGAAGGTAAAAACCTCAAACCAATCCGTTATGGTCCATTTAAAATTCTGGAAAATATTGGTACAAATGCATTCAAGCTAGATTTCCTCCTTATAGGAAAATTTATTCTATTGTTAATGTTGAGAATCTGGGTTTGAGTCTCCTTTGATTTATGATCAAGGAGCGCATGTTCAACTGCCATAAATAGATGATTTCTCACCAAAATATCTTGATGAACTTCAGCAAGATCTCATACGTGATAGAAGAATCATAACTTCAAGAAGAGGGAATGTTAAATACCTTAGAGTTGGACTCAAAGGTCAAAATCCTTCAAAGGAAAAATGGTTGGAGATTGGAAAAGTGAGGGAGTTGTACCCTCACTTGCTAAACAATTAATAATATCTTTTGGGGTCCAAAAGGCTTCTAGTGGGAAGGAATGATCCAAGGCTCAAGTTTTAGCTAAAAATTGGAAGTGCTCGAAATTTCTTCAAACCTGAACGAACGGATAGAGTTCGTCACGAGGATTTTGGTGCAACTCATTTCATCAAAATCCGAGTTCGTATGATTGAGTTATTGTCTGTTGTTCGTTTTCAAAACAGGCAAAAAAGGAGCATAACAGATACAGCGTTGATGTGGCAGGTACAGTCAGCATTGCAAGAATTTTCTCCAGATTGTAGCTAGCGACACTGTGAAAAGTGTCGTCTTCAGATTCGCCAAATGGGTTAAGTGAAGAGAAAAATTTCCCAATGACCTCCAATTCTTCCCAAGTTGGAATTTGAAATTCTTTTAAGGGTTGGAGTGAAACCCAACCAGAGGGTGCCACATGTCCTCTCTGGTGGGCTACCTCCTAACCTATGGGGGTCGAATTATTTGATTACAATAATTTTTGGACATTAGGTAACGATGGTGGTATGTTAATATATATATATATATATATATATATATATATATATATATATATATATATATATATATATATCATTGGCGGCCTTGACTAACTTTGGTGGTGCCACTATACAAGTTTGGAGCAGAGTTAAACTTGGCAGTGTCGATAACTATGGTGGAGGAGTTACTATTATGGCGGCGTGTAAAATTATATGGCAGAGTCGGGGCTCGAACCCCTGACCTCCCACCTGCAAACTGCGCACGACATCGTCTCCGCTCCGAGGTATTTCTTACCCTATATGTCTTATGCATCCATTTAAATTTCAATAGCCAACCGTTTTGGGGTTGGAGGGGGCCAACCCCCTCCCCATGTGTCCACGACTTTGAAGACCAGGCGCCAAAGCAAACAAAATCGGTGGAGTTTAATCGTGCTTAATTAAGGTTAGTACGTGGGGTTATGATGTTAAACCATCATTAACCCATAAACCATGCTTAAAGATTAATACAGGTTTATCTGTTCGTAAAACCCAGATTAGTGCTAATTAATATCAGTGCTTAAACTGGAGGAGAATTCGGAGGTAGCACCAAACTTGGCGGAATTTCCAATTTTAGAAAATTAACTAGCAATCTCTCTAGTTTTGGACGAGAAATTGGGGTAAAGTTGGTTTTGGTCATAACTCACTCAATTTTCGACCAAACTGAGCTCAAAAAGAGTCATTCTAGGCTAATTGGCATGCTGGGAACTCAATGGAGCAGGTTGCAGAGGCAGAAATGGTCATCTACAGGTGTTTTTGTACATTTGAATATTTTTGAAGGCCAGGGCCACTAGGTGTTGGGGTCATTGCCAGAGCATCTAGAGTCCAAATTTGGAAAATAAATAGTCATCTTTAGGAGATTATGGTGTTTTAAACTCATTGGAATAGGTTCCAAGAGGTTCTGAAGCTTGTAACAACAATTTGAGCACACTTGAAGCTAATACAAAGGTCACACTATGAAGCTGGACCAAGGAGATGTAGCCCAGGAGGGGTGAACTCCTTTATCAAAATTCTCTGTGTTAAGCTCTATTATATGTGCTTGTTGTGTTTACTATTGCTTCTATTATTTCATTTAAAATTATGCTTTTTAAGCTTATGACAAACTCATAATTTCACTAAGTACATTGTTTTCCAATCACATGCTCATAAACAAACTCATGAAGGATAAGTAAAACAAAGCAAAGAAAAGTTTATATCTGATATAAAACTAGCACAAAATTAACTAGCATCCATTTTTAGATCAATATTACAAGGCGTTGAATAAATCACGCTCAAGAACAGATACCCCCTACCCAAGATAGATGATTTGTTAGATCAGTTGCAACAAACAAAGTACTTCACCAAGTTGGACTTGAAGTCTCGATATCACCAGGTTCGATTCAAAGAAGAGAATACATGGAAGACTGCCATAAAAACCAGGAAAGATTTGTATGAGTGGTTAGTTATGTCATTTGGCTTATGTAATGCACCGACTAAAATTATGAGATTAATGAATGATGTATTGCGCCCTTTTATATATTCATTTGTTATTATCTATTTGGATGATATACTTGTATATAGTGCTACCTGGGAGGATAATATTTTACATTTGACGTAGTTGTTGGAAACATTGAATAAACACCAGCTACTAGCAAATCTCAAGAAGTGCGAGTTTGTGCAACAATATTTGGTGTATCTAGGGTATGTGATCGGTGGAGGAGAGCTTAAGATAGATCCTTCCAACATGGAGGCCATCATGAAATGGTCGGTGCCTACTAATGTTTCTGAGGTCATGAGTTTCAATCGGGCAACACAATACCTGAGAAAATTCATAGCCTCGTTTTTAGCAGTAGCAACACCGTTCCACACCATAACAACAAGTGGAAAGAGTTTCTAGTGGGGAAAAGGTCAGCAAAATTCTTTCGAGGAGCTACATAAGAAGATCATTCAAGCTCCAGTTCTGGCATTACCAAACTTACAACGGCCTTTTGAAGTAGAGACATATGTAAGTGGGTATGTTATGGGAGTTGTCTTGATGTAGGGAGGAATGCCTGTATGTTACCATTATGAAGTTTTTCATGGGGTATTTCTCAACTAACCTACCTACGACAAGGATCTTTATGCCATGGTGAAAGCTGTGAAGAATTGGAAGCATTATCTGATGGGAAAGGAGACGGTAATCCACAAATACCATCAGTTGTTACAGTACTTGCAGGCTGAGAGTAAGCTACAACAGACCAAGCATTACCAGTGGATGGGGTTTTTACAATAGTTTCATTTGGTGATCAAGTGTAAGAATGGAAACACAAACAATTTGGAGGACATGATGTCAAGGCCACCCACATAAAATATTACAACTTTTGGGACTCTTATGCACATGGAGCCATTCACCCATGATGCATACAGAGAGGTATATTAAGAGGATTAGGACTTCAAGGAGGTGTATCAATAGTTGCAGAGTCAGATTCATGTGCACGATGGCGACAACACTGTTGACTACTATCTCTAGGATGGGTTACTCTACATGCTAGATAAGTTATGCATTCCTAAAGGTGAGCGTTTACAGCTGATTAAAGAGGCTCACACCTCCAAGGTTGCACGATACTTTGGTGTAGGGAATACCATGGCTAACTTGCAGAAGTATGTGCTTTGGCCCAAGCTGCAAGAGAAGGTAGCTAGGTTCATAAGAGGACGCATGCTTTGTTATACCATCAAGCCTAGCAACATAAAACATGGTCTATATCATCCCTTACTTGTACCTACTCGTCCTTGGGAAATAATTTCCATGGAATTTGTGGGAGGTACATGACTACCTGTTCATGGTAGTTGACAGGTTCAACAATATGTGTGTTCTGATGCCCGGTAAAAATACCATCAGCAGACAAGAAGCGAAAAACTTGTTCTTTGGACAGGTCTGGCTGCACTTTGGGATACCAAGGAGCATCATTTCAGACAGGGATATAAGATTTCTCAGTGCATTCTCGACTACATTGTGGGAGAATATTGATACAAATTTTAAGAGATCTACAACATTCCATCCACAGACAAATGGCAGACGGAAGTAGTCAACAAAACTTTGGTGCAGCTTCTAAGGGGATAAAACCAGAAGCATCTGAAGACTTGGGATGAAAATATGGTATATATACATAATTATTATAATATAGAAGCCCACACTTCTATAGAAAAGTCCCCATTTGAGAATTTTTTTCGATATTTACCAACTTCACCTTTGGATATTTCATATTGGCAGCAAGGAGGAGTGAGGGAAGATCTTACAGGAGATGCTTTGAGGGCTGGAAATTTTATAGAGAAGATCAGGCAGATCCATCTACAGGTACATGAAACACTGCAGAAGTCAGAGGATATGTATAAGGCCATGCATGATCAGTACAGAACAGAGAAGTCATTCAAGGTGGGAGAAAGAGTATGATTACCGTTGAATAAGGGGAGGTTACAGGGGCCTGGTAAGAAAATTGAGGCTTTATGGTATGGTCCCTTTGAGATACTAGAAAAGGTGGGTGATAATGCATATCGAAACAGTTTACCACCATATATGTGCATTTAATTAGTTGTGAATGTATAGAATTTGAAACTCTGTGATCCTTCCATGCTAGATTAGGAAGAGGAATAAGTCCTACCTTCTGTGGAGGATTTGGCACAAGAGGCTTAGGAAAAGTTGACAGACGATATAGTTTGGCAGAAGAGGTCCAGAACTACAAGACAAGGGAAACATGACCTTTGGAATATTGGGTTGAAGGGACAACTTCCAGGCAAAGCTAAATGGTACACCGGAGAGAAGGTGGAGGAAAATTTTTTTCACCTCATTCAGTAAAATATTTTTGGGAACAAAAGCCTCCCAAAATGGGGAGGTGTGATATGGATTGGATCATTGTATTTTTTTCATTCATCTCAATGCGTTTGGAGTGGAAAAAGTGGAGGAATCAAGTCATGGGACCGTTTTTACTGGAGGGACCCAGTTTGACAAAATGGGGTCTGAAACCTTCCGGGAGAATTTTGAGGCATTAAACAACATTTTCTGGGGGTAAAAATTTGCCGCTAAATGTAGCAACTTCTCATGTTATTCTACACTTAGAGACCTTTCCAACGATACACAAATCACGTCAATCAGAGTCCATATGAAAAATTTATGCCACTAAGAAGTTGATCTTCATGTTTTCACACCTATAGTTTAGGAGGATGTCGTGTCAGCTCCCATTATTCATGGAAAAGGGGCTAGCCACGTGTTTTTGATGTAAAAGAATCTAGAAGAGTTTATTTTGTAACTCTAGTTAAGAGTTTATGTAGTCAAAATTAACCACTAGTAGGCTATCAGACTATGTTATAACAGGGCCATTAGGAGGAAGAGGCATTCCATTCTTTCAGGAGCATTTTGTTCCATAGTTGAGCAAAGATAGGCAGGACAGATAGGAGGTAGAAAAAACATAGAGGATTTGTGCACTATAGCAGCCCACAGGCCACATGCATTACTTATTTGTACCTGCAGCCATATTTCCAGACAGAGAAAGAGAGCAAAGCGAACTCACTTTCCAACTGGGTTTTCTCCCGAACGGGTTTCCCAAAGAGCATATCTTGTGCCTTATGTGTCTGTGAGATTATTTCATCGTTATCTATTTTTATGCATAAATTCAATTCGCATGCATGCACTAATTACAGTTAAATCTACAAATCTATAATTGTAATAAAAATGCAATAGTGTAAAAATTCAGTATTTTAATATTTTGTTATGAGAAATGTTGTGACGAATTGTCTAGTCGAATATCCACAAAATTTTACGAATCAAAAATATGGTAAAGGTTCATATGCTTCACTTTTGCTGAAGCCCAACCTAGTGAAATAGTTGTTGATCCCGATGTACCAAGAACAGGGTGCTTGTTTCAGTCCATACAACACTCACTTGAGTCTGCACACATGCGATTCTTTGTTGAGGGTCTCAAATCCTTCTGTCTGGTCTAAGTACACCTCTTCCTCAATAAATTTGTTAAGGAAAGATGTATTTACATCCATCTGATGCATTTTCCATCCCATCTGTGTTGAGAGTGCTAAAATATATATGATTGAAGAGTACCTTACTATTGGAGCAAAGGTCTCCTCATAATATATTCACTCCACTTGAGAGAACCCCTTGACCACAAATTTGTCCTTGTGTTTCTTAACACTCCCATCTACTGCTTGCTTCACCTTGTAGATCCACTTGGGTCCTACAACTGTCTTGTCCTCTAGTCTTGGGACAAATTCCCATCCATTGTTACTGACAATGGAGGCATACTCCTCTACCATGGTGTCAACCCATATTGTTGTCTCCACTGCTTCCTAGAATGAGGATGGCTCATTCTCTACACTCTCCTCATGAGAGCCATGTAGCTAGTGTACCGATCTGGGGATCTTCTCTGCATGCACTGTGATGTGGGTGCTCCCACATTCTCTCTAGAATCATGCATCAACCTGTCAGCTTCTCTGGTGTGCTTCCTTCCATAGCTGGATGTCTCTTCATGAGTGGGTAATCCCACTCTCTGCTCCTCTGCTTATGGTTGCTCCACATCTTGAGGTTCTTCTTTTGGAGCTAAAATCTCCTCATCTGCGTGCACTTGAAGCTCCATTGCAAGGGAAATTTGCATGGCCTTCCCTTCATCTAATTTCACATCTCTATGAACCACTACCATCATGTGATATGGAAGGTACACCCAATAGTTGTGAGGTGTATCAATGTACCCCACAAATATTCCTAACTCAGCTGTTGGTTCTAGATTTTTTCATGCATCCTTGGAAACATGATAGTAAATTGATGAACCAAAGATTCTAAAGTGTGCCACATCTGGCTACTTACCGGAAAAGGCTTCCTCTAGTGTAGTCATCTTGAGGATCCGTTGAGGACTCCTATTCTGCACATACACAAATGTGTTGCATTATTCCACCTACAAGTGTAATGGTAGGCCCTGATCATGTAACATCGCCCATGCAACTCACATAATGCTTTTGTTCTTCCTTTCTGAAACACCATTATGTTGTGGGTTATGAGGTGCTATCAACTCTCGTCGAATGCCTTTGATGCACATAAGTCTTTGAATTCATTTGAAACATATTCTCCATTGTTGTCTCTCATGAGAACCTTCACTTTCCTGCATGTGTATTTTTCAGAAAGTGCTTTGAACTCACAAAATTTTGAGAATGTCTGGCCTTTATTTTGCATGAATAATATCCAACACTTGTGTGAAAAGTCATGTACAAAAATCACATAATACTTGTGCTTGGCTGTGGAGACTATCGAGAATGGTCCACACACATCTGAGTGAACTCTTTAAAGGATCACTTGCACTCGAATGTCCTTATCATGAAAGGTGGCTTTGGTTTACTTCCCCAATGTACACCCTTTTCATGTATCACATTGCTTAAGTTCACCCTTAGGAAGTCTTGTAGAAATATGTTGCATGATCTTCAAAGCTCCATTGTGTAGATAGCCTAATATTCTATGCCATAACTCACTGATGTCTCGTCTCTCCAACTTCTCTACTTTCGTGTTCAAGGCAACACAATATTATACATCCAATTTTTAGAGGTTCTTTACCCAAACCCCGATCATCTTTGCCCGTCTTGTGGCTATGTGATGAAGGAACACCTTTCCTTTGACAAATTTCACATCGTAGCCATGGTATTCCAACATAGCAACTAAAACTAAGTTCTTATTCAAACCAGGAACATACATGACATCTTTCAATGTGAAAGGATAACTAGACTCCCTCTAAAAGGTAACAATATAGATGTTTTTCGCGGTATACCTCCCATCATCTCCCACCTCGATGTGCATCTGGAGGTCCTTCTCCTCCAAGTCGCTGAAGAACTCTTTGTTTTCGGTCATATGGAATGAGGCTCCAATATTTAGGTACCCCACACTACCCATCACCGATGACACCATGCATGCCATGAGGGTGAAATCCAACTCAAATTGTGAATCAAGTACTTCATCTGCCGCTCCTCTCGAAGGATTCTTTTCGACTTTCTTGTGTGGACACTTCATGGCATAGTGTCCCGACTTATGATAGTGAGAACATTTAATCTTCGACAAGTCCTTCTTCTTGCCTGCCTGATTAGAATCTAATTTGGAATGGGATGACTTCCCTTTCCCTTTCTTTGCCTTTCGATCCCAGGCACAATTATCCTCATCTTCATGCTTTGATGAGGATCCATCTCTGGTGTTTTGCAGAATCTCTTCCTGCACCAAGTCGAACCACAAACACCGACTCTAGTAGCTTCTCCCTCCCATTTACCGAATCCTAGTAGTTTTTCCAGCTCTTGGGAAGGCCTATAAGTGTTAGGATCACTAGATCATCTTCGAAAACTGTAACACCAACACTTCCAATCTCATCCCGACATTAGGTAAACTTGGTCAAGTACTTTGGTATTGTGTCACCCTTCTCCATCTTGACTTTCCTGAGCTTGTCCTTTAGTGCCAATTTCCTTTGGTCACTATTGTTCTAAAACAAATCCGTTAAGGCCTTCCACATTGCAAATGGAGTTTCCTTTCCATGGAGGTTCTAGACATTATGATCTCGGACACCTTCCAGTGGAATCCCTATCGTCTTTGCAACACACTTCTTCCACTCTGCTAGAGCCTGTATATCAACTGGAGCTGGTTTCAAGATGTCCTTATCAATAAACTCCTTCAATCTGTTGTCTTCTAAAACTTCTTCCATCCGGTCTCTCTAGGAAATGTAATTTGAGCTACCCTCAAGGGCATACTCGAGCCTTAGACCAGAGAACGCCATCCTAATCCCGCTGCTAGCTCTGGAGAATATATCTACAAAAATTATTCCTCCTACAAGTACAAACTTGTATTATTCTCTTCTATAATGATTTCAGCTCTGATTCCATGTAGAAAATATACATAGATTCAAGCTCAAGTTCCACACTTTGACCTCTCACTAGTTCCTCCATGTAGAAATTTGCTGAATAAATCACTTATTCAATGGAGATTAACCTGATCACACATCAATTTCGAATTGCATGCATAACACATAATCTCTTCTACAATTAATTGTCACATGCGGAAAGAATAGAAGCGATAGCACATCGAATCATCACACACATTAACACAGTATGTATGGGGAAAGCTTATAGCTGAAAACCCCTCAGCTATTCTGTATATTAGATGGAGAGAACATGCAGCAAATACATAGTACAAACTCCTCACAAGTACTCAGTACTATCTCCCAAAGCTACACAATAACTAGCTTGGTTTTGAACAAGTCACAGGTTCAAAACACACCCACTAATTTCCCTACCTCTATTGCGCAGTCAAGGCTGGTCTAAATAGAGATCCAAGTTCGAATCTCACTGGCTCCAACTGCGCAATTGTCATTGGTAATTTCCTCCAAGTGTGGTGCAAATCTCATGCACAACTAATGTCACAATTGATAGCTAACGCAACCCTTTCATCTACCTCTTTCACTTGTCGCCACTGAACTGTCCATGCACTGAGCTAAACTGATGTGTTCTTTAGTTGAATAATGAGTTAATAATTTGTGAATTAAATAATATTTAATTCACACAACTCATCTCTAGTGTATTAGCCAGTTAAACTAAATACAACTAGTTCAACTAGTTAACCAGAACACCATCTCCATTAATTGTCGCATCAACTCCACCGAACTCCGCCACTTGAGCTCTAACTGAAGTCAACCATGCATTAGCTCACTTAACCCATAGGAAAAGCGTATTTCCTTCTGGCAGCTGCATGCCCCACCTCCGGGGGTCAAACTGAAGTGCTCCAAGAGAGTAAACTGAAGTTTAGAGTCCAAATATTATTAAGGGTAAATAATATTTGACTGTTCTATTTTTAGCCCGGCAGTCTAAAAATAGACTTCGACCTAAATGCTAAAAATAGAGGTCCATCTATTTTTACCAACATGACCAATCCTCCAAGAATAGAATACTGCAGCTCCTGGTCCATGATCCATATGTCTAAAAATAGACATAGTCTAAAAATAGACTTTTCGACAAAAATCACATGTGTGGTCCCCACCTAGTTTAGGTGATCACTTTCCAACTAGGATCAGGAAAGATGTTTCAGGAGGCTTCCTTCACTGTTTCTTGTTGCCATTTTCAACACTCCATTAGTTGGAACTAGTTAAACTGACTTTAACTTAGATAAACTGAGTTAATTAATTACAACTCAAAATAAACTCAACTACAGATCCTATTTTGTAGGAGCCACTCTACACACTACAAGGAAAATACCCTCTAGTGGAGGTTATAAAGGAGGTTTTTAGTGTTATAAAATTGGCCAAAATTGTCAAAAAAACATTTGCTACAACATCTATTTTTGATAACGGAGGTTTTGGCGGAGCTTCTAACAGAATTTCAACACAACTAAAAGAAACTGGGTAGCCGGAGGTTGTTATGGATGCTTTTCTCATCGGTGCGTGCATCAGGTGTCAACGCATCAGTGTGTTATATCGTGAATGCACCGGTACTGTAAACCTACCAAGCATTGGGATGGAAAATAAATTTCAGACGCCCAAGGGCATTTAGCAATGACCTGGTGCATGTCAGCTAGTCAGTCACATCGGGTCGATGGAAAGTGCATGCACCAGATCGTTAAGGTGTAAAACCGCACTGGGCCCTATAGGCGATAAAATGCATTGGGTCGTTAAGTTATAAAAATTCACCGGTGCATTAAAGGCAAACCGCACCGGTGCATGCAACACCTATCAGACCGCCCCGGTGGTAGTCGCCGATAAAGCGCACCGAACATTCTAATTGGTATTGGTATTTATGCGGTGCCCATAGGTCATAGAAAATCATGGTTGCACTTTATCATACAAACGCACCAGTGCGCAGTAACTAACACACAACTGTGTTCATTTTGTATTTTTTAGAAACATCGACTTGTGACAGTGCAATTATTTTGATTTTTTAAATTCGTTATTTATCAAAAGTCAACACATATCTTATAATAGTATTCATATCAATTAAATTTTTATTAGTGCATTTGAATGTGATGTTTGGATTAATTTTTTATATCATATCATCAGATTCCGCATCTCTTCATTATAATATTTAATCATCCATATATTTAATGAGTGGTGTAACATTTCACAGCGATAATGGAGAACGCAATAAAATAAATTAAAATGTATCTTATATATATATATATGAATAAGACACCCTTTGTCATACAAAATGGCACAATTATTGGTATCCCTCTGTCTTTCAATTGGGACACTATATCCATTACATTAAACAAAATCTCTGATTTCACAGACAAATCTTTCAAAAAATACAACGCCTTGCTTTAATATCCAAACATATTGATCGTCGTTATTCACTGGAACTGTTGTCACTGCTCTAGCTACTTCCATGACTTGGTTTATTTTGAAGATTTTTTTGTTCACCGTGTTGATTGTTTTCTTCTTCTTCAAGTTCCATCTACAAACATAAAAATAAACTGTAATGAGTGTATATACATTTGTGAGAATAATGAAAATTGCAATATTAAATAATATACATCAATGTAAATCGAAAAGAAATGTACCATAGCAAGAATTGACTCATCAACTATACACATTCTTTCAAAACCAAATTTCATGCCATCTTTCAATAATTCATTTGTTGGTGCAATTCCATACTTTGTTTCCTGTAAGTTTTATACCCCATAACAAATCATATATTTAATATAAAATATTTTTTTGTTCTATTAATTATAGGCAGAACTAAGTAAAACAAAATATATGCTTACAAATTCCACAATTAACTTCTGATATGCCAACATATACTGACAACCCATATTTAACCCAATGTCAATCAATTCATCTCATGGTTCTTCTTTGTATGTTAGCACATGTTTGAAGACATTCAATGATGATTGTTGTAAAACAACTTAAAATATACAAAAATGAAATCTAGTTTAAGTTGTTATAAGGAAGTAACAATTACTCACAAACATAGATATCAACCCTTTTTCTTCTTTGTCATCTTGTTTTATGTGTTGAATGGGTTCCAATTTATTTTCTTTTCTGTAAGAAAATACTTAAAAATAGATATTTAATGCTAAATTGTCTATTTATTGTACCTAATCGAAAAATTCAATGATTACATATTACATTTGAGGCACATTGTTGTTGAGATGGCTCCTCGTGCGATGCAATTATGTCCATTTCTTAAAACATCTCCTTGTACACATTTTTGGACATTCCTACTGGCATATTTCTCATATCAACTCGTTCATCGTTTGAGATTTTCATAATCTTCGTGAAAATGTAACATGACAATAAACTATTTAATTCTTATATTGATATATGAAAATCAAATATAACAAAAGTGATATTTATAAATTATTGCTTTCCAGTAATATATACATATAATTCTAGAAAAACATTTAAAGGAATATTACTTTTTCATTCCTTCTTTTTTGTTGTTGTACATTTTTTCTATTAAAATTCTGACATGTCTCATTGATAAATTCTCTCGAAACTCATCATGTAGTTTAAATAAAATTTGGTTCTTGGAATCATTGGATTGATTTTTGTGTTGTAAGTGGAAAGAATGTCTTAAACATTTTTCCACTAGATCCCTCAAAGTTTTGTAAAAGTTCCCCCCCCTTTTGTTAACCTCCAACACCACTCCAGATGAGCTAAGGAGCAATTCATTTTCATTTGCATGTTCTACTTTTTTTCTTTTCTTAGAACAACATTCATTTTCTTCGTTGTTGGTCCATGTAGAACATTAAACATATGTGAATTAATAGATTGTTTGAAACATGTTATCTAATATTTTTAAGTATAATATTAATGAAAATTCAAAAAAGAAACTTATATTGGATCGATAGTATTTTTCATTCACCTGATTCATCCTTCTGCAATTTTTCCATCAAGCTTTTACGCTCTTCCAATCTTAGATTAGAAATAATATTATCGAGCTTCGTCATTTTGTGGCTCTGCATGATACAAAATAAACAATACATATTATTTAAACTTACATATAGTTCAAAAATAATAATTTTTGTAAATAATTTAGAAAGAACTTGTCTTTTTGTTTTTCTCTCATGCAAATCACTCCCTGATTTTTTTTTGCAAAAATAATGAAATAATGAATAGCTTTTACTATTTAAAGAACTTTACCGCCCATTTTTCAATTTATCGTTTTTTTTTCACTTAAAAAAAATAAAGTTGCGTGCTCTTGTACTCTCTTGCTCTAGGTATATCTCTCATGCAAATCCCTCCCTGATTTTTTTTGGAAAAATAATGAAATAATGAATAAATTTTACTATTTAAAGAACTTTGCCGCCCATTTTTCAATTTAACGCTTTTTTTCACTTAACAAAAATAAACTTGCTTCTTCTTCTTCTTCTTCTTTTTTTTGCCAGATATTCGGTGCATTTGTTAACTAACCGCATCGGTGTGTCAATTAATAACATGGCACTGGTACGTCAATTAATAACATGGCACCAATGCGTAGTAACTAAAACACACCGTTGCGGTTAACTGTACATTAGCACCGATAACAATAAGTCCATTTTTAAGGCACCAAAATTATTTTTAGGTATGTACACCAAAATTTGTTGTTGATTTTGCTCAAATGCAGGGAGAAAATCTCATAATTATATCAAATGGACAATTCTTCAAAATTCAGCTCGTTCCATAATATTTCTCAAATTCCATCAAGGAGTTCTCCCTATCCATCTCCAGACGCAATATTTACTTCAGATTTTATTTATATTTTCAGTATCTAATTGAATTTGATTTTTTTATCCATGTCAATCAGTTGAATAAAATTAATGTATACAAATTTGCAGGTTCATGCAGATTCAAAATCAAGTTCAGATGCACAAAATATACAAACAACCCCAAAACGTCGGAAGCTCTTATCAGGAGCAGCATACCGCAAGGCGCATTTGGTAGATGAAAATGGACAGCCGCTTCACCCTGCCAATTGTAACATTGCATCTTCTAGCCACAATCCTGGGACAATGATGGTAATAACAATTGTTTGATATATTAATGTAATTATTTCAACGTCAAACCAATTAATCATGCATTGTCGACGTGCTTACTAATTGATATCATCGATTTTGTACTAATCATGTTCAAATATATATTTTTTAAATTATTAAGATCCTAGTGATGACGAGCGACCTACCTACCATCTTTCGTTGCACCCCACAACAATGTCAAATTGAGAGAAGGTTGAATTAAGTGATCAGGATATCATGTGTTATGCTCAAAATTGAAAGTGCTCGAAATTGTACCGAACCTAAGCGACCGGAAAGGTCTCGTTGTTGCGATTCTGACACCGCGAATAGTTTGAAAAATCGATGTCGTATGAGGAAGATATCACGTTCTGTTCATTTTCCCAAATAGCTAAAATTTTGTGAATGGGATGCCTAGTTAACATATAGGTATAGTCAGTAGATAGCAAATTCTGGATAATATTCCCTTTTCTCACAGCTAATCAGAATTTGACACGTGGCATGATGTGGGTCGTTGATCTTGTGGTACTGAATTGGTTTCTGACCGTTGGATGGAGAAGTACAGGTTTTTTTTATGGTTCGTTGGATGAGAGACATGTGGCAAGCCCAGAGGCTGCCACGTGTCCTCAGGAGGTTCTAGCAAAATTTTGGTGGAGTCAAGCGGGGGAGGGGGAGGTCGACCCAGCGACCTTCGGCCTGCCTGCATAGCCTCCGACCATATCACCTACAACATGAATCTTAACCTATAAGGTCACCGCATAAATTTATGTTGTTAAGTTTTCTAAAGTGGAAGCCATCGTGAATCGACCCACTCCCAAATCAGTAACCGAGGTAAGAAGTTTCTTAGGTGCAACTCAGTATTGGAGAAAGTTTATTGCTAACTTTTCTGCCATAACAACTCCTATGCATGCAGTGATAAGTGTGAAGAAAGGCTTCCAATGGGGAGGCAAACAACAACAAGCTTTTAAAGCTTTAAAAGACAAGATCAGTTCAACTCTGGTCCTTGCATTACCGGATTTGAGACAGCCATTCAAGACACAAACCGATGCTAGTGATTATGCCATGGGCGTAGTAATTTTGCAACATGGTAAGCCTATCGCTTTTCATTATGAAACATTAAATGGTGTTGTAACTAATTATCCTACATATGACAAAGAGCTGTATGCGTTGGTACAAAGCATCAAGAAGTGGAAACACTACTTGATGGGTAAAGAGACGATTATACATACCGATCACCAACCATTACAGTAGTTGCAGTCGCAAACAAAATTGCAGCAATCACGACATTTCAGGTGATGGGATTTCTTCAACAGTTTCACTTGGTTATAAGGTACAAGAAAGGTATTTTCAATAAAGTTGTTGACATGCTTTCAAGGCCAATTATAAGTGCTTCTACTTTACTTCAAAATTATTATATTTTACATGAGAGTTACATAGAACAGTATGCATCTGATGTTGATTTTCAAGATGTGTATGCTAGTTTGAGTGAAGAGAATCAAGTTGAGGAAAATGATTATCACATGCATAACAATTTGTTGTTTCATTTGGGAAATTTGTGTATACCACAAGGAGAGAGACTTAGTGTCATGAGAGAGGCTCATTCGTCTCTTATTGTTGGACACTATGGGGTAAGCAAAATAGTGGTGCATCTACAAAGGTATTTCTATTGGCCTTGCATGATAGATAGTGTGTCACGTTTTATAAGAGGATGTTCTATGTGTGCAACAATCAATCCTAGCAATAGGAAGCCTGGGTTGTACACGCCACTACCGGTACCATCAAGGCCATGGGAGAGTGTCTCCATGGACTTTGTTGGAGGCCTACCTATGTCAAGAAAACATTATGATTATCTTTATGTAGTTGTGGATAGATTCAGTAAAATGTGTATACTTATGCCATGTAAGAAAACCATTACTGCTGAACTTTATTTTCAACATGTATGGGTTCATTATGTTTTTCCAACTTCTATTGTTAGTGATAGGGATTCCAGGTTCATTGGGAAACTTTGGTCCAATATTTGGAATATGATGGACACAAAATTGAAAAAGAGTACTACTTTTCATCTGCAAACTGATGGCCAAACCGAGGTGGTGAACAGAACTGTTGTGCATCTATTGAGAGGATATTGCAGCAAACATCCCAATTTGTGGGATGAACAACTGCTTACATTCAACATGCTTAGAACCGGGCCAAACACTCTTCTACAAATACTTCACCTTTTGAAGCCTGCTTTGGGTATTTGTCAAAATCGCCATTAGACTTCATCTTTGAGAATGATGTTGCAATTGATGGGCATAGTGATATTGTCAAGGCTCAAAATTTCATTGAGAAATTTAGATTATTCAACAACAAGTTCAAGAATATCTTGAGAAGAGTCAAAGAAAATACAAGGAGAGGCATGACAAGCATAGAGTTGATCACAAGTTTCAAGAAGGAGATGAAGTATGGTTGCACATAAGCAAAGAAAGGATGCAAGGAGAAGGTAAAAATGTCAAGCCTATTTGCTATGTTCCATTAAAGATCATTAAACAAGTTGGTAATAATGCATTTAATCTTGACTTTCCTTTATATAATATGCAAATGTATTCCATTGTTAATGTGGAAAATTTACGTTTGTATGAGCCTCCTTTGATTGATGATCAAGGGAGTGATATTCAACTGCCATCTATAGAAGATTTCTCGCTATAATTTCTGGACGATCTCATGGAGGATTCCATCCTTGACTGGAAGACACACACTTCTAAGAGGGGAGGTCTCAATTTTCTTTGGATTGGGCTCAAGGGCAGAAAACCAAGTAAGGCAAGATGGATGGACGTGGAAAAGATGAGGGAGTTGTACGTGTGTCTTCTGAACTAGTAATTAAAGTCTTTTGGGGTCCAAAAGCTTCCCAATGGGGAGGTGTGATCAGAATATCATGTGTTATGGTCAAAATTGAAAGTGCTCAAAACTACCAAACCCGAGCGACCGGAAAGGTCTCGTCGTTGCGATTCCGGTGTCGTAAACGGTTCGAAAAACCAATGTTATATGAGGAAGATATCGCGTTCTGTTCCTTTTCCCAAACAACTAAAATTTTGTGACTAGGATGCCCAGTCAGCATACAGGTACAGTTAGTAAATGGCATATTATGGAGAATATTCCCTTTTCTCACAGCCAATCAGAATTTGACACGTGGCATGATGTGGGTCGTTGATCTTGTGGTACGGAATTGGTTTCTGACCATTGGATGGAGAAGTACAGGTTTTGTTATGGTCTGTTGGATGAGAGACACGTGGCAAGCCCAAAGGCTGCCATGTGTCCTCAGGAGGTTCTAGCAAAATTTTGGTGGAGTCAGGGGGGTCGACCTCGCGACCTCTGGCCTATCTGCATAGCCTCTGACCATCTCGCCTACAACATGAATCTTAACCTATAAGGTCGCCGCATAAATTTATGTTGTTAATTTTTCTGAGTTGGGGGAGGGGACTGCTGGCAGGCCAAACGTTTGATCACATGTTGTTTTATTAAACCATAACATAAAATTGAAGGCTAAAAAACCTTTGTCCTGACGGTTCTCAATAGATGTGGTCACATGTCACGATATGACATAAAAAATGCAGTGTGACGGTTTTACAAACCGCAACTTACGGTAGAGAGTTAACTCTGTCACATGGGCGGTGTAATGGCTTTTATTTCCATGGTCTTCGGAACGTTGCATAGACTCCGGGTTCCGCTCCTCTATTGTGTAGAGTTAATACAAACAAATAACGTAGAGTTAACGGCGGGGGGTCGGCATGTGACCACCCTGCCCAAACCATTTGACATTAAATCAAACGGTCTTCCGGCGGAATTGGAGCACACCCTAAAATTCAGGGTTTTTGCTAATTTTAGTCACAGTTAAGTGCCATTCTCCACTTTTAGTGGAGCTTTTCTAGCTGACATTGGGAAAAATGCATCGGGAGGTCAATTTTCGACCAATTTGGGTGAAACAAGAGTCTACCTAGACTAATTTGAGAATTCTGGAGCCATTGGTGCAGAGAAAACAACCATTAGAGGCCTGTAAACACGTGTAATTTTCAATTTTGAGCATAATGACAAAGAAGGACATGCCATTGGGAGCTGGACCAGCAGATGTAGCCCATAAGGGGTGAGATGCTTCATCATGCCTACTGTATAAACCTTATGTGTGGTTGTATTTCTCTGTTATACACTATTGTATGGTGTTATTTAGGCTTATTTTCATGCTTAAAGTTCACAAATTCATCTATGTTTCATGGTTAAAACACTCATTCCTTAAGCTAACAAATCGAGACAAATTGTACATGTTTTTATTACTGAAAGGACACTTAGCACAACAAAAATAATACACTCCTTTAAGATCAATTTGGTATCAGAGCTAAAGTTTATTCTCTGGTGTTTTTGTGTGCAAATATTGTTTAACTATTTGCAAGGGTTTTCATGCTTACTAGGCTTAAGCTTAAGAGAGGAGAAGGCAAATTGGTGGAAGCAAGAGGTTCTCAAAGTGAGCCGCAACAAAGGAGGGCAAGATTGCCACATTATTCACCACCTAGTTCACCTCCAAAAGAAGCAGAAGTAGCAATAAGCATGCCTCCAGGAGAAGAAGAAACCCTTGAAGAGGTGGATCCCAAAGAAGAAGAAAGAGTGTTTAGGAAAGCATTCCTTGACATGACTGAAATGGTGAGAGTCCTTTATCAAGAAAGGAATGAAAGACTAGAAGGAGAAGGATCCAAACTTCACAAGGAAGGTCAGGGATCATCAAGAGGCCACAATGATGAAGATAAATCAAAGAAGGTTAATGGATGAAATGGAGGTAGTGGAAAGTCACCATCCTCACCCTCATCATCATCATCCTCTACTTAATCTTCAATACACTAGTCACACAAGTCAAAGAACATTGGTAAAATTCCTTTTCTAAAACTTTATGTTAAGTTTGAATTGCCAATGTTTAATGGTGAATTCAATGAAAAAAAGCTTGATAATTGGATTAGGAAATTGGAGATTTATTTGAGAATTCATAACCTTCACGATGATGATACCAAAATCCAACTAGCTTCATTGAGTATGGAAGGTGCAGCTCTTGTTTGGTGGGAATCCAAGACAAAGGAGGAGATCAAGAAGAATGGTAATATTATTCTATCATGGACTGATTTCATTACTACAATAAAACAATAGTTTTATCCATTAGTTCACATGCAGAAAGCCATAATGAACTAGCAGAATTTTAGACAATTGAAAGGACAAAATGTACAAGACTACACCCAAGAATTTAGGAGAAGAGCTCTCTTATTAGTGGTAGATTTGTAGAGTCAAGATACTTTGTTCAAGTACATAGGAGGCTTACATAGCTACCTAAGGCATATTATTCACATGTTTAACCCTACAAGCTTAGATGAGGTATGTGTTCAGACCACACATTTAGAAGCAAGAGGGAAAAACATTACTGATGAGAGTAGGAAGAAACCTTTTAATGGGAAAAAAAAAAGAGAAGAGCTCAAAAGGTAAGGGAAAAAAGAATTCATCTGTCAAGAAATAGGGAGAGAAAGTGGTTTGTAAACATTGTTCCAGAGAATTCCATGAAGAGAAAAATTGTTGGAAATTGCATTCTGAAAAGAGACCCAAGTATAAAAATAATAAAGGGAAGCAGAAAACTGCAACTACAACTCAACATGACTTAGGAGAGGATTCAGGTGATGAAACTAAAATTACAGCCATGGGATTGAAGAACATGAAGGGGAAATAAATTGAAATAAACCGTCAACGTGTCCATGTGCTCCATACCTGAATCCAAATGAAGAAGAGAGATTTGAATTGTTTCATGTGAGGGTCATATCCAAACATACCAAGCTTGACACACTGCTTGATAGTGGGTCACAAGAAAACTTAATCTCTGAAGACTTGGTCAAGAAACTTAATCTTGAGACCATTCCACATCAAAAACCATATCCACTTGGTTGGATTTGTAAGGATGCAAATTTACAGGTTTCAAAGAAGTGTATATTGAGGTTTGCAATAACTGCACATTTTGTTGACATGATTGAATTAGATGTGGCTCTGCTTGACATAACAAGTATTGTGTTGGGAAGTCCTTACTTGTATGATAGGAAAGTGATCTTCAATCACCATGAGAACAAATACCATTTATTCAAATATGGAAAGGAGTACATTGTTAGAGCACATTGCAAGAAGACAAATATTTCTATGGTAAATGCTAGACAGGTAAAGAGGTTAGCAAATTCAAGTAATAATTTCATTTTTCTAATGATTAACCCTAAAGTTGATGTTAATCATGAATCATTTTGAATATTGTGATCCTAAGTTGAAATCAGATTTATATGATTTCAATTCAGTACACATCATAAGATGTTCAGTGCCAACATGATTGCCTCTAAAGAAATTAACATAAAATTGATTACAAGGTATCCCTCTTAAACATGGTAATGTTGCATGTCAATAATGAAATCACGAAATAAAGAGGCAATCAAGACTTATTGAACAAAGGACTCCCCCCATTAGCTGCCACTTCACTCAAATCATTACCGCAGTCTTGGTCGAAGAAAGATGGGACTTGGCGCATGTGTGTCGACTTAAGAGTTTTGAACAAGATAACGGTAAAGAATCGATACCCACTCCCAAGGATAGATGATTGGCTAGATCAGTTAAAAGAAGCAAAGTTTTTCACTAAGTTAGATTTACGAAGTGGATATCATCAAGTAAGAATTGCAGAAAGTGACATATGGAAGACTGCATTCAAAACCAAACAAAGACTCTTTGAGTGGTTGGTTATGTCGTTTGGTTTGTGTAATGCACCGGTGACTTTCATGCGTGTTATGGATAAAGTTTTACGTCCATTTCTTTATGACTTTGTGATTGTGTATTTATATGATATACTCATTTTCAAAAAAACAAGAGAAGAACATGTCTTGCATGTAAAAATGGTACTTGATGTTTTGAAGAAAGAGAAATTATTTCTTAAGATGTCAAAGTGTGAATTTGGAAAGACTTCTCTGGTTTATTTGGGACACATTGTAGGAGGATGCGAGTTGAGAATTGATCCTTCTAAAGTGGAAGCCATTGTGAATTGGCCCACTCACAAATCAGTAACCGAGGTAAGAAGTTTCTTAGGCGCAACTCAATAGTGGAGAAAGTTTATTGCTAACTTTTCTGCCATAGCAGCTCCTATGCATGCAGTGACAAGTGTAAATGATCCAGGTGGATATTGGTGGCCACTCGCTTATTCCACTTGGGGCCCCACCATTGTCTCTTTTAATTTTTTAGTTTCGGCACAACTTACTATTTTTAGCAGTTTTTCGGGTCCTGAACTTCTAGAGCCGTTTTGAGGCCCTAAACGGAGATTGTATGCTGAAGTTACGTCCCCGGGAAGTTGAGACACCAATTTACCCAAACGGGGCCCATACTTTTGGCGCTTCATCTCCTAGGGTTAGGTTTTTGGACGTTTAGAGTTCTCCATTATTTCTCAATAAAAAATAGGCCCTCGAGCCTCATTGTAACACAATTCAGAGGTCTGTAGCCGCCACATCTCTTCTCAGAGATTCGCTACCAGCACTCGAGCTAGTTTATTTCCATTCTGTCTGTAAGCAAATTTCAGTTCTTTAATGTTAATGAAATGAAGTGTTATTTCCGTTGCATATTTGTATTTATGGTTATATGTGTATTCTGTTGCGTTCCTACATAAATCTAGATCAGTGGTATCAGAGCAGTCTGCTTTTTCTCGATCATTCTTTGCATGTCCCGAACAAGGTCAGGATATAAGGAGTTAGGGCTCGATCTGGTGGAACCTTTGCAAGATCAGCCTCGCAAACCCCGACGGACACCCATGGGGGACAAAAAGAAAGATGAGGGAGTAGGAGATCCTATCAAAATATTGCTCGAGGAGGCCCTTGAAAAACAAAGGAACGCGATGATGGATAACTTTGCCCAGATCCTTCAACGACTACCCACTGGCGATGCATCTTCATCCTGCAGCCACTCTGGAGGCGCGACTCCCTTTAAGGTACAAGAAAACTTTGACATTCCCATATTTGAGGGTCAAATAGATGCAGATGTTGTAGATAGATGGTTGAATCTATTAGAAGGATATTTCTCAGTTCATGAATTTTTCGACTGGGAGAAGATTATTTTTGCACTCCTCAAAGCTACCCCCCATGTCAAGGACTGGTGGGAAACCTACTGTGAGAAAAAGGATGAGACACAACCCTCTTTGTTCTCAATCATACCCACTTGGAATTCTTTTCTAGATGCCATCAAGGAACAATACTATCTCGTGGGGAGCTATGAGGACAAGTACATACAATGGACCACGTAGCGGCAACAAAGGGATCGAGATGTGCATGAGATGACGAATCTATTCCATACCATGCGCACAAATTTGGGTATCAAAGATTCAGAGAAACATTTGGTGCTAAAGTATTGTGGTTGTCTACACAGATAAATTCAGGATGAAATGGAGTTCCTTGACATCTCCTCACTTGGTACGGCATACCGGTATGCTGCCAAGATTTAGCAGAAATTCAAACAGAAGAAGTGAGACTTTGGATCTGCGAATCAAAAGCAAGGGAAAGGTGCCCCCAAACCACAAACCAAAGGACAAATCCAAGGCATGGCGGCCCAAGACAACCTACCAAAGCCACAAGCAAAGAACAACACCGCGAAGCCAAAGAAGGACATGGGAAAGTGGTGTGAGTTCCATAAGAGCTCCACTCACAACACAAGTGAGTGTCGGGCCAAGCAGTCGTTGGTGGCCGAGATGAGGGCTTATGAATCAGATGCATGCTTTGACTCTGAATCAGAACTTGACAAGGGGAATGAAAAAGGGAAGCAGATTATTGATGTGGAGCCCAATGCCACTGTTGCCACTATGAAGATCCAAAAAGAGGAAACAGAAGATCCAGAGGAGGCAGAGCGTCTCTTCCACTCCCAGATGTGGGTAAAGGGTTCCTCGCTACGGTTCATTGTCGACAATGGGAGCCAAAGGAACCTCATTTCAGAAAATGTCGTGAAGCAGTTGGGCTTGCCGACCACAACGCACCCACAACCATACACCATTGGGTGGCTTCACCAAGGACAAGATCTTCGCGTCAGCTAGCAGTGTCGCCTTCCCTATAGCATCAAGCCCTTCATGGATGAGGTATTATGTGACATTGCTCCTATTGATGTTTCTGATGTATTACTAGGCCAACCATACTTGTGGAAGCGAAATGTTGTGTATGAGTCCCGACCTCGCGATGTTATTGCGACTTTGGGAAATAAGTTGTACAGGATACCAGAGGTACCATCTCCTCCCACTATCTCTTTGGTTACTACAAAACAATGCAGTAAGCTCATTTCCCAAACCAGGAAATTTTTTTTCTTGATGATTCGCCCCCAGGACAAGAAGAATATTGTGGCCACAACCTCCAGACATGGCTCCTTTGCAAGAAAAAAACAAATGGATAAGGTTGTGGAGGAGTATGGGACATCTTCACCTCACCCACAGGGGTGCCTCTACACTGTCAGGTCAAGCACCCCATTGACCTGACCCTAGGTGCACCGCTACCCAATGGACCGATCTATAGGCACTCTGTTCTGGAGAATGATGAAATCAAGAGGCAGGTTCAGGAGCTACTGCAGAAAGGTCACATCTGGCTAAGCTCATCGCCCTGTGGGAGCTCGATCATGTTGGTATAGAAGAAGGATGGGACTTGGAGACTCTGTATTGACTATCGAGCGCTGAAAAAGATCACTATCCAGAATAGGTACCCGATCCCACGGATCGATGACCTTCTGGACCAACTCAAAGGGGAAAAATATTTCAGCAAGATTGACTTGAAGTCTGGGTATCACCAGGTACCAATTGAACCCTCTGATGTGTGGAAGACTACCTTCAAAGCCAAGGAGGGCCTTTTTGAATGGCTCGTCATGCCTTTCGGGTTGACAAATGCTCCCGCAACCTTCATGAGGTTGATGGATGACATCTTGCGTCCATTCACCAACACATTTGTAGTGGTGTACTTGGATGACATTCTGATCTTCAGCCAGACTTGGGAAGAGCACCTCCACCACATCCGAGAAGTCCTCCAAACACTATGAAAACACAAGTTGTGTGCCAATTTGGAGAAGTACACTTTTGGCATGACCCAGGTTCAATGTCTGGGATACATTATTGATGAAAGGGGGGTGCATGTGGATCCAGCCAAGATCCAAGTCATTCAAGATTGGCCAGCCCCAACCACTCTAACAGATCTTCGCGTCTTTCTGGGTCTTGCTAATTTCTACCGCAGGTTCGTGTTGGGATTCTCTCATATCACTTGGCCCTTGAGTCAAGTCACCAAGGGAGGAGCGAAAGAAAAATTATTTTGGTCGGAATCTCAACAGAAGGCGTTCGTAGAATTGAAACATCGCCTCTGTTCTGCCCTAGTGCTCACATTACCAAACTTGCAACAACCATTTGAGATCTAGACAGATGCCTCTGACTATTCTATTGGGGCAGTTCTTACTCAACAGGGGCATCCAGTGGCATATCACAGTGAGACATTGTCTGACACAGTCCGCAAGTATCCCACTTATGACAAAGAAATGTATTCCATTGTGCAGGCATGTCGACAATGGAAGCATTACATTTTGGGGAAGGAAACAATCATCCACACAGACCACCGACCCCTGCAGTTCTTACAGAGACAAGGGAAGTTGCAGAACGATCGGCATCATAAGTGGTCCACATATCTGCAACAATTTCATTTGAACATCAAGTACAGGAAGGGTAGCACCAATAATGTTACCGATTGCCTCAGCCGACCACCGATTGTGGCCATAACCACAGTTCTCAACTCTTGTGGGAACGAGACTTCTGATTGGTCGCTTCTCTACAAGAGCAATCCAGAATTTAGCCACACATATAAGGCACTCTTGGGGGGTACGCAAGTTCCAAATTTTCACCTCCAAGATGCACTGTTATGTCACATGGGACACATTTGTTTTCCTTCAAGCAAGCATGCCAAGATGATATGGGAAGCGCACTACAGTCAAGTCGCTGGGCATTTTGGGGTCGAGAAAATAGTGGCAGTACTGTAGAAGTATTTCTAATGGTCGAACCTTCGACAGGATGTCGGGAAGTACATCAGATCCTGCATTGCTTGTGCCATTGCCAAACCGACCATCCAGAACCAAGGGCTCTATACTCCACTACCTACCCCTAGTCGACCCTGGGAATCCATCTCCATGGATTACATGTCAGGCCTCCCTTCTACTAAGCATGGAAATGACTGTGTTTTCCTGGTCGTCGACAGATTCTCAAATATGGCCACTATGGCGTCGTGCAAGAAGAATATCACAGCGAAAGCCACTGCTAAACTCTTCTTTGAATGAGTGTGGGTTCACTTTGGGATCCCACAGTCTATCATATCATATCGCGACAGCAGGTTCCTCAGCACATTTTGGTCCAGCCTCTGGTCAATGTTGGACACCAAGCTCACCAAGTCCACAACTTTCCATCCCCAAACTGATGGCCAGACAGAGGTCGTCAACAGGATGATTGTACACATTCTGCGCATGTACAATTCAAAGCATCCACACACATGGGATGAGTGCCTCCCCTATGTACAACACAGTTATAACTGGGCTCTCCACAACTCAATCGGCCACAACCCCTTTCAGGTGGGCTTGGGATTCCAGCCAGTATGTCCCATTGACGTAGCCATGCAATTTGCAGCTACTCTGGCTGATTCGGCTCATGACCAGTCTGAATTTGACAAAGAAAACAACTTCATCGAGCACATTTAGCACATCTGCCAATAGGTTCATGACATATTGGATAGAGCCAATGCAAAGTACAAGCAACGACATGATCAACATCAGGTGCCACACAACTTCCAAGTGGGCGACAAAGTGTGGCTACATTTGCAAAAGGAGCACCTCACTGGACCCCACCGCAAGCTTCGCCCGCTCCGATATGGGTCGTACACCATCACTAAGGTTGTAGGGAACAATGCCTTCGAGCTCAGTATTCCACCATTCCTTGGTCTGCACCCAGCATTCAATGTAGATCGCCTTCGCCCCTACTTCCCACCTCTACTGGACACCTCTGACATTGCAGAAGAACTGAAACCAAAAGAGTTAAACCCATACTGCATGGAACAGGCCACCACAGATTGTATCATGGACATGTAAATCAAGAACACTCGCCAACGGAAGATCCAACTGTATCAGGTTGTCAAAGCTGGCCAACTCCTACACCAATGCAAGTAGTTCACCATGGACCAAGTTCAGCATAATTTTCCTCATCTCATGGAGGAACTAAACGCAATGGGGACCATTACTTCCTAAGGGGGGAGGAATGATCTAGGTGGATATTGGTGGCCACCTGCCTATTCCACTTGGGGCCCCACCATTGTCTCTTTCAGTTTTTCAGTTTCGGCACAACTTACTATTTTTAGCAGTTTTTTGGGTCATGAACTTCTGAAGCCATTTTGAGGCCCTAAACGGAGATCGTATGCTGAAGTTATGTCCCCAGGAAGTTGAAACACCAATTTACCCAAACGGGGCCCATAGTTTTTGCGCTTCATCTCCTATGGTTAGGCTTTTGGACGTTTAGAGTTCCCCATTGTTTCTCAATAATAAATAGGCCCTCGAGCCTCATTGTAACACAATTCAGAGGTCTGTAGCTGCCACATCTCTTCTCAGAGATTCGCTACCAGTACCCTAGCTAGTTTATTTACATTCTGTCTATGAGAAATTTTTAGTTCTTTGATGTTAATGAAATGAAGTGTTATTTCCACTGCATCTTTGTATTTATGGTTATATGTGTATTCTGTTGCATTCCTACATAAATCTGAATTAGTGAATAAAGGCTTCCAATGGGGAGGCAAACAACAACAAGCTTTTGAAGCTTTAAAAGACAAGATTAGTTCAACTCCAGTCCTTGCACTACCGGATTTG
Organism: Pinus albicaulis; assembly: GCA_034641835.2. Classification (NCBI taxonomy): domain Eukaryota; kingdom Viridiplantae; phylum Streptophyta; class Pinopsida; order Pinales; family Pinaceae; genus Pinus; species Pinus albicaulis. The sequence goes on from CM076583.1 coordinate 84,597,134, forward strand.
AGACAACCATTCGAGATACAAACCGATGCTAGTGATTATGCCATGGGCACAGTAATTTTGCAACATGGTAAGCCTATATCTTTTCATTCTGAAACATTCAATGGTGTTGTAATTAATTATCCTACATATGAAAAAGAGTTGTATGTGTTGGTACAAAGCGTCAAGAAGTGGAAACACTACTTAATGGGTAAAGAGACGATTATACATACCGATCACCAACCATTATAGTGCTTGCAGTCGCAAACAAAATTGTAGCAATCACGACATTTCAGGTGGATGGGATTTCTTCAACAGTTTCATTTGGTTATAAGGTACAAGAAAGGTATTTTCAATAAATTTATTGATATGCTTACAAGGCCAATTTTAAGTACTTCTACTTTACTTAAAAATAATTCTATTGTACATGAGAGTTACTAATGCAGGGGCATCTGGACAGATTTGAATTAAGTCGAATCTGAAGCTAGGTATGCGAACGACCATGCGAAATTGGGGTGAAATTGTTGAAACCGATGCTGAAATTTTATGTAACTGATTAATAATTAGATCTGCCATGTGTGCGGTTGAGGAGATGAAGAGTTTTTGAGCGATTCAGGAGAGATTGTGGATCTCAAATGATTCGGGATCTTTTGTATTTTATATAGGAGCGAGTTTTTAATGTGTGAAGAGATAGGGAGGATCGAATTCAATGTAGTTGAAAGGGGAATTGGACTAAGGTTGAAATTCCTTAGATGTTTGTAAGTGATACTCTTGTACATAATAGAATTAGTGTTTTGTGGAATCTGTGTGTTGAATTGTGTTCAATTACAGTTTATGTTTATGAATGCATCTGGACGTTCTCTATGTATAATCGTAAGCAGTAAATTCTCTGTGTGAAGGAGGATTTCATCCTTCGAAATCCCATTCGGCTTGTATTTACTATGTATAATTCGAACCATAAACTCTGCGCGAAGGAGGAATTACATGTGGATAAGCTCTGTGTGAGGGGATTGGAAGAAATCAAATTGAGATTCGATTTTACGCTTGAGAATGAGTGATCAGTAAATGCCGTTGGTTTTTTAATTATTGCTCGCTGCATAAGCAGATCGAGTTTCGTTGGCTGAAGTGCTCGATCGATCCCTCAGGACGGTGGTGACAAGTTGAAGGAACACATTTAACTGCAGAGCAACCCTGCGTTGAACGCATGCCAAATACCAGACTTGCGAATAGGTGGTTTTATGAAACAAACCACCGATGTCACACCGCTTTTGAGCCAGGGGTGGTTTCACCAAAAACAAATGCGATCAAATGGCATTGAGCCACGTCAGAAGCCCGATACCGCCCATTTTGCACTTTTTTCTGGAGTTAAAGTTCGGTCCATAAAAAGTGCAATTATTGTCTGATCAAACCTTGTGGAAGATCAAAGGGTGGACGCGTCGGAAGCTGCATGGGTGATAAGCCGAGGTACGGCCAACGTCTTACAATGGTCAACTGTATATTAAACAATCGAGATTAGAATATGTGGGCCCGAAGAACTAAACATTGGTTAAATGTTTTATGATGATCACTCCAATAGTTGATAGCGTAAGCTCAAGTTTGGTTATTTGGTTCAAGGCTTTGAAACATTGATTCATTGTGTTATGATATCACATTACCGAAAGGAGTCAAGGCACCATTTTAAAAAGGTGATGATATTGGCCATTAACACCGTTGAATGCATTAGAGTGGCGAAGTGGAACAGAGTGGGCCTATAACCCACAGGTCTCAAGATCGAAAGTTCATTTTTATGAACCAGCAGTTTGATACACTTTGAGTTTTCAGACACATTTTGTTTAGTGAAAGGGAAACCTTCTTGTAGCGGGTTTCACTCTGCATCAAGTGGTATCAAAGCAGGGAAATGATTTCCTGCGGAGGAGGAAGTTCGCGTACAGAGGAAGAAGAGGTATAGTTTTGTGAAGTTTTGTTAAGCTTGTGATTTTTATGTTTTGTGAAGGTAGCAGCAGAGGAAGGTGAGAAGATTGCAGTAGCCTAGAGCAGGAGTGCTCAACTGGTTCCACAGGGGCGAACCAAAGAGATGCTGAAAGACTAAGCTCAGGAGAGAAGCTTGGTGAGGTATTTGGTAGCAAGGAGGACTTGCTATTGCAGAGGTTTTGTTGCAGCTCACAGAGGACAATTCCACAGAGGATGCAGGTGAGAATTGTTCAAGCATGTTGTTGCAGGAAGATCACAAGGATCAATTCCATAGATGACGTGGGTAGAACTGCTGATAGTTGTAGAAGACATATGACCAGGAGGTCATAAATTTTTGTGCCTTGGGATTCTGATGCAGGGGCATCCGGACAGATTTGAATTAAGTCGAATCTAAAGCTGGGTATGCGAACGACCATGCGAAATTGGGGCGAAATTGTTGAAACCGATGCTGAAATTTTATGTAACTGATTAATAATTAGATTTTCCATGTGTGCGGTTGAGGAGATGAAGAGTTTCTGAGCGATTCAGGAGAGATTGTGGATCTCAAACGATTCGGGATCTTTTGTATTTTCCATAAGAGCGAGTCTGTAATGTGTGAGGAGATAGGGAGGAGTGAATTCAATGTAGTCGAAAGGGGAATTGGACTAAGGCTGAAATGCCTTAGATGTTTGTAAGTGATACTCTTGTACATAATAGAATTAGTGTTTTGTGGAATCTGCGTGTTGAATTGTGTTCAATTACATTTTATGTTTCCAAATGCATCTGGACGTTCTCTGTGTATAATCGTAAGCAGTAAATTCTCTGTGTGAAGGAGGATTTCATCCTTCGAAATGCCATTCGGCTTGTACTTACTATGTATAATTCGAACCATAAACTCTACGCGAAGGAGGAATTACATGTGGATAAGCTCTGCGTGAGGGGATTGGAATAAATCGAATTGAGATTCGATTTTATGCTTGAGAACGAGTGATCAGTAAATGCCTTTGGTTGTTTAATTATTGCTCGATGCATAAGTAGATCGAGTTTCGTTGGATGAAGTGCTCGATCGATCCCTCGGGACGGTGGTGACAAGTTGAAGGAACACATTTAACTGCAGAGCAACCCTGTGTTGAACGCATGCCAAATACTGGACTTTCCAATAGGTGGTTTTATGAAACAAACCACCGATGTTGCACTGCTTTTGAGCCAGGGGCGGTTTCACCAAAAACAAATGCGATCAAATGGCATTGAGCCACGTTAGAAGCCCGATACCACCCATTTCACACTTTTTTCTGGAGTTAAAGTTCGGTCCATAAAAAGTGCGATTATCGTTTAATCAAACCTTGTGGAAGATCAAAGGGTGGACATGTCGGAAGCTGCATGGGTGATAAGTCGAGGTATGGCTAGCGTCTTAAAATGGTCAAATGTTTATTAAACAATCGAGATTAGAATATGTGGGCCTGAAGAACTAAACATTGGTTAAATGTTTTATGATGATCACTCCAATAGTTGATAGCATTAGCTCAAGTTTGGTTATTTGGTTCAAGGCTTTGAAACATTGATTCATTGCGTTATGATATCACATTACCGAGAGGAGTCAAGGCACCAATTTAAAAAGGTGATGATATTGACCATTAACACCGTTGAATGCATCAGAGTGGCAAAGCGGAACAGAGTGGTCCTATAACCCACAGGTCTCAAGATCGAAAGTTCATTTTTATGAACCAGCAATTTGATACACTTTGAGTTTTCAGACACATTTTGTTTAGTGAAAGGGAAACTTGCTTGTAGCGGGTTTCACTCTGCATCAGTTACATTGAACAATATGCATTTGATGCTAATTTTCAAGATGTGTATGCTAGTTTGAGTGAACGGAATCAAGTTGAGGAAAATTATTATCACATGCATACAAATTTGATGTTTCAATTGGGCAAGCTGTGTATACCACAAGGAGAGAGACTTAGTGTCATGAGAGAGGCTCATTCGTCTCTTATTGCTAGACACTTTGGGGTAAGAAAAATAGTGGTGCATCTATAGAGGTATTGTTATTGGCCTCGCATGATAGATAGTGTGTCACGTTTTATAAGAGGATGTTCTATGTGTGCAACAAGCAAGCCTAGCAATAGGAAGCTTGGGTTGTACATGCCACTATCGGTACCATCAAGGCCATGCGAGAGTGTCTCCATGGATTTTGTTGGAGGCTTACCTATGTCAAGAAAAAATCATGATTATCTTTATGTAGTTGTGGATAGATTCAGTAAAATGTGTATACTTATGCCATGTAAGAAAACCCTTACTGCTGAACAAACTGCTGAATTTTATTTTCAACATGTATGGGTTCATTATGGTTTGCCAACTTCTATTGTTAGTGACAGGGATTCCAGGTTTGTTGGGAATTTTTGGTCCAACCTTTGGAAGATGATGGACACAAAGTTGAAAAAGATTACTGCTTTTCATCCACAAACTGATGGCCAAACCGAGGTGGTGAACAGAACTGTTGTGCATCTAATAAGAGGATATTAAAACAAACATCCCAAGTTGTGGGATGAACAACTGCATTACATTCAACACGCTTACAACTAGGCCAAGCACTCTTCTACAAATACTTCACCTTTTGAAGCCTGCTTTGGGTATTTTCCGAAATCGCCATTAGACTTCATCTTTGAGAAGGATGTTGCAATTGATGGGCATAGTGATATTGACAAGGTTCAAAAGTTCATTAAGAAAATTGAGATTATTCATCAACAAGTTCATGAACAGCTTGAGAAGATTCAAATCAAATACAAGGAGAGGCGTGACAAACATAGAGTTAATCACAAGTTTCAAGAAGGAGATGAAGTATGGTTGCAAATAAGCAAGGAAAGGATGCAAGGAGAAGGTAAAAAGCTCAAGCCTATTCGCTATGGTCCATTCAAGATCATTAAACAAGTTGGTAATAATGCATTTCAACTTGACTTGCCTTCATATATGCAAATGTATTCCATTGTCAATGTGGAAAAATTACGTTTGTATGAGTCTCCTTTGATTGATGATCAAGGGAGTGATATTCAGCCGCCATCTATAGAAGATTTTTTGCCATAATTTATGGACGAGCTTAAGGAGGATTCCATCCTTGACAGGAGGACACGCACCTCGAAGAGGGGAAGTGTCAATTATCTTCAGATTGGGCTCAAGGGCAGCAAACCAAGTAAGGCAAGATGGATGGAAGTGGAAAAGGTGATGGAGTTGTACCCTCATCTTATGAATTGGTAATTAAAGTGTTTTGGGGTCTAAAAGCTTCCCAATGGGGACGTGTGATTAGGAGATCATGTGTTATGCTCAAAATTTAAAGTGCTCGAAACTGTACCGAACCTGAGCGATCGGAAAGGTCTCGTTTTTGCGATTCTAGCGCTGCGAACGGTTCGAAAAACTGATGTCGTATGAGGAAGATATCGTGTTCTGTTTGTTTTCCCAAACAAAACAAAAAATTGTGACTGGGATGCCCAGTCAGCATACAGGTACAGTCAGCAAATGGAATATTAAGGAGAATATTCCCTTTTCTCACAACCAATCATAATTTGACACGTGGCATAATGTGGCCCATTGATCTTGTGGCACGGAATTGGTTTCTCACCGTTGGATGGAGAAGTACAGGTTTTTTTATGGTCCATTGGATGAGAGACAGGTGGCAAGCCCAAAGGTTGCCACGTGTCCTTAGGAGGTTCTAGCAAAATTTTGGTGGAGTCGGGGGGGGGGGGGGGGGGCGGTTGACCCCACGACCTTCGTCCTACCTGCATAGCCTTTGACCATCTGGCCTACAAAATGAATCTTAACTTATAAGGCCACCGCATAAATTTATGTTGTTAAGTTTTATGAGTTGGAAGGGGCTTTGACGGTCCCAACCCACTGACGACCCAAACGTTTTATCACATGTCGGGTTATTAAACCATAACATAAAACTGATGGCTACAAAACCTTTATCATGGCGGTTCTCAAAAGATGCAGTCACATGTCATGATATGACATAAAAACTGCATTGTGACGGTTTTACGATCCGTAACTTTCGGCGAAGAGTTAACGTTGTCACATGGGCGGTGTAATGGCTTTTATTGCCACGGTATTCAGAATGTTGTGTAGACTTCAGGTTTTGCTCCTCTATTGTGCAGAGTTAATACAAACAGATAACGCGGAGTTAATGACAAGGGGTCGGCATGTGACCACCCCGCCCAAACCATTTGGCATTAAATCAAATGTTCTTCTGACGGAATTGGTGTGTGCCCTAAAATTTATGGTTTTTTTTAATTTTAGTCACAATTAAGTGCCAGTCTCCACTTTTAGTGGAGCTTTTCTAGCCGTCATTGGGAAAAATGCATTGGGAGGTCAATTTTCGACCAATTTGGGTGAAACAAGAGTCTAGCTAGACTAATTTGAGCATTCTGGAGCCATTGGTGTAGAGAAAACAACCATTAGAGGCCTGTAAAAACATGTAATTTCCAATTTTGAGCATAATGACAAAGAGGGACATGCCATTGGGAGTTGGACCGTCAGAGGTAGCCCAGGAGGGGTGAACTGCTTCATCATGCCTACTGTGTAAAACTTATGTGTGATTTTATTTATCTGTTATACACTGCTGTATGGTGTTATTTAGGCTTATTTTCATGCTTAAAGTTCACAAATTCATCTATGTTTCATGGTTAAAACACTCATTCCTTAAGAAAACAAATGGAGACAAATTGTACATGTTTTTATTACTGAAAGGACACTTAGCACAACAAAGATAATACACTCATTTCAGATCATTAAGAGAAAAACTCAGAGAGGAACGATACCAAGAATGGTTGAATCAACCACCTATTCAATTCCTACTACATCTAGATTCACCAATTAGGAATGAATACAACAATAGTATTTCTTCACAAGCTGGCAATGGAGGCAATAAAATAGAGGTTGGTATGGATGATTACTTACGGGATACGACTGCCATGGAGACAATGTTGTTATATGAATTCCAGAACGATGATCAACTAGGGGATGATGCTCATATCGTTGATACCTTTTTCGAAAGCCTTAAATTCGCTTCCACCACCCATCTCTTTGGACCTGGTGGTCAGTAAAATTCTACCCAATTGGGGACAACGATGTTACTGTACAACTTGAAAGAAAATTTTGGCTTATCGAATGCATGTTTCTTGGAAATTTTGAGGTAATTGACCATCAAGTCCTCCCTTATATTTTGAGAAATATAATCACACAATGAACATTACAAATGGTCAATTTTATGAACGTTAATAATTTATTGGCATTAATGTACGTTTAATATTGTCCATGACCAACTGTAGGTTATTTAAAGATAAAGTGTTACGAGTGATAATGTCTTGCTCGATAGCTGAGAAGAGGCAAAGAAATTGTTGAAAATGTTGGGTGTTGAGTACATATCATATCATGCATGTCCAAATGATTTTATTCTATATAGAGGAGAATATGAAGACAAAGAGATATGTCCGAAATGTGGGCATGACAGGTATGATAAATAAAAAAAGAAGGGTAAATCACGTGGTCCTCCTTTTAAGATATTGAGGCACATGCCTGTAATCCCAAGGATTCAAAGGCTCTTTCATTGCAAATAATTAGATATGCTATAGGGATGCCATGCCTCACACAGAAGTGAGTTGGGAGTTATCCAAATCCCAACAGATTCAATAGCCATGAAGCATATAGAGGATACATGGCCCAAAAAATTCAAGGATGAAGTATGAATTCTATGACTCAGCATGGCCTTGGATGGCGTCAACCCATATCCCTCCAGAACACCAACTATTTTGTTTGGCCTGTAGTAGTGATCAATAACAATATCCTCCCATGGTTATTTGTGAAGAATGAACATCTTATGTTGGCTCTTATAGTCCTTGGTAGAAGACAAGTGAAGAATATGGATGTCTACTTACAACCACTGGTAGATGAATTGAAGGAATTATGGGATGGGATAAATGTATACGATGTATCAAGACCCATCACAATAGAGAGGAGTTTTACCTTGTACGACATATGTGCTTACACGACACGTGATTATCTAGGCTTAGGAGTTTGCAATGGTAAATTACATGTTTATTGATTTTTTTATATACATAACAATATTCTTTCGCATATTAGTTATTTAATTCGTTGTAATTGTTCTAATCTTGATGATATTCTTTAACGTGCCATGAATATTGTATACAATAATTTCGCAGGTCTTGTAACAAAAGGGTATTTTGGATGTAAATGTTGTGGACATTCTCTAAAGCTAGGTGGTCTAACGACCTACGAAAGCCAATGTATGACTGCTCCAAGGTGTTCCTCCTAGAAGAACATCCTTACAGAAGAGCAGCATCTGCTTTCAATGGTAAACGAGAGAGAACACAAAGGCCTCCAATAATGACACCATTTAAATGGCTTAAAGCATATGAGAGAGAGAAGGAGAAGGAGTTTGTATAAATGTTCGATTCAAATGGGGAGCCTATGTTCGATGATCCAGAATTCTTTGACACCTATGTTGAGAAATTACCCATTGGGATGAAAAGGAAATCTACCAAAACATATTGAGACATGACCCTAGATCAAAACATATTTTTGAGAACAATAGTGTTATCATGCCAAGCGAGCTGGAAGGTAATGAGGGTGATCATTAGAACCGAGAGTGATATGGTACATGTGTTATTTCATCATTTATACTTTTTAAGATGGGTTTTTATAAAGAAGAGGACTTAATTACCTTATAACTAAGACTCTTTTTCTGAAACATTATAATATGTATTTTGAATTAATTGGTTTGCATTGTGTTAATGTTAAAATCATTTCACTTGATAATTTGAAATTATGTTGATCTCGAAAACAATGGCGTACTGTATAAAGTTCTTTTTTTATATAATATAAATTCCTAAAATAATACAACTACTTGATTGCTTTAAATGTGTGTGAATGATATATTCAAAATGTATACTGTTATTTTCGGTATGTAAGATTATAATAAAATAATGATAATTCTAAACATGAATTTATTTGCATTATTTTTAAACTTTATTATGTTACAAAAATTCATATTATTCTAGATTTATTATTTTACAATTATTTATATTCATAGAAATTTACAATTTTACAATTATGGTAATTTAACAATATTTACGGTATACATTTTACTTACAGTAGATATGGTTCAAAATTGACAATTAATTTACAAATTTATAAATTTTAATAAAATTGAATGATGACAATACATACAATTACAATTAAAATTACAATTAGAATTATTTCACAATAAATTAAAATTTTACAAATATTTTACATACAATTACAATTAGAATTACAATTTTACAATTTCACATGCAATTACAATTTTACAATTTCACATGCAATTACAATTTTACAATTTCACATACAATTACAATTACAATCATTTCACAATACAATTACAATTTTACTAATATTTTACATACAATTACAATTAAAATTTTACAAATATTTTACATACAATTAGAATTAGAATTAGAATTTTACAATTTTACAATTTCACATACAATTACAATAAATATTTTACATGCAATTACAATTACAATTTTATAATTTTACATACGATTAAAATTAAAACTTCAATTACAATCACGACATAATATTTAATAAATATCATGATTTAATATTAAAAATAAACATCACGATCATGATAATCATCGTATAAACATTATATTTGACTAAAATACACATTCAAATTCGCTAACATCATCTAATCAGTGTGATCATGATCATCTAACAAAACACAATCATTGTATAACACCATTACAACACAAACATCAAATATACATCTCATGTCAAATAACTGCTATCACATACACATATATCTGCAAGCACATTAAATGACATATCTAACATGACCTAACAATATACACATCATGATGAACACCAACATGTAAATTAAGTACATCAACATGAACATAAAATACATGGAATATATATATATATATATATATAATGTCAGAAATATACAATTGTAATATAACTGCATATAAATGTCAAATATCTAGTGGTACATCAATACTAGTACTAGTCGAGGCCTGCTTAGTCGATGGTGCAGCGTCATGTTCAAATAGATGGAGTGCTTGCTCTGGAGGTGCTTGTTGATTAGTCGATGGTGTAGTCTGCTCATGAACTGCTTGCAGATGACTCGTCGATGGAGCAACCTGCTCAGTGGATGGTGCGACCTGTTCAGATGGACCTGCCTCCTCAGATGGACTTGCCTTCTCAGGACTAGGTGTCTGCTGAGATGTTGCAGACTGCTCAGATGATGCCTGCTGATCAGGACTAGATGTTGGCTTCTCATCATGATCTCCACCGTGAGGTGAAGGAGGAGGAGGTGGAGTACTAGAATGATGATCACTCCCCTCATGATCATGATCATCAGACGAGGCTCTGCTCTGTCGTGCATCTCCACGACACTTACCCCTCCTAGCCCGTGCCAGTGCTCTGGAAGCTCCAATGATATGACGCATGAGGGTTAACATATCACAGGGCATGCCTCTCCAGAGTTGTGTGAGCCTATGATCAGCCTGGATCTCTTTGATCGTAGCCGGTCATACTCCCTCATCAACTAGGAGTCGACAGAGTTGGTCACCCAACTCCATCCTAAATCGGGTGTCCGGCCTACGCCTCACCCCTGCAGGTATTTGCACCCAATCAAGATCAGGTTTGTCACCCTAATCCTCCACCTCTGCCATCTCCTCGTCAACATCTACACATGGATCATTTGGTGGCGGTGGAATCTCATCCCCAACAAATTTCCCAATATCTACAAAATATATAGTACACAACAATAATTAGACATTTTCATTAAACAATTTAATAAAAGAAGTTAAAGAACCTGTTATAATAAATTTGATAATTCTAATTAATTAATTAAGACAACAAAATGAAATTATATTAATTTAAAGAAAACACTAATATTACCTCTCGCATCCGGCGGCTCATCCTGTGTGAAGAGGATGTTGGTACACCCTTGCCAATCCAAACTGACATATAGACATGGCACCATAACGAAGGAGTGATCATCGACACTGGATAGCAACTCCAGTGCATCGGGAAATATCCTAGTGGGAAAGTCAGACTGGCCCCTCTTGGGCATCATCTGGCCCCACATCTGTATCTGTACATGCATCATCGGCGTACAAGGATGCCAAACAAAGGTAGCCCTTGTCTCTAGAAACCTCTCAAAAAATAAACAAAATAACTCTAAAGCAAAAGGGAAGGTCAACCTCCCACGTGCCTGAGAATGACATCTATCTAATGTTGTACAAAATTGTCACAAAAAAATCACAGACAATCTCACAAGTTGTGGCGCTTGGAATAAAGAATCAACATAAAATAAAAGCGGGCAACTAATGAGTTGCCCGTCACTGGTATAGTGTGTAATGGTTGTCAGCAGTAGTGAGAGGCACCTCACCTCCTTTGCACCAAACGAAGCAATACGTAAGTGACCACCAGACACTTGAAAATCTGTAGGAGAAACTATATCGTCCCTAATGTATCTCCAGGAGTATGCCAACTGACTCCTTGCTGCATAACCGACAGGGACATCTGGGAACTGGGGCAAATCCTGCCCTCTCCTGGATAGGCCAGTAATAAAATATATGTCCTCCTCAATGGGCGCGTACCATTGGCCAACACCGACCTGGAAAGCATGACGGTAGGCATCCCACCTAAAGGTGAGCTGTCCCAATAACCCATTATGGCCCTTCAGGGATGTAGCCTCCTCATAGAACCTGAGGAGGCCTACTTCCCTTAGAAGCAATTGGGTGGCTTCCGTAATAGGGTGAGGGTACATAAGTCTCTCCCTCTCTCGTGCCTCCCATAGGTGAATCGCGTTATACTGGTCCTCCACATGTTCTTGTTGTTCCCTTTGTTCTCTTCGTTGACATCGTTGAATGATTCACATATTAAATACAATTTTATTATTATTATTATTATTATTATATATATATATATATATATATATATATATATATATATATAGAAAAAAAAGAAATCGGTGTGCCAAAAAAAAAGTCATGCATCGGTACTGGTGCGTATGTTTTTATCGCGCACCGCTTTCAGTGCGCATGGAAATTGTTCGCGCATCGCAAAAGATAAAAAATTACTTTTTATGCAGTGCGTTGATAAAACTATTCGCCTTGGGGTGGATAGTTCAGTCAACACACTGCCCAACAATAATACATGGTCAACGGCATGGTCCTGTAAATGACCGCATTGTTGACCATGTACTTTATTGGGCGGGCGGTGCGCTGACTTAACTATCCGCCCCGAGGCAGATATTTTGGTCAATGCACCACCCAACAACATTACATGGTCATTGGTGTGGTCCTATAAACAACCGCATCGTTGACTATGTAATGTTGGCGGATAGTTTGGTCAATGCATCGCCCTCCCGACACTAGTACAAAGTCAACGGTGTGGTCATTTAAATGACCACACCACCATGTGAGTTTTAAAATTAGTCACAGTGCGCGTTTTTTTGGTACTGCACCGGAACCCGATGCAGTTTCCGTTAGCACCATTCGCGGTGCGCCCTGTAAATTTACAGGCAGCACCACGAACGGTGCGAGCTGAACAGCTTGAACACACCACACATAATAAATTTTATTTTTTATTCTTTTAAATGGTTAATTTTAAGGTTTTTTAAAAAAATAATCCGCTAAAACATTTATTTATTGAGAAACAAGTAAAATACTTGTACATTTGCGCGTCGAGGAGACATATTTGCTGAGGAATTGAAGAAACCAAAATTGCCCACCATTTTCGAAAATTCGAACTCCACAAGGTGGGCAATGGACGACAACAGTGCGTGTAATGGGAGCACCGATGGCAGGGCGCCTCACACAAGATAAATTCACACCAGTGCTTGAGAGGTCTGGAGCACTGAAGAAGTAAAAATGATGTTTTTATGGTCGGTAATTTTTTATTTATTTATTTTTAATTTTAATTTTATTATTATATATATATATATATATATATATATATATATATATATATATATAATTAACCCTGTTTCGGTGCGCGGGTTTTTGAGACGCACCAAGCGGTATTATCGATGGCGCACTGCACATCGTTATAGTGCGCTAGATTATTGAGACGCATCGGGCATGTTTATGCATAGAGCACCAGTGTGCTATAGTACTTAGACGCATCGAGCGTGTTTGTACGGAGAGCACGGTGTCTCGGTGTGCCAATTTTTAGTACGCACCGGTGCGTTGTGAGTAAAACACACCGGTGCGGTTTATGACAAGAAATGCATTGGAAAAAAAACATCCGCAAAAACCTCCACCCACCAAACTCCTCTAAAGACCTCCGCTACAAACAGATATCTGGGCTATTTTTATAAGGGGTTCCTCAAAAACATCTGCTAAAGGGTCTTTTCCTTGCAGTGACATGACTCAAGTTAGACCCTCAACTCAAATTAACTGAACCAACTCAGTCAAACTAACTTAGTTAACTCGTACAAGTTGTCATGTGACGTGGAATTACAATTTTATTCTAATTTAATTCAAGAGAAAATTAAATTATAATCTTTCTCGGTGCCATGTGATGTGGAATTACAATTTTATTTAATTCAAGGGAAAACTAAATTAGAATCTTTCTTAGTGCCATTTTCAACACATTTCCATACAAATGGCGCCTTACACACCTAAATGGGATTTTAACATAGTCTATTGTTGCTTATGAATTACCTTCCATGCTACCGTCTCCACACTTTATGAAATCCCTTCTTTTAAATGTAACTCAACCATAGTGTAAGCTATAGTCTTGCAAGGACTAGTTTTATATTACTTGTTAAACTCAGTTGTTCTTTGCAAGCTGTCTCCAATTATATCCCTTAAAACCTTCACTGTCCAAAGTTTTATTGGAACTATTGGTTAAACTTAATCCATATCAACTGCTTTGTAAATGGTTTCGACTCAAGGTTAAAATACACTAACTACTTATGCAGTGACAAGATCATCAACCTCCAATATCAATGAACTCCTAAAATTTTCCTTGCTTCTTCTTCTATTCTTAACATGAACCCTAGACATCCTCTCATCACCAGGTGGAATCTTGTTGCATAATCTAGGACTGGGCACCATACCTTTTACAACTAATTGTTTAAGGTTCATTTTGAAATTGGCCTTCCATATACTTTTCTTACGGGGTCTAAATACCTTTATACTTCATCACCCCAGCCAATGTTACATCTTCGCTAACCACCATTCTCACCCAAATTTTCTTCTTCTTCACATACCCCCTTAACTTCTTTACTGACCATAGCTTGGATTTCTTAAATGATCTCCTAACACACCCTTGCTTCAACCGTAACTAGATCAAGCTAAACAAATACACCCACAAGACCATTTGATAAGATGACAAGATGGCCATTTATCTTTATGACTTACCTCCTTGACATTACCTCGACTAAATTCAATGGTCTGTCCTCTGCTAAGTGTCTTGTACTCTATACAATTACCTTCATTAGGCCCACCCAACTCAATGGCTTCTCCTTTAGATTACTTTTACCCACTTTCCTAAAATCATTTCCCTTGGTATAAAACTCAATCCTCTCATGGCTAGGTCATACCCAATGCAATAAAGATGTACTTCCCCTCACAAATGTCTCCAAATTAATCAACTGATTATTCCTCCTTAAACTCCATCCCATTGCAAAAACTAATTTAATTTAACTATACACCATTTATATTTTTGTCATAAATTATTATTTCTTTCAATTTTCACATACTTAATCCACCTCATGGTAAAGCACAACACAGAGTAATATATTTAATATATTTTTGTATACTTACCCAATATTTTATGAACTTAAAAAATTGAAAAAAATAATAGACATATATTTTTAATAATAAAATGATATTTTTATTTATATATTATTATTATTATTATCTAATTTGAAGGTCCTGGCTAAGCTAGACATTAAATTGGTGTATGAGACCTCTTTGTTTGTTTGCAGGACAAGGAGTTGGTGTATGCGACTCTTTTGTTTGTTTTAGAGACAAGGAGTTGGTGTATGAGACCCCCTTGTTTGTTTGTGGGAAAAGGAGTTGGTATATGAGACCCCTTCTTTGTTTGTGGGACAAGGGACCCACCTCCATGCAACGATTTGACTGCTAAGTCTATGCATACATACTCTATGCCCTCTAGTTTTGAACTTGTGACCTCTTAAGAGGAAACACATGCTCTTAACCATTAGGCCCACTTAATCAGTATTATTATTATTATCCAATTTTAAGGTCACAGCCAAGCCAAACACCAAATTGGTGTATATATAATAAAAATATATACATTTTATAATTTAATAATATTTATTTATTTTTTAAAATTTAACTAAACTAACCTTATATATATATATATAGTTTGTCAAGTGGTCTGAGTTTATCAGCGATTACATCAGGCTTGACATGTGGCTTCAGAAACCGCGACCCAGGGGCATCTGAGCCATCAAAATCACTCGGGGATTGCACCCGGTCTAGGCCACACCAACACTAAACTAACTGGGTTTAACTTGTATCCTCCCCCTAACACAGGCGCAACAACCTCCATGAAGTTTGATACTAAGTTGCCCTTCTGATGAGACCTATCATCAACTCGTTGTGCTAGTAAAATTGACAAACTAACATTATATTATAACTTAACCAATTCACAAGATTTAAAATCATATTCTAACTTAATGAATATTTATTTTTAAATGATTAAACTACTAAATTATTTAACAATTTTTTACTTTCTATTTTTTTTCATTAATTAAAATTAATCACAAGTTTTTACTTTCTATTTTCTTTTTCATTAATGAATAATAAAAACTATGTTCAAATTGATAGCTATATGATTTATTCTTTTCATTAATTAAAATTAATGAATAAAAAAACTATGTTCAAATTGATAGCTATATGATTTATTGTTAGTATGTGTTGTCACCTAAGATATCTATTCACATGGTAAGATTTACATTTAACTGTGACGAAATCAAAATTTAAAATAAATATATAAATTATTTTAAAAGAATCTATTCACATTGTAAGATTTACAATTAACTTTGTTGGAATAAATCAAAATTCAAAATAAAAATAAAAATAAATTAATATTATAGGTTTAATTTTTATTTTTATATATTTTAAACTATTTAATATTATAAAATATTATGTAAAAATAAATTGCAATTAAAAAATAATGTGAAAATAAATTATAATTAATAACTGTTAAGTAAATTTAAGTATGTAATATAATGTTATTAATTCAATTATTACTTATTAATAATATTAATAAGTTTTTATTAATAATATAAAATTTGCTCTTTTTTTTTAAATTTAGTTAAAAAAACATTTATAATAATATTAATCTCCAAATATAAGGTAAAGATATCAGATTTTGACCATGTTGGGAATGGATGGCAACTTACCCATGAGCGTTCCTCGCGTGCAAAAGGTTCAAGTGGGACATGCGGGGAACAAATACGAGCTTACTCCCGTAATTTAGGAACAAGAATTGGCAGGAATTGCTCTTAATCATGTTGATGGTATTAAATTAAGATGGAGGTAAAACGCGTGGAAGGCCACATATTTTGCAGAACGCGGAAAAAATGGTAAATATTTTGCAGAACGCGGAAAAAATGGTAAATTAATCAACAACTACAAAACAAGCGAATACGATGTCAAAGATGGGAGAAATAAGTGCCGTAGTTGTGCCACGTTCTTTTGAGAACAAAATAAATAGCAGACCCTATAGTCGTTTTACTGTTCTCAGTTCCTAATGGGCCTTTAGCCATTTTGTGGAGCACGTTCTGCTGCGCATTATGCAGTCTGGGAAGATCCCTACATTGTAGCTCGTTGTTAGAAGCCACGGACTGACATTTCCGACGAGATCCCGCGCCGATCTGCTCTCCAATTGATGAATTTACTGCACATTAGATCTGTTTGGCTCTGGAAGGGGTTTTCTGGAAGTTTCGGGCAATAGGGAAGTTGAAGGGCGTGATTTGCGCATCGATATTAGCTAGAGCGGCGGGCAAATCATTGATTCGAATCTGCAAGGAAGGGGATCAGATGCAGTAGGATGTGAAAATTTGGTCTATGAAAAGGGTCAGACTTGGTTTAGGAAGAATGAGGAGGACGACTTTGGTATATTGATGGGGCATGGGGGGCATGCTTTTTCCATTAATGAATCGTTTAATGGTGTTGAAACAGAGAAAATGGATCTGGGTTTCTCTGTTTCTCCAAGCTCGGACGCCTCATCATCTTCAACATCGACATCTTCAGCCACCAGAAATAACTATATTGAGCACACGGTCTCAAAAATGGATACCTTGGCAGGGATAGCCATCAAGTATGGAGTCGAGGTACAAGCGAAACACTCATTGTTTTCCCCTTTGCTAGACTGAATTTAATCATGTCATCTCGAATACCAAGAATATGTCAAATTATTAGCTGGAAAACTGTCATATGAAGAATACTACATTACAGGTTAGCTGCTCAGATTCAGATAAAATAATTATCTCCCATTGTACACAAGAGAAATCAGATCTGTTTTCCAGGGAGGATGAATTTTCTTTTGCACTTGAGAATTGTGGGCTTTGTGGGCCTCATTGCTTGTGGCTATTGTCTTTGTGATGTCTTCTATGTGAAATCCCCATGGCATATTTCTTATTGGGTTGTTTGTTCCATGTTAAGAAAACTACTTCTCTTTCTACATGCTTTGCAGGGTGAACTTAAGGTGTGATTTGTGCACACGCATAAACAAAAAGGGGGATATAAGTGAACGTTCAATATGGAATTTGAATGCATATAGGATGCAATTGTCTAACATTCTTAACTGTGGGCACCATAAAATGCGCATATAACTTATTTTTATCAGTGCATGAAAATTGGGAAAGTTCTTACCAATCTAGATCTAGAATCTTTAACAAAAACAATTTATAAATTTAAATGCTTAAGAAATGGAATGGTTTTATAGCAGGAAGCGACCAAATTTGTTAGAGGATGTTCTTTCTGTAATATATAAGTCCTTGCAGGTGCAAGAAAAGGTACTTATGTTTGATTTAACACGAAGAATCTTAGTTTAAGTACACAGGTAAGAGAACATTGTGCTTGAGACATAAAATGGAAGAAATAATCTGGTTCGTGTTGTTGAAAATCATTTATACGGTTTCATATTTCCCAACGACTTAGCTATCAGGTAACTTCAGAAAATTAATTACTTTTATGGTAAATTATACTGGCTACATTGCAAGATATTTTATCATGAAAATATCTTCATTTTTTTCATCTGCAAATGAAAATGAAATCTGTATGTAATTTGAAAAGGTATTTACTATTTATTGTTATTTATCCATATTTCCCTGTAATACTAGTTTATATGGTGTCGGAGTTTCAATTATTGATAGGTAACTCTTTGTTTGACCCCCTTTTAACCATGTTGCCTTCAAAATAGTAGTTTTGGAGCTGTAGATGGTTTAACTCCACCGGCTAGATAATGAGTAGATTCAAAAGCCTTTCTGTCACTTCTTTGTCGTTTTCATGGTTGGATTGTTTCTCTGTAGGGAATTTGTGGGCAAACCAAAACTCAAAGGAAATATGACATTAACTATTCACCTTTCTTATTAGTTCTTTCCGATTTGATGAAGTTTTTTCATGCTTGGGCTATTCATTTGTTTGGAATACGTAGTATCAATACTTGTGACAAGCCTTATTGCTTATGTTTTTATGAATTGTATTGGCATGCAGGTTTCAGATATAAAACGGATGAATGGATTGATGACAGATCTTCAAATGTTTGCTCACAAGACTTTGCACATACCACTTCCAGGAAGGCACCCACCTTCAACTGCTTTGTCAAATAGCCCCAAAACGCCCAGGTAGGTTGACTTGTCATTCTGTCACTCTGTATTCTGGCAACGATCTGTGGCTCTAAATTATAAATAAGTATGACAAAAGTTTTGGGAACTCTCATGTTATCTAAGTTTTTGCTTCATGGATGCACACTTGAAAGTTGATGGACAATATTGGAATACTTTCTTGCCTTTCACATAATCTTTCCTCATTTACTCATAAATATCTTCCATAGTTCATTTCTCTTGACTCTTGAAGTATTGGAACTAAGATATAACTGAAGACTCAAGGCCAACTACCTATGTATATGGGTCGTTAACCAAAATGCTAGACTTGGGCATTTGGCAAGGTATCCATGTCATAGGTAGAAATTGATCAATGGTGCTGTATGTCGAATTGTAGCGATGCAGGGCCACTGTGATGGTGGGTGGGAGGAAGGGGTGGAATTGAAGTCGAGGCAACAGATGGAGATAGAGAACTATAAATTCTTTGTTGGACAACGGGGCTAATCTTGTTCACCTCAGTGGTTGGTGCTTACACGTATTGTAGCAAAGGTTCTTTCTATGTCATAAAAAGTATTCAAACAGTTTATTTTTGCTGTATAGGGCTGCATTTCTAATAAACATTTGTGCTCTTAGGGTCTATCACAGGCTGTCCATATGAATGCTGACTAATCTTCCTTTCCCTCGGATCTTGGTGTGACTAAAGCTACCTAATAGGCATTGTGCTGAAGTCTGCAATTACATACCTGTGATTATGTTAAAGCTACCTAAGAGGAATTGTGCTGAAGCCTTCAATTACATACCTGTGATTATGATGGCTAGCACCCCACAATCCTAATATTTGTAAAGGAAATAAACCTCTGAATCTGATATATTTAAGGCATATGTATAGTTTGGATGTGTTACTTTTAAACTGGCACTTGCTTTATATATTCCTGGTTAATATGGGATATTTGGCCATTACCTTGTCTATTTTATTTTTCCATTTTCCAAAATAATGCTACTATACTTCAGTCAAAGAATCTTTTGTTTTTATTTTGTTTGTTTGTTTGTTTGTTTTTTTTTCTAGTTTAATTTTTATTTTTTATTTTTATGTAACCTAGTTATCAAGTTTATTTTAAGCAGATAATAAACTATAGAGTCATCTGCTGCTAGTCTACCAGTTGGGAAATTACGCCAGCGCCAATATCTACAGAGTCTGAAGTAGATTACAATTATTCAGGTCTCTTTAGGCTATTCTGAGACAAAAAGAGGAATTCACTGAATATCCTGAGCTAGTCTGAGTTTTATCTGTAATTCAGCCACTCAAAAAAGGAGCCAAAAATACAATAAACCAGATCATATCAAGGAGGTTAGATGGTGTCCTCTTCAGCAGAGGTATGCCCTGCTGCCTCTGTGGTCGCTTCATTCTCTAGCCCTGGTATCTTCCTGGCAATGGCAACTACTCAGGGATTCACTTGTTGACTTTGGAGCTGAAGAGCATCCAAAAAGTGTAAAATCTCACTGTAAGATTCATTTATCTCCATTAAAACCTTGCCCCTGACAGCTTTATCTGCTAGCAAAGGTTGATGTTATGATAATACTTAGTGTTTCTACTATTGGTGTTGCTTGTATCTGGGATCAACAATGCAAATTCGGTATCAGTTTCTTCATCAGCGGTGCAGCTGCGTTCAACTTGAGCCTCTGCCTCTGCTAGTGCAATCTCTGCCCTGATTTGTGGCAGCATCTGTGTATGAAAGGACTGATCAGAGGACTCTGCATTAAGCTGAGCTCTGTTCAAAGGAGGATTGTGGCACGTCTGCTGGTGCTGGAATGATTCATTAAGAAAGGGATAGTAGGAAGAGAGCCGAAAGGTGGTGGACATGCACCAGAGATGGAGACCTATGTTCAATGTCTGAATACAAGAAAAGGGGCGAGAAACCGCAGGGGATAAAACAGTGTTTGCAACAGGAGAGGGGAGAGGAACCAAATCAAATAACTAGACCAGGAGATAGACCACAGATACCAACCCAGATGGAAGGTGGCCAGCAGAAAATGAGAAAAAGCCATCACATATAGAGACATACCAGTGGCTCAGCTATGATGCATGCCATAATACTGAAATGAAGCCAACCTAGATTGATTGACCCCTGTAGGATACGGCTGGTGCTGAAGTCACTTCCTATGAAATCATCCTTCAATTCATGAACTGTCTCTGTACGAGTCATATTCACGTTCATTATACCACAATGAATGTCTTAACTTTCATGACTGTTTCCAAACTTCATTGCAAGGTCATGGAAATATGTGCACTGTTCAGCCACCTGTCTCGTCGAAGAGCTGACAGATGGTGGGTGACAATGTTTGGATATCAATGCAATTGGAAGGGCTCCTCCATGTTACCCCCTCTGACGACACTGAAAGAAATTGTTGCTTGAAGTTGCATTAACTATTTCTTGTAAAAAACCCATCTGGTAGGAATAGTTTATGAACATGGGATAGAGTTACCAATCTATGCGTTGTTTGTATATATAGCTCTCTTTCTGTCTTTACAGTAATAGGATGTCTGTTGACTGATTATCCTTTTGTGAGTTCTTGTTGCATGTGCCAAACCTCTCTCCTTTCCAGCTGGCGATTAAGGAGGTTATATAAGATGGATATCCATCAGAGATATGGCACATTCATATGAGTACTTTCTTGATAATTTTAGTGTTAGTGAGCATCTTTGCTTCTATTTATTACATGCTATGGGATCTTCTGTTTAACATTTTGGATTTGTCGACTCATATTAAAGGCTTAGCGTCCAGTGTTGCGAACATCTCGATAACATCCTGGTTTTATCTCGAAATCACGATTTTTTTGGCCTAGCCGATGTTTGCCGATTTTTACCGATATTTTCCTGATTTTTACGATTTTTTGGTCTTTTGGATCCTTGCTGATTTTATCCTGATGCCATTATTCGCAACATTGTTAACTTCACATCACCTGAAGATCTATGCACATGTACACCATACTTCCGGGTGATTGATATGCTCCAGGAGCATGTTCCTATATGTCCAATTCACCATGGGATTAAAAATTCAATATCTATTGCTAATTATACAAGTTCAGATGATTTATTTGCAGTGTAATCTTATGTAAGGGTCTGATATATATAATATGATTCTTTCTTGTCTAAGTCCTTTACCTAAACAGCTGCTTCCTCGTCAGTGGGAGCCTATAAATGTTGAACATAATACCATTTTTTTCCTAAAGGCTAAAACATCTACAGTGGGGTGGAACAGCTGCCTTGGTTCAAATGGTTAAATCTCTAAACAAATTTCGATAAAGAAGCAATCATGCATCTCCTGTCTCCAGGATGATATGAATGGGGCTATAAATTGATGCAGAAACGCAGTCACATTAGTTGTATTACAAGGCCAATAGAACCAAGGAGTATCGAATCAATTTTATACCAAGACTAAGGGAAGCTGGAATTATCAGACTGTTTGAGCATTACTGCTTGAAAAAGCCATTTGAAAATCTGGATAAGATTGAGCAATTGAAAGTAGTAAAAATTTGAAGCTGCTCTACTCATTCTCTATACAATATTCCCTACTCTTGTTACTATCTGCTCTTGAAACTGAATTCCAGCTGTGAACAACAATGCAACTATTCTTGCACTTATTAGACAATTAGTGTAACTTTTATTTTTTTATTTTTTATGGTGCATTGGTGTTTAAATTGGTTTATACTATGGATCTTTAATCCACCATTCTCAATCTGCCAATACAGAGTCAGTGCAAAGTCGTAAACCTATTCAACATATGCATATCTTAGATGCTGATTATTGGGACTAGACAAATGTTTTGTACAAAGCTGTCAAGGACTTGTCTAATCATGGTGCAAGGTGTTGAAATACGTAACTAGGTTCGGTCTTGACTCTTGACTCTTTATAATGACACATGTAATCATGATTTTATGTATTTATTGTAAAGAGAAAAATAAGTTTATTATTTTCATTTTGGAGGCATGGGTTTCATGCTCAAAGGAAATTTATTTTTAGGTCAAGCACCCATTGAGTGGCTTCTAGGGCTTGTCTTTGAGTCAACAAGTCATAAGAGTCATTGTCATGTATGGAAAACCCTTTTGGGCATGTTACATATTGTAAAGAAAAAAATATTTGAGTCAAATTAGAGTCAAAGACCGTCCAAGACCTTGTCATGGTGCCTCAAGCAAGTCGGCCTACATGAAAGATTAAGTCGGCCTCAAGGAAGCAATCCGTACCCCTAGAAAGCCTATAAATAAGAAGGAACTTGACCTCATTTGGGCACACAACAAACAAGTTTGATCTCCTCAAGTAAAAAGCTTGAAACGGACGAAAAAGAAGAAGAAAAGCAAGATCGAAGTTTTTGGGTTTCTCTCTCTCTTTCTCGTGTTATGGTTTCTAAAGTTGCTGGGAAAGTTGAATTGCTGGAAAGTTGTTGGGCAATTCGAAGTGCTGGAAAGTTGCTGGGGTTGAAGTTGTAGAAGAAACTACTGGGTCGAAGTTGTAGAAGAAATTGATGGGTTGAAGTTGCAGAAGAAACTACTGGGATCGAAGTTGTTGGAGTCGAAATTCCTGGAAAGAAAGCTCATCAAGGCGAAAGGTTGAGTTGGTCTTGGAGGGGTCTTTGTCAAGGGTCATAGGTCTTGGAATTCGTCAATTGAAATTCTATAAGAAGAGAAGAATTCTTGTGGGTTTTCCTCTCAAGTGGAGAGGTTTTGGCCCTGGCTGATTGCCTAGATCTTGTGTTCTCTTGTCTCATTGTTCTTTATGATTTGGTAGCTGTTTGATGATAAGAACACAAAATATAATCAAGAGAAAGAAGAAGCCAAGTAAGTTAAGTAAAAATACATCACAAACAGTTATCAAAGTAAGAGAAATCACCTAATCTAGCTGCCCTAGATTTCTCAACACAAGGCTCTTTAAAGTTTAGACTTATTAGTGCTACTCAAAAAATTTAGTCCTGCCTATAATTGGTGGCCATCGTAGTTTGTTCTTTGGGTGTGATTCATGCTCTCTTACGTTGATACAATAAAAAAATCAACTTCTTGTAGGATGCTTGGATTTACCCTTTGAAATGACAATTCCGAGATGTCAAATTGTAGCCAATTATGACTTGATATGTTCTCACATATCAAATCATATACTGTGGATTTTGACCCACCATCCTCAATCTGGCAAAATAGATTGAGTGCAAAGTCGTAAACCTATTCAACATGTGCATATCTTAGATGTTGATTATTGGGACTAGATAATGTCTTGTACAAAGCTGTCAAAGGCTAATGTTGAATCATGGTGCAAAGCTATTTAAAGTTTAGACTTATGAGTGCTAACCCAAAAAATTAGTCCTGCCTATAATTGGCATATACTGTAGTTTGTTCTTTGGCTGTGATTCATGCTCTCTTTACATTGCCACAATAAAGCAATCAACTTCTTGTAGGATGTTTTAATTTACCCTTTGAAATGGCAATTCCAGGATGCCAATTTGTGGCCAATTATGATTTGATATGTTTCTCACATATTTGGATCCCAAACATATCATGTAACTCGTGATGTTGTATTGTTTTGCTCGTTGCTTTGATGAGGCCTACACTGGATAAAATCTGGGGAATGTATGAAAATAGATATAGTAATTTAATCGGGAATTTATCATGGGCATTATCATGCCATAGTGAGTAAATTAGCTTTCTTCACTCCTGAGTTATCAATGATACATGCTGGAATAAAACAAGCCCAAAATTTAGGGAAAGCATGAATGAAGTTACTGGAATTCAATATCTAATCTGCGTGCATTAGACATGGACAAGAGAAGTGTAAATTTATGTAGATGTTCTATGCTTGATGCAACTTTACTTTCTCTTCAATTTCAGACAACAATCACATAAACAATAAAGTAAAATGCTGATAGAACATACCATTAGATCAACAGAAGACAAGCCAAAAAATATATATGTGTTGGTGCGTTATGGCGATCAGCATGATGCTTCAACCAGCAAAGTATTATTGGTCAGCCAGCCCAGTATATGTGTCACATCACCCTCAAAACAGCCAAATGGTCAACTCAAAGTCAACCCAGAAAAGTCAACACTGCACAGAAAAGTCAATGCAGAACAGCAGCAAGTCAAAGTCAATGCAGCACAGTCTACAGTCAGCCTTTGACCTCGGTTCTTGTGTCAAAATGTACGGACTGCAGAAATCGAAGTCTATGCCAAAATTCAGCTCCTTTTGACCATGCGTTGACCAAAGTCAACACTTGTCAAACCTGCGGTGGAAACCCTAGCTGCAGCAGAAATGTCTTCGTCCTTCTCCCACGTGTGAAACACAGATTTCCTCCAAGTAGCTGGAACCAATCAGAAGTGGAGAGAGAAATATGTGTGATGATGAGATGAGTGAAATGTCCTCCAACGTTGACCTTATTTATATCCATTAGTGAGGGTGTGTGACACATTTGCTGGGGGTGTAAAACCTTAAGGCTGACCTGCACATATTTTGAATAGATTAAAAATAAATTCAAAATAAATGTTTTGCTCATCGGATCAAGATGATCTTTAGATTGATCTTGCACCTCTCCGAAGGAGGTACCCAATAAAAATATTGGTATCTTCCCCTGAGCATCACAACATGGAGTTTGGACCTAGTTGTCCAAATTTAACAAGAAGGTTCCAGTATTTAACAACTGGCAATGGAAGATAACAAGTCATGTTTTACCAGTCAATCAACTCCCAACAATGCTTGATGGTGCTGTTCCTGCCATATATACGCAATGCCTCATATCAAGAGATCTTAAAAGAAAAGAAATGATGATTATTGTTAACAGTTATCCCCAAGGAGAAAGTGGATCTTGATCTCAGATTAATGTTTTCCAGGTTATAAGTCCATATTGGAAAAAGGTACTCTGCATTGTACAATTTAAATTGAGTTGAATGACCCCTATCCATACAAAAGAGGGGTGAAACCAAGTAATCATGAAAGGTTAGTGTAATCAGGCCCTTACTTTTTTTGATCATTTTATAGCTGCTTAGGCTATATTTCACATATTTGGCCTTAATATAGATATTGTAAATATGTAATAAGACATTAATACAAAATCATGATCTTTTATACAATTTTTGCACATTTATATAAGATTCATGTTGTATAATGGGGCACAACATGCTGTTATAGGGGCCTTTTTGTTTTCTCAATGATGCACGATATTAGCATGAGATCAAGTTGGTATTTTAAAGATCCACAATCGTGGCTTGAGAGAGAGAAATATGAGACAAGTTATTTTAACTACCTCCTAAACTAACCTATAACTAATGTTGGGTTATTGACATTTATTGTGACCCACTAAAAATAAGATTTCTAAGTTCTTATGATGTTAACAACACCTTATTTATTGTTACTAACATCATTTCTTAACATGAAATACCACTTTTTGTTTTTACCCCCTTGAATACCAAAATTTTTAATGACACTTTTGAAGCATTTAGATTCAAAATCTAAAGAATAACTACAAAATTTGTATAATATTCCTGTTCAATCTGCAACAATGCAGTACTGCTCCAGTTTTGGTACTTTTCTTGGGTGTTCTATTTGATTGGCATAATCTGCATTCTGAAGGTAGATCTCCACTGAATTCTCCTAGTTAAGATAAGATAGTTTTATTAATGTCCAACAAATGACCACAAAAGTTGGTCAATGAGACTGCTGAGTACAATAGTGCTGATACATGGTGACAATCTCCTACTATCAGTTTCCATCATCCTCTTTCTTTGAAGGCGGAGTTGCGTTGGACTCCCCTAGCCTATCAATCAACTGGGCATCCCTTCTGCAGTACCCTTTCACTACAGGTTGAGCTGTGAAGCTGTTGATAAAGACAAGGAGCATTGTAGGACTTTTCAACATTGTCTTGTCACTTGAGTCTTCATCAACAAAATCCCTAATCATTTTGCAACCATCTTTCTTTATGACTTTATCCGTAGGTACATCAGTGCTTGGATTTTGCAGTTTCAGGGTGCATGGCCTAACTTTCTCACAATAGAAGCATTTTCCTTGTTATTGCCACTTCTTGCACCTTTGATACCTTTTTTGGTGCTAGTGCTTTTATTAGAGAAGCCATTTCTTCAACCTTCTCTGTCGACTCATATTTCTTCAACCATGACGGTTGAGAGCATGGTTTCTGAGAACTGTGAGGGGATTTGATTGAGAGTAAACACTATGTTATTTGTAAGTGTTAAAATCTAAAAATTCTGTACCGAAATTTAAAAATTCTTTGCACAAACTGGAAAGTTCTATGCAGAAAACTGAATGTACTTGTAGAAAATTGAATGTAATTTGTAGAAAACTAAATGGAACTGAATGTACTTTGCAAAAAGTTGAATGTACGTTGCAGAAAACTGATTGTACTTAGCAGAAAACTGAATGTACTATGTTGTTACAAATACTTAGAATGCAGATTTCTTCTTCACAACTTTTCAGTTCAGCAATTGTAGATAGAACATAAACTCAAGGATCATATGAAGACAACCAAACACAAGTATGAGACACTGAGAGTTAGGTCCAATGACCAGGGAAAAATCCACAAGGGGAAAATCCAAATGATTATTCTTCTATTAGATTTATTCAATTGTTCAACAGAGTATAAAGAGAGAGATAATGAGAATGAATAAAGTCACCAATGCTTGATCAACTTTTAGTTGAAGTGCTCTTTCTCTTTGCTTGATTATCTCCTCCTTCTCTTGATTAGATCTTGTCCTACGCACTTGCTCCAACTCTTCCCTTGCTCTTACTTTTCACTTGCTCTCACACTTCTCTTGCAAACACTCAACTCTATCTCTCTTTCTTCACAATGAACATGTTACTCTCAACTCTCACTTGCTCTTGCTTAAATATATGAGAAATGAGAGGAGTTACAAAATGAATTCATTTCTTGAGCCAATAATATGAGAATTGAATTCCACGAGAGAGGAGTTACTTGAGGAGAAGTATAACTCATCCCAAGAATAGAGAGAGAGAGGTACATTTGTCTTGAGGTGTTACAATTCGAATTAGGGAGAGAGGGAATTACACTTAGATATGAAAGAATATTTGGTGAGAGTTACAGATCGAATTGAATGAGGGAGTTACAAGTGCATTTAATGAGGAGTTACACTTTTGCCATACATTGAATTAGTGAGAGAGAGTTACATTCTCTTAAGTGTGGAGTTACTATTTTATTCCAAGAGAGAGGTTCAATTTGCCAAGTAAGAGATTCCCAATTTAATTTACTTATTTCATGAGAGAATTCATTTTTATTAATCCATTAAAGGTGAATGACTTTGGACTATTTTATAAATAATAGTATCATAATAATAATAATACTAGTAAGGATAAAAATATTAATTTTTGACTTGTATAATCATGATTGATTTGATTTTAAAGTGGATTCTGTATGTCGAGATCATTTTTGATCATTTAGACATGACTTTCTATTTTTGGAAAATCTCTTACAAATTGAGATGAGACTTACAATTTTTGGAAAGTCATATTAGAATGTTAGAAATGAAATTTTATTATAGGTGGTTCAAACAGAACTGAAAAATATGATTTCTTCTAGGAGAAATTCATCCTTAAGTTGTCAAATTTTAACAGTAAGCTGTGGGAAGATGATTTAATAACACTGATTTGGCATCATTCTCATACACCAGACAGCTGTTGCATATGAGCTCTCAAGGTGTTTACATGGCTAGATATGATTCCACATGGGCCATCTTTAAGCCAGAGGATTGTTTATGCAAGGTAAACTTGACATTCTGTGTTGTTGGACCAAATAGCTGATTCAATTTGTCCCAAATTTTGTGGAACTTTTAGTTTAGCCAAATCCAGATGATGTAATTGTGTATCAGACATTACCAGTTTGATGATAGACCTAGCTTTATCATCCTTTTTAGTCTGTTTAACTTATTTATCTTGTTGTCAGGGTTTTTCTACTCCATTCACGATGCTTCATGACTAACTTCATTAAATACAGTTGTGATTTTATTTTTCAGGGATGAAAATTCCTTTCATTGAACTTCTCTAGTACAGGTTTCTCCATTTTCAGAAAGAAAATAACTTGCTTTCTATGTATTTTTGCCCACTGTGATACAAAGAGATTTCAGGGAAATAAGCTGTCAGAAAATAATAGGTACCTCCAGGTCTGCCTCTGCTTCTGTGTCTGAAAATGTGTTTTGTCTGAAGAAAAAGTTCAAAGCATAAAAATACCTCTGTTAGAATTACAGGCATGCTGTTCAGGTTTCAGAGAAAACGTTTCTATTAGGTCATGCTGTTCAAATTGAATTCTGACACACGTAAATTGATTCTTCGTCTCTTATTTCAAAGATAGACTGGTAAGTTTATATGCTGCTGCCAATCATCATGAAATAATGTCTGTTGTTGATGCCTGGAATTAATATTAGAGCTTGCTGCTGTTGCTGGTAATTTTCTCATGAAATGTTTGATTAATGCATACTCTTCTCACTGCTAAGTCATGCTGCTGTTTATTCTTCTCTGGTAGCCACTAGGTTTAATGCCTATGTTATTTTTGCACTTGACACTGCTTTGTTTGGCACCTCTGTAATTCTTTCACAGCCAATGCTGCTGTGCTAAGTCACATGACACTAGGACGTGTGGATGCGAGTGTTCAACATGTGATCAGTAGACCTCTGAAATGTGACACTCCAGGATATATATAAAATACATATATCAAAAAATGTACAATTAGAAATAAACATAGAGTTGCAAATTTTTAGAACACTTGGAAAAACATTGATACAACTAGCAATGTACAACATAAACACACAGAATTAGAATATATATAGAAGTTCAGAATTAGAAGTAGAACTAGAAACTGTGGTTTTCTCATTGAGTCATTTGATGTCAACGAAATCAAAATGTATTTTATAGATGATAGGTGAGACCATGATTAATAGATGTTCATGGTACTGGATACAGAAAAGAGTAGAACAATAGAACTGTAGATAGTTGAATCTCATAGCCTTCAGTTGTCTGGATAATTCTTCATGCCATAACTATAATCATCAAGATCATTGTTGCTGCCACTGATTTCTCCTCCGGGCCTCCCTCCTCCATATCCAGTTTAATATTTGCATTTGTTACTGGTGGAGGATGACACCTCAAGAGGATCACCATCATCAAAAGTGACCAGCTCTTGGTTTGATTCATTAAGATCCAAGTTGGCTAATGCCAACTCAATGCTTTTGTTCAAACCCATATCATTGGAAAGTACATCCCACATCTCAGATCTTCCCTTCAGCTAGACTTCCGTCATCCTGTATATAAGAAGGAAGTTGGAGTGCACATACACTGATGTCTCTGCTCTAGATTTCTCAAGCTTGTTCTTTTCATAATGTGCACTTTCCCTTATGTGCTGCAATTCCTCTCACAAGAGGAGGATGAAGTAACTTGAGGGAGGAGCCTCATGGCTAACTACTACAGAATAGTGTGTGCTGCCTAGTTTGTTGCCGGCCAAGCACAGGGATCCTTAATCCCCCTACCTCTGATCACATCATAGCCTCCAAAGCTCCTACTGTAGATGGAAAACTCTATGAATCCCTCCTCCATCTCATCAATGGTGGCTCTATATTGATATATTCTACTCAATGTGAAAGCTTATTGCCGATGTGAAGGGGGATTCTACATGTAGACCACAGATTGAGCCATTTAACACTGTTGTACTTGGGATTTATGAGTGATACAACCAATACAAAAGTGCTCTCACGTTAACAAGAATACCCTGTATCGTAGTGAAAAAGATCTTTTCCAATTTTGCATACTCAGGGCAATCATTCCCCAAAACAATAGTTTTATTGAACTCTATCATGGAGTCCCACTCGTAAACATCTCATAATATGGGTTGGTCTGTATTTGCAAACCACAACAAATAAATGACAGGTTCCATGATCTTAATGATAAGATCTATTCTCTCTCATTAACGATTATCCTTGACCTTTTTGGAAACATTTTATATTATTCATTCTCCAAGAAGACCAATACTTTGAAATAATCACGGATTCGAGAGTCGTCTTGACCTCCCTCAATCTCTTGAGTCCTAAGCATCATGAATGAAGATGTAATCCTAGTCTCTATGATCATCAAGAATGATAGGTGTGGATACTTTTTACTGATGGTGAGGGTATTGGTATGAGTTTATAGGAAATCGTGGATATGGTATGCATCATCAATTAACCCTCCTAGCCATGTTATAGTATAAGCAATAAATTTAAGTGCCAAATTCAAAGAATGAATGATGCAAAGTGTCTAAATATTTGTGTATATTTAGTTTTCACAATTGTCTCGACAACTTTGCTAATGGGGGACATTATAAGTTAGGTGTCCAAATATTTGTGGATATTTAGATTCCTCAATCATCTCGATGACCTTGCTAATGGGGGGCATTATAGGTTAAGTCATATGAGGATAGGTGAACATATATATGGGTGTGCAACGGGAATTTCGGGCCGAGTATGGTTTGGCTCCAAGGCCAAATTGCTAAGCCATACGACTAGGACGCATGATCGAGCGCGAAGCTTGCATAATGGTTGGCAGAGAATTAACAAGAGAGATCAACGATCGAGATTGATGGTCAAAGGGACTCTCGGGATGACGTTAGCCTGGAGGTCTCGTTCTTGGATGATCACGAGAAGTCGTGTAAGAGAAGTGTTGGGCTGACAAGGACTTGGGTTGGGTGGGCTAATCACAAGTGAGTGACATGTTGGGAGGTGTGGCCCACGTTACACCTCAGCCTGGAGGCCATTCCTCGGAAGGATGAAGAGGAGTGCACATTAAAATGGGTGGGATAATGTAAGACCGGGCTGTTGTGGCAAACACGTGAGCTCGACAGCCTAACCATTGGTGCAGATGTGCGGGCCCATAGATGGGTCAGCCCAACGGGTCAACCCCAGAGTAATCTGTGAAAGTGAAAAGGTAGAGGAGCCAGGGTAATAGGCCTGGGAGACGGGAATATTGCTGACATAAAACAACTCGTCAAGTGGCTTGAATATATATATATATATATATAGGCCCGGGAGACGGGAATATTGCTGACATAAAACAACTCGTCAAGTGGCTTGAATATATATATATATTCAAAACCGGAATCGGTGACCGGATCAGTCCACCTAATAAACCGAGTTTCAAACCGAGACTGGTTAGATTTCAATGAATTGATTTGAAAAAACACATGAAATAATTAATTTTTAATCAAAAAAACTATTTTTAAGATTTAAAACCATGATTCCAAACCAATAGACACAAAATATGCAAAGTTTGCTCATATATGTACCATGTAAAGGTGAATATATCAAAATGGCACTGAGTGCAATACATATCAACAACAAAATATATAATCAATGAGGCTCTAAATGGCCTCTAGAGTCCAAAAACAAAGCCTACAACCTATGGGGCCACTGTCATATTACAAGTCTACATATATGATATTAGTGATCAACATTATCACTTGAAACGGTTCATCATGATCAATCTCAGCTAGTTGAATCTCGACTCCCAAACTTTGCAACTACTTGAGTCACAAATTTCTCTGTTGGTTTAGTGACTTGAGTCTCAAACTTCTAAAGGTATTCTGCCCTAATATGCCCTATTATTTCATTTGGCACTCTACATGGCCTCCTATCCCAGCAAAGTGTTGCTTGAACCCGTTAATACCCCCTCCTTCCATAGATTTTTGGCAATATTTGCAGATCATTTTGCCATCAAACATATCACAATGAGCCCATGCAGTATCCTTGGCTTTTGGAGGGATGGTGGCTACTACTTAGCTCAAACTCTATGCTGTTCCATTACTCTAGAAAAAACTCAACACTCTCCAAGCCCACAATGAAGCTCACAAAAACTCCAATTGAGATGTGTGAGGCAAATGAGAGGGAATACCTCCTTTTATTGGCTTGGAGGGGTTGTTTTTGGAGGGAAACAACCCTTATTTTTCCTCAGAACCACCTCAAAAGCCAAAAAACTGTGTTCGGTGGGTCTACGGCCAACCTAGCAGTGAAACGGTCGGTTTATGGGAAAATTGACCAGTTTATGCTCGGTTTGACTAAAACACTGGCTAGGAGGGTTGTTCAACCCGATTTTTCTACCGGTCTGGTGTCTTTGGTTAATGAACCAACCGATTTGACCGGTTTCTTGTTCAAACCGACTGATTTTGAATACTATGATATGTATAAGCATTGCATAATGATGCATATGTACATAAGCCTTGCATTTCAATTCACGGTGCGGGGTTATGGAACCTGAACCCATGAATGGGTTGGAAACCGATAAATAAATGCCAAATGGCACTGGGAGATTAGCCAGGGGGTATAGCCATGTGGTTACCACGTGGCTGAGATGATGTTGTGGCGGTACCTAATTCACTAGGACTGCAGTGGTAACATCTCTTGATCCAAAGGTCAGATTGTTGAGAAATCTATAGGGCCGCAATTAGGATGATTTCTCTTAAACTTGATAATTGCTTGTGATGTTATTTTATTTTTCTTGATAATTAGCTACCTCTCTTATTATTATGTTATTCTTATCATCAAACAACTACCAAAACAAGAAGATCAACAATACACAAGAACACACGATGTAGGTTGCAAGGTAGGGCCAAAACCTCTCCACTTGAGAGGAAAACCTGCAAATCTCTTCTCTATTAGAGATTCTTCAAATGACAAATTCCACTATTGACCAAGACCCACACTCTTCCAAGATCAAGTTAGACCTTCTTAATGATGTGCTTCCTTTGTCCAAGTCATAGCCAGTCAAATCTCTTCCAGTTGCACAACTTTGACCCCTAGCTATAGAATTTCGGCCTCCATTGCAAGTTTGAATTTTTGGCCCTTCCAACAATTACTGCTTCCACACGTGTGAGCAACTTCAGGGGTTCCAAGGCTTCCTTTGACCTTTGCTTGGGTTTCTTCTTCTTCTAGGGTTTGCAGGTGACCTAATAGACCTTCCTTCGACCTTCTTCCTGCAATTTTCTCAAGTTCAATATTGTAGCATCAAAACCCTAGCCTTTCTTTTTCGCATGTGTGAGAGAGAGATAAAAACAACCCAAACTTGTCCTTCGTCTTCCTTCCTTCTTCGCTAGCCTTCTTCTACTTCTCCTTCACTTGGATGATGATTAGATGAGTGAGTGTCCATAGGAGGTTGAGTTCCCTCCTATATATAGGCTTCCAAGGAGGATGACATGCCCTAATGAGGCCAACATCTTAGATGCTAAGGTGAGTTGGTCTTGGAGGGTATTTTGACACTTTTTAATACAAAAATAATTATTTTTACAAGTTACAAAGTGCTCGATGGCGTCTTCTTCATATAACAATGACTTTTTTGACTTCTTGACCCTAGGACAAACCCTAGAAGCACTCAATGGGTGCTTGACATCTAAATAAAAGACCTTGAGCATGAAACCCATGCTACAAAAATAACAATAATAAATTTTCTTTCTTTTTACAATATACAAGAATCAAAAGTACATTTCATATTTATGAAGACCGAACCTAGTTACACATTTCAACATTCCCTCTTAACTAGGGAGGTATTGATAATGGTACATGGACATTCTCAAATTGAAGAGATCTCATAAGAAGAGTAGGATTGGTAAGCCATCTCATAAGCTATCAATTTAACTTATCTCTTTGCATCATACCAACCAACATTTTCACATACCAAGGCCTCGACTAACAACTCTATCTCTCCATAAGTTTAGAGCACAATATTGGCGAGACCAGAGGCTGATAGACACCATCATCATTGTCTCTCAAGATACATACCCCACCCGAGTGTTCACAGGGTATGTCCTTTTGGGACAATTCCTATCTTGGAATAACACATCCTTAAGGAATTTCCTCTTCGGTTGCTCTTATCTTCGATGCCCTACCTCATTCTTAAAGAGTATCAGAAACTAGATGCTTACCCAATCGTCCATTCTTTCTTCACGAAGTGAAGACAAGAATGATGTGTCTATCTCTCCCTCTCAACTAGGGAGGATATATCAACCAGTCTAAGCTTGTCTCTCAAATACACAAGCTTCTTATTAGGAAGAGATTTTGTCAAGATGATAACCACCTATTCATTAGTGGAGATATACTGTAGCTGCAACACTCCATCTTGCACCAACTTTCGTATGTAGTGATACTTGTTGTTTATGTGCTTTGTCTTTCCATGGAACACGGGGTCTTCAAATAACTTTATACAGCTGGTGTTGTCACAATGTATCACCGTAGGGTCCATCGGTCCTTCAAACAGGTCAGACAACAACTTCCTCAACCAAACAACTTCTCTTCTTACTTCACACGCTGCATTGTATTCAACCTTAACACTACTCAAAGCAACTGATTCTTGCCTTCTACTCATCCAGGATATCATGGAGGATCCCAAACTAAAACATCCTCCAGTAGTGCTTCTCCCATCCATTCACTGCCTCCCCAGTGAGAATCTGTATATCCAATCAAGTGGACAACATTCCTTTTGTCATACTTCAGGCAATAGTGGATTGGTCCTTGCATATTTCTCAATATATTCTTGGCTGCTATCCAATGATCATGCTTGGGCTCTACTTGGAACTGACTGAAAGTATTCACTACAAAACAAATGTCTGGTAGAGTATTTACAAAATACATCAGTGAGCCAACCAATTGTCTATACCTTGTCAGATTCACAGGGCTAGATTCAAAACTTCTTAACCTCTTCAAGTTTGTGATCATAGGGGTTGTCATAGGTTTGCAATCTATCATGTCAAACCTTTTCAGCATCTCGATCACATACTTTCCTTGACCTAAATAAGTCTCATCAGGTCCTTGCCAAACTTCCAACCCCAAATAATAGTGCATCAACCCTAGATCCTTCATATCGAATTCTGCTGCCAGTTGCTTTTTACAGTCTTGAATACGACCTTCTACACGTATCATGAGAAGATCATCCAAGTATAGAAGAATGATTATGGGCTCATCCTTCACAACCTTGCTATAGAGATTCAGATTAACAGAACTCTTTGAGAAGCCCAATCTTTGGAGGTATGTATCCATCCTTGCATACCACGCCTTTGGCGCTTGCATAAGGCCATAAAGTGCCTTATTCAATCTACAGACATAAGTCTCTCTCTTTTTCTTCAAATCCCAAGGCTTGTTCTATATAGACTTCTTCATCGATAGTAGCATTCAGGAATGCTGTCTTGACATCCATTTGATGGATGTTCCATCCCATCGATGCTGCCAAAGAGACCAACGAACGTATAGTTCTATAACTTGCTGTAGGTGCAAATGTCTCTTCATAATCAATGCCTCCATGTTGGTAGAAGCCCCAAGCCACAAATATTGCCTTATAGCTATCAATACTTCCATTTGTTGAATGTTTAATCTTGTAGAGTACTTAGAATTTACAACAGATTTGTCTTTAGGCCTAGGTACGATCTCCCAAACTCAATTCTTCATTATTGATTGATATTCTTTATTCATGGCATCTTTCCATTCTTGATTTTTGACAACCTCTTCAAAGGTGGATGGTTATGCTTCTATCAACTTCGTCATATAGGTTGCATACCCTGAATATCTTTTGGGCTTCTTACATTCACTGAATGTGCTTTTGGCTGTTCCATGTCCTTCTGCATCTAGAAGAGTAGACTTCAAGCAGTTAGGTCTCTTTCGGCTTTCAAGGATAATCACTTGTTGTACAGGTTCACTGGGACCTTCTTCTTGTTGTACAGGTTCACAGGTTCTCCCTAGTGCATTCTTCTTCAAATATTGGAAGTTCTTCATCATCAGAGTCCATTGGGAGGTCCTTTGATTTCTTGAATGCAATACTTTCATCAAAGATCACATCTCGACTCACTTCTATTCGATGTTCTTCTTTTATGTAGATCATATATGCCTTTGAGGTGTTACTGTAGCTAACAAATATACCCTTCATGCTTGTAGGATCTAACTTCTTTCTCTTATCTTTTGGAATGTGAATATAGACATGATAGCCAAATATTTGGTGATGGTCGACACTTGGTTTCTTCACAGTGAATGCTTCCTTAGGAGTCATGTTGTCTAGTGATCTGTGAGAACTTCAATTTTGAACATACACAATAGTTTTTGTTGCTTCACCCCACATAAATTTAAGCAAGTCTTGATCATGTAACATGGCTCTTACACTTTCCTCAACAACTCCATTTTGTTCCAGATTTTATGGGACTATCAACTCCCTCTTAATCCCAACCTCCTTACAGAAAGCTACGAATTCCTTTGATGTGTACTCTCCTCCATTGTCAGATCTTAGTACCTTTATCCTCTTTTCTTGAAGGTTCTTTACTTCAACTTTGAATTCTTGAAATTTGTTGAATACTTCATCCTTGGAGTTCAGCAAATAGATCCAAGTTTTTCTTGAGTGGTCATCAATGAATGTTACATAATGTAGATGACCTCCAAGAGGCTTTGTAGACATAGGACCATAAACATCAGAATGAATGAGATCCTAGATTTCTTTTGACCTTGAAGCACTGCTTCCAAATGGTCTTTTAACATTTTTACCTAATGCACATCCCTTGCATACTCCTTCATGATCCTCGAGTTCAAGGATGCCATTCACCATTGAATTTAGAGTTAGTAAGATTTTGTAGTGAAGGTGTCCAAACCTTCTATGCCAAATTTCACATGGACTTACTTCAATGTGAACCAAAGCTTGAGAGAGAGGGGTCAACAATCTATAGATTCTTCCTTCACGAATCCCAATGATCTTTGCATTTTCGATGCTAGAGTTTTTATCCCAAACCACAAATTTTCTATCTATAAAAGCGACTCTATCTCCCTTGTCTTCTAGACATGAAATAGAAAATAGGTTCTTTTGCAAACTTGGTAAAAGCATAACGTTATCGAGATGGACGTTTTTTCCAACGCCATCGAGGTTGATCCAATTCCTCTTATAGGATAGCTCTTCTTAGCACCAAGTTCAACAAAGTAGGTATGAGGTCTTTAGTTGTTTGTGCTCACTTGTCATATGTCTTGATGCTCCACTGTCAATTACCTAAACATTCTCATCTTGAAATGTGCCTGTACGTGCTAAGAATAATCCTTCATCCTTTGTAGAAGTCTTGGTCATACTATTCTTGATGGATAATAGGAGATTCCACAATGCCTTGATACCTTGCTTGAGATGACTTGCTACCATAAAACACTGCTTCAAAGATTTCTTCAAGGATGTAGTGATTTTTATTATGCCCTTTGCTAACCTTAGCTTTGATACCCTGTTGAGAAATATATAGGGCTGCAATTAGGATGATTTCTCTTAAACTTGATAACTGCTTGTGATGTATTTTTATTTTTCTTGATTATTAGCTTCTTCTCTTATTATTATGTTGTTCTTATCATCAAACAATTACCAAAACAAGAAGATCAACAATACACAAGAACACAGGATGTAGGCTGCAAGCCAGGGCCAAAACCTCATCACTTGAGAGGAAAAACTGCAAATCTCCTCTTCTTATAGATTCTTCAAATGACGAATTCCAAGACCTCTAGACCAAGACCAATACCTTTCCAAGACCAAGTTAGACCTTCTTGAGGATGTGCTTCCTTTGACCAAGTCAAACCTAGTCAAATCACTTCTAGATGCAAATTTCGACCCCTAGCTACAAAATTTCTACCTCCACTGTAGGTCTGAAATTTTCGGCCCTTGCAATAGTTACCGCTTCCACACGTGTGAGCAATTTCAGGGCTTCCAAGGCTTGCTTTGAACTTCGCTTGGGTTTCTCCTTCTTCTAGGGTTTGTAGCTGACCTAATAGACCTTCCTTCGACATTCTTCCTGCAATTTTCTCAAGTTCAATCTTGCAGCTTCAAAACCCTAGCCTTGCTTCTTTGCACGTGTGAGAGAGAGAGAGAAACAACCCAAACTTTCGTTCTTTGTCTTCCTTCCTTCTTCGCTAGCCTTCTTCTGCTTCTCCTTCGCTTGGATGATGATAATATGAGTGAGTGTCCATAGGAGGTCGAGTTCCCTCCTATAGATAGGCTTCCAAGGAGGACAACCTGCCCTAATGAGGCCGACTTCTTAGCTGCTAGGCCGAGTTGGTCTTGGAGGGTATTTTGAAACTTTTAAACACATAATTCTTTTTACAAGTTACAATGTGCCCGATGGGGTCTTCTTCATATGACAATAATTCTTTTGACTTCTTGACCCTAGGACAAACCCTAGAAGCACTCAATGGGTGCTTGATCTCTACATAAAAGACCTTTTGCATGAAACCCATGCTACAAAATAACAATAATAATTTTTCTTTTATTTTACAATATACAAGAATCAAAAGTACATTTCATATTTATGAAGACCAAACCTAGTTACACATTTCAACATGGATTAAGGTAAAGTTTTGTATCACTAGAATCATCTTGATGAGACGAACGCAATGGCATGTCAAACTCAAGCTTTAAGTGAGTTGAAAATATTGAATTTTTTTTTACTTGATTTCCATAACAACACCTTGGATCTTGGTGTAGAAAATCTACGAAATTCTGCAACAACTAATATGAACAATCTGAAAACTAGTTTCTTTTCAAATAGACACAAAATTTCTCTGCTTATTTTGCAGCAGAATAGGAACAAAAATAAATACACAATCACATAGTTCAACAACACAATTTTTCTAGCGAACCCAATTGGGAAAACCCTCTGCTTGCTTGAGAATTTTATTGAAGAAGAATGAACAATAAATCTCTTATAAAACACTCTTGCTTCAATAGAGAATACAATGATCTCCCTACTTGAACTAAGCTTGAAACAATATGCAAGACCCTTGATCTGCTTGCCTTCTTGCCTTGCTTGAATGAGCTCGAAATCCTTGTGCAAATCCTAGGAAATAAGTCCCTATCTCCTAGCGCATGGGTTGTTCCTATTTCTTGGGAATTAGGCCCTATTTCCTAGCACATTTCGAAGGCAATTCTTCTTTCATCAATACTCGCACACACTTATCTTGCACGTTCTTTCCTTCATAAGCTTACAAACTCATGCTCAAGAATGAATACAATTGTGCCTTCGTTCCTCCTTATAAGCTATTCGAATGGCTAAATATGGCAAATTATATTTTAGGAATTAATTTTGTGATTGATGAGTTAACTGAGTTGAACTAACTCATGTAACTCGTCTCATCTCAATTCTAGTACTTGAGATTCAGTCACTTGTCCTTTTCCCAAATTAACTTTGCACTAGAAGACAAAAAAACTCGGCCTTCCACTTTAGCACTAGTAAAATTGCTTTATGCATACGTCCTAACTTTTAGGAATTTGCTCTAAATTTTAGGAATTAGCACCTAACTTATAGGAATTGTTCCTAACTTATAGAAACTTGTGCGTGCTAAGGAAAAACTGCTTCTGGTCTCTTTGACTAATGCACAAGTCAAAGAAGGACCTTTCTCGTTACTATTTTCAACACTTGGGTCGGCATAGTAACCCCCCTTCTTAATCAGTGTGATGGTGAGTAATTAGGAGGGAGTTGTTACACCAAAACAATTAGTGGTAATGCCAAAAATTTAAGTAAAATTATAAAAATGAAAAGATAATGGAGAATGACACTTTTAATTTGAGAATTTGATATTATCATTAATTACCAAGGTCATAGACTCCTCAAAGCTCTATCCCTTATCTCTGTTTAATCTTTAGAGGTTGGACAAAAAATCTTTGTCGAGGGGGTGGGGGGGGGGGGTCTGAGGGATGTGCCCAGGTTTCCCCTTATGGGAAAATGTGCCCTTACTACATTGGGGAAATGTTGCCCCAAGTTTCCTCTAAAAGGGAACATGGGGAAGCATTTTCCTAGATGCTCCCTGTCCCTGGAGCATGGAAAACATGGGGGTGTGCCCCCCACCCTAGGGAATGCATCCCCGTGTAACACTCACAAGCAAAACATAAATATTTTAAAAACCCCGACAACAACTAAAAAAGATGCAAGAAGCTTGACTCTACCTCTAGAAATGATTTGGCCTATTGGGTGTTGATAAATTGTTGAAGGTGATTTGAAAATCCAAAATCCATGTTAGATTGCTGGAACTGTGATTGTGAAGACCTTGCTACTCTTGGTGTGGGAAAACCTGCTTTGTTTGTGTTGAAAATACTAGATGTTGAAAATCCTAGATGTTGACACCCGAGCTGTCACACTTTGTATTTGTTTCAAGTTCAAGAGCACTATGGATGAAGCAAGTAAAAAATCTGTGGTGAAAATGATAAAATATGGTTTAATTTTGGGTATTTGTAAGTTGTACCACTGAGGACGAAGCTAGGCAAAAATTTGTAGTGAAAATGAGCAAAAATGGCTTAATTTTGGATCAATATGCTGTTTGGTGACTTTTTAGTGGGTCAACTAGTTGCAATGTTGACCCATCAATGACTTGTGAGCACCGCTTGGATTTGGGTTTGACACGAGTAATCGTGGGTCAAATGTGCCTTGGCAAGCCAAGCTTGCTGATGGTGAGCAATGTTATCATTGATCAAAACTGAGTCGGTGATCGAACCGGAAAGCCTTGTGGACCGGGAATCGGTCAGAACCAGACCAGAACTTGAAAAAAGCCTAGAAAAAAACCAGTTTACCAAAAACACACAAAATATTCATATTTTAAAGAAAAAACATATATATTCATGTTCATCCATATGAATCCTAACCATTTATACACAAATATGCAAAAGTTATCATTTATTTAGCAAGTAATAGTGCATATAACCAAAATAGCACTTTGTGCAAAACATTGCTGAACCAAAAAAGTTGAAAACATCAAGAAACAAGCTCTAAAAGGCCTTTATAGTCCAAAATCACATGATAGTGTGAATCACGAGTCTACAGTACTACAACTACAACCTACAAAGGCTAATCGTCAATGTCATCAATCATCATCAGAATCCTCATCCTAAACATCCTCCTCATCCTCGTTTGAAGAATGAGTTAGCATCCAAGTCTGCAATGGGATTATGGCTTGATTCCCCTAGCCCTAGAGCTGTTACTGGTGTTTTTGGTATATCTACCTCTGCAACCTGTGGAGGTGGGTCCAAGTCCAACCAAGAAAGGTCTTCATTTTCAAATGCTGGTGCTTGACTCTCCACAACCCATTTTGATGTTTGGATCAAAGTCACCCAGGACAATGTTGCTTGATTCAGGGGTTCTATTCAACTATTGGTTGCGCCTCAATCTAAGGTTGTACTAAACAAAAACCATGTCATTCAATCACTTACGATTCCTCTTCTTAGTGTGTATGCGCTCAAACACACTCCAATTTTTCTCACACCCTGAAGCACTGCATGTCTGACTCAATATTTGAATTGCAAATTTTTGCAATTGAGGACATTCACTACCAAATTGTTGCCATCAATAGGTTGCAAAAAGGGTGGAAGGAAAAAAAAAGTATTAGCAAATGAATTTGAAAGGTGAAACTTGGACTCAACAATTGCAAATTGAAATGAGTAATATAAGAATTTGCAAATTTTGACAACTCTTACCTAGGGGATTCTTTGTTCTATTTCTTACAGTCATATAAATGCCAAAGGTACTGACACTGTCACTGAAATTCAAGAGCTTGTTATGAATATGATCTTGAGTCTTGGAATCTGGGACCATGTGCTCAATGCATTTATACAATCCCCCTAACATGTCCCCATCAGCCTCAAAATTTGTAGTGTAATGGTACGTTCAAAGTTCAAAAAACAAAAGCATATTCATCAAGTCAACAAAAGTTAAAAGTTAAAACTTATAAGCAATGAGGATTGAAATCCAAATTTACATACCTTGGATTTAAGTAGTAGCTAGTTGCATGTAAAGGTCTATGGATTGTTTGTTTTATCTTTCATCAATGATTCTCCATAGAGGAATGTACTTATGTCTTTTATCCCCATATGCTGCCTTTATTTGTTCCTTGGCCTGAACCATGGCCTCATAAATAAAACCCATGGCAGGTTTATCACTATCCACCATCCGCAAAACTCTGACAAGAGGCTCACTAAATAGCACAATGTCCTCTGCATTTGACCAAAATATTTTATTAAACACTTGGTCAATCATCTGTTTCCCTTCGACCTTTTTGCTCCACTGAGATGCATTCCATTCATCACATGAAAACATCTTCCGCAAGTTCGATTTTTGTTGAACAAGGGATTTTTGTTAGAGGTACCTGGTTATGGATTTTGCATCATCCACACACTTCTTCACCCACTCAATTTTTCCAGTATCCTCAAGCACGAGGTCCAAACAATGGGTTGCATGTGGAGACCACCAAATGGTGGGGTGTTTTTCCTCCAACATCTTTCCAGCTACAACATAGTTAGAGGCATTATCTGTGATCACTTGTACAACATTTTAAATACCTATGTCCATAACTACTTCATCCAAAAGACAAAATACCAATTCTGCATCCTTCACTTGATCAGATGCATCAATAGATTTGAGAAACATAGTACCTTTTGGACAAACAATTAAGAAATTTAGTATGGTGCGAGATCTACCATTAATCCATCCATTAGACATAATTGTGCATCCTATTTTGGTCCATGATTGTTTGAACTCTGTAAGGTACTCTTGTATTCTTTGGACCTCATTTTATAAAAGTTGCCCCATGATATCATGAAAGCTAGGGCCTTTGAAGCCTGCTCCACATGAAACTATGCCTGCTCCACATGAAACTATAACATCAATCACGGACTGATAATATGCATAAATAATAGCATTAAAAGGTATGTTTGCATCATACCACCATCTAGCAATGCATTCATATGCAACCTCCTTCTCTATCTTCTTCCATTTAGCATCAAGGGTTGGTTGAGAAACAGGGGTGGTGCGGGGTACAAAGAAGGAGTCAATCTCTTTATGGGTTGCTGTCCTCTTCAAGTTAAAAGCACTTGAACTAGGGCCATGACTACCCTCTCCAACTCTAGCAGGGAAACTAGAAGAATCTTGAAAAGTGGGCATATATTCTTCAAAATCAGGGTCACCAAGCATAACATCATCCTTTTGACTTTTGCCTATATCTTTTTAAATTCTTTTTTTCCCCTTTTCTTCGTTGTAGGCTTCAATTAGACCTTGCATCTTTGCTTTAAGATCATCAAAAACATTTTCACAAGGTTTTACTTTCCCTATCAAATATGCTAGGTGTTTTTTAATTCTATGGATCCCCCACCCTTAACTTTCTTCCCACAATAGTTGCAGACTTTTACCCCTTGTTAATTTAAATGGAAGTGAACCAAAGCCTGATCATTCTTGTTTTTGGGGGCCATGACAACTTATACAGGAAGAAATGAAAAACCTGCATAGAAAACACTAGGGTTTTAGAATTCTATTGCATTTTTTAAAGAGAAAAATAAAAGAAGAATTGAGGCCATGAAATACCTGAAGATGATCTGTAAATTTTGAGAAGAGAAGAAACTCTCACAAATCAGAAAATAGACTCTTCAATCAGCTCCAAAATCTCCCTCACAAATTTTCCAACGAAACCCCTCAAAATAACCCTGCAAATTTCAACAATTGTTGAGAAAAAGGTAGAAGAAAATA
Organism: Pinus albicaulis; assembly: GCA_034641835.2. NCBI lineage: Eukaryota > Viridiplantae > Streptophyta > Pinopsida > Pinales > Pinaceae > Pinus > Pinus albicaulis. The sequence continues at coordinate 84,641,441 of CM076583.1, forward strand.
ATGGCCTTTTTTTTTGGAAAAAAATTACAAATCTTGATTTTGCATAAAAACATTAGGGTTTCAAATTTTTTAGGGAAAAAGAACAATTTTTTGGAGAAAAACAGAACAATAATTGTTGAATAAAATACCTTGATTTGCCCTCTTAATTTTCTTAAGAAAATCAGCTCCAAAATCCTCCCAAATCAGCTCTAGAGCAGCCCCTACAAATCTGCATAAAAACATGGGTTTTTAATTTTTTTTGGGAAAAATGACTGATTTTTGGAGAAAAATGGGACAAAAATAGATGGAAAAAATTACCTTGATTTACCCTCTAATTTTTCTAGAGAAAATCATCTCCAAAATCCTCTCAAATCAGCTATATAGCAGCCCCCACACAAAAAAAAAATTCTCCAACCAACTCCAAAAACCATTCAAGAAAACCCAAAGGTCTTTGCGGAAAAATATTCCTTGAAGTAGCTCGAAAACCTCCTTTAGTAATCAACCCAACAGCTCTCCAAGGCTCCAATCAGTTCTTAAAATCTGCAAAAAATCTCCCTCTGAACAACCTTGCAAAAAACTCTCCAAATTCTCTTCACCGAACTCAGCTCAATAATTGCAAGAGACTCGAATGAATAGTGTGAGTGAAATAGAAGGGGTGGGGGTGTTTAAATAGCTTTAGGGAGGGCTAGATTAGAGTTACAAACTAGGGAAAAAAATAAAAAAATAAAAAAATATGTTTTTTTTTGCCTTGGCCGCATGACTGCGGGCCTTGTGGACTGACCAAACCAGCCTCTGAACCGGTACCGAACCAGTCTGTTCTGGTTCGGAGGGCTGGTTCGGACCGGAAATTGCCCCAAACTGGTCAGACTGGCCGGTTCTACCGGTTCTGATAACATTGATGGTGAGTTTGATTTGTGAGCAGTTCAACATGTCATGGGAAGGTGGCTGAGCTGGGTTTGATGTTTGAGTTGAGGTCAAACTGGTGAGTCTAGTAACTATGGTTTCCAAACAAGAAAATACTGAGGAGCTGATATAGATATCCAGACAGAAATGTGGATCCTAGCCTCTCCATAGGTGAATCTGGTAATATAGGTTTATGATGGTGATTTGTGGTGTTGCCCCTTATTTACTACAAGATGATTATAAGCAGTGTAGCTAAAAGTAGGAAGATACATAAAGCCTCACTGTAGCAATAGTACTCTTGCAAGTAAATTGGCCTTATGCGGATGTGCATTTTTTGAAAAAAGGTTAAAATGTAGTTAAGGACGATGTTATGCTGTCCAGAAATAGAACGTTGTTGACTTAGGATGGAATGAGCCTTGCTGCTTATTGCTTGGGTATACAAATAGTAGTGATGGAACCTATGTTATTAGGGACATTACTACCAATGCTATGTGGGACTGAATCTTTTTGAAGTGGACCACCAGTCTCACGATTTGTGATCCTTCTATTGTCATTGTGACGTCTTATATCCATTTCCTTGATGCTAAGCCACTATCATGTGGAAGGAAAAATTGTAATGTACAGTTTCTTCATGACTGTTCCTCATATCCATATTCCAGCTTCCTATATTATGAAGGACTTGTTAGTTACCATGCCTCTATACCATACCCAGTGAGCCCATTCTCTATTGTCATCAGAAATATGTGTTGGGATATTTTATAGCCGAATTATCTTACTGATATCTTGTTTCTTACATACAACCATCGTAACCTAACTTGTATGTTCTTCATGACAACTAAATCTATAAAAAATCAGAAGTCGATCACAGTCAGCTTTTGACAATCATACTGCCCAGAAATCTTGCAGGCAAATTAAGGATGCTGGTTCCGAGGCCTACTCGTGTTAATATAGGATGTCATCTTTAATGAATTTTAGATGTTCTCACTTATTAAAACTGTTCCTACCATTTCCCTTGATACTAAGCCACTATCATGTGGAAGGAAAAATTGTAATGTACAGTTTCTTCATGACTGTTCCTCATATCCATATTCCTATATTATGAAGGACTTGTTAGTTACCATGTCTCTATACCATACCCAGTGAGCCCATTCTCTATTATCATAAGAAATATGTGTTGGGATATTTTATAGCCGAATTATCTTACTGATATCTTGTTTCTTACACACAACCATCGTAACCTAACTTGTATGTTCTTCACGACAACTAAATTTACAAAAAATCAGAAGTCGATCACAGTTAGCTTTTGACAATCATACTGTCCAGAATTCTTGCGGGCAAATTAAGGATGCTGGTTCTGAGGCCTACTCGTGTCAATATAGGATGTCATCTTTAATGAATTTTAGATGTTCTCACTTATTAAAACTGTTCCTACCAGTCTTGTTGAACAGTATGACCTGCATGATTTATCTTATCATGCCCTGGTTTTTGTGTTTTGCTAACTTTGAAGTGACTATAGACTATCATTCGGGTTTCAAAGTGAAGAACTCATGGGTCCCTGTTTAAAATTGCTTGTCAAGTATTTTGCTTGTCATTCTGGGTAATTGGTAGAGTGGACAACACTTTGTTCCTATATTCAGCAATGCGAGTGCTTCAGTATTTTAAAATTTAATCAGCATGAAATTCATTGGTTATATTATGCCTATACATAATTAATTATCGGAAAGTTCAAGGTAAGCGCACTCACTCCACGTTGTCAGACTTTAATAATGTGCTTGGATTTCTGTGCAGCTCTGTTACTTCTCGATTACCACCACGTTATGGGATTCGCTCATCATACAGGAATAATGCTTCTGATTCCACAAATGTCTCTAAGACAAAGAAGTCTGAGAAGAGACCGGTTTCTCTTGCAATGAGCCTCTTAAGAGGTTATTATGGTCTTTCACCATCACAGGAGAGTAATGAAGGAACAGAGATGAAGGTATACAGGGCAGACAATGAACTACACACAGAAGGTGAACCATTTACCCCGCCACAATCTTATGCAAATGGTGGACCTCAAGCTGTATATAGAACGTCTAAAGTTTTCTTGAATGGAGATCTACTGAATAAGGCCGAAAAGGGTGGAAGAGGTGAAGATTCCTTAAGAACTGTTGATGATCTCCTTTTCAAGGAGTTACTTGTTACGGATTCCAGTTGTAATGAAATTGAGAAAGCAAGTGAAAGCTCAGTTAGAAGGCGAACCAAGGTTGAAGGGATGGACTACTCAACTAGTCCTTCAGAAAATGGCTTTAAGCAGGAAACCAGTTATACTGCAAAAGGTGGAAAAGGTCTGTCTTTGAGGCCAAGAACTGGTGGTAAATGTTTTATGACAAGTGATGGTACAATTGCACTTGATCATCAGTTCACAATCAGTGATCCTTTTATGGCTGATGCATTTGTTACAGGAGTTGGCTCATTAAGAGGGTTGGGGGAAAGTCCGGGGAATGGAAAACCTGCAGAAGAATTAATTTCAAAGGTCAGGAGATCATCAAGCACTCCTAGTCTGCAAGATTCTGGAAGGATCTCACCAATCAGGTCAGGTTCTCGGTGGCAGACTAAGGGTGATATTCAGGGTCTATTGACATCTTCTGTGCCCCGACCTAGTTTTGAAGGAATACCCAGACCATTGAATGGGAGGCGGAACAAGGCGGCGATTGATTAATGTAATATTATTAGTTATTTTTTTACTCTATCTGCTTGCTAAAGCAATATATAAGTATCTTGATTGGCATGCTGAATATTGGATGCATGTGAAGCTCTTTCTGCAATATTTTGATAGGTTGATAGTCTAGATTGGAAAATTCATTTATTTCATCCACTTCAATTATGTTCGTTGCAAAAGGCATTTGCATACATGTATGTGCTCTCGATTAATCACTTCGGACATTACAATGTTCCCGAGGCTGTATTGTTTGTTTCCCTTTTGTTGTTAAACAAGGAGGCATACATTTGCCTTGTAAACTGTAGTGAATAATATTACACTTTCCCCATACAGGTTTATGTCCAGTTCTTGAGTATTATTCAAGAAATTCTCTAAATATATGAAATTCATTGATCAAATGGTACATGTACAAGATCTCTTTGCAAGACCTCTTGCAGAGGAAGTTTACCGCTGTGCATGAAATACTCTTTTAAAGCTTTAATCCTTTCATTCAGCGGTTAAGGACTCTTTGGATCATGATAATCCTTTCATTCAGTGGTTAAGGACTCTTTGGATCATGATCTTATCATGTGTATAACTAAACTTGTGCTTCTTTCCATTTACATAGTTGTGTCTCGAGAGTTTCATAGAATTTTGTATAGTTTTTACAATTTTTTTTTGGCAATTTTTAAGGTTAAATAAGTTTATCTTATATAATTTGGGAAATAATTTTTAGAAAAAATGGAAATCAGAGAATTTTCCAGGAAAAAAACATGGAAAATTAGCCTATGGTTGAAATTTAGCCCAAAATTTTTCTATATATGCCTCTTTAATTGATCTGGACATTTAAGATGTCATTTAAGATGTCAATCTGCTGCTATATCAAAGCTGCTATATCAAAGATGGACTATCCGAAACTATATAAGAAGCACAAGTACAATGGAAACATATGTTTTTCCCATATATAATAGGAAAATGTTTTCCAATATATAATAGGAAAATGTTTTTTTACAATGTACAAGCATATGCAAACGTTCCAGTGAAATGAAATTAAAAGTTTGTATACATCTATTTTTTATTTTCAAACCTCTTTTTGCTTACTCTTGGTATGGTTTCAAATAAGAACTGAGCATATTAATACTGCAAGTTTATGTGAACTCATCCATTTCCTTGAAAAAATTGTTTTAAAGGATATTCTGAAGTGAATAATATCACACCTTCCCCATACAGGTTTATGTCCAGGTCTTGAGTATTATTCAAGAAATTCTCTAAATTTATGAAATTCATTGATCAAATGATACATGTACAGGATCTCTTTGCAAGACCTCTTGCGGAGGAAGTTTACTGCTGTGCACGGAATACTCTTTTAAAGCTTTAATCCTTTTGTTCAGCAGTAAAGGACTTTTTGGATGATGATAATATTTTCATTCAGCGGTTAAGGACTCTTTGGATCATGATCATATCATGTGTATAACTAAACTCGTGCTTCTTTTTATTTACATAATTATACTTCGAGGGTTTCATAGGATTTTATATAATTTTTAAATTTTTTTTTGGGGGCCAATTTTTAAGATTAAGTTTATCTTATATAATTTGGGAAAATCATTTTTAGAAAAAATAAAAATTAATGAATATATTTTTTTTGGAAAAAAACATGGAAAATTAGCCTATGATTAAAATATAGCCCCCAAAACTTTTTCCAGTACGTCTTTTTAATTGATGTAGGCATTTAAGATTGTCAATCTGCTGTTATATCAAAAGTAGGCTATTCCAAACTATATTAATGTGGACATTTGAGACTGTCAATCTCCTGTTATATCAAAGATAGACTATTCCAAACTAAACTATATAAGAAGTACCAGTACATATCAAAGATAGACTATTCCAAACTAAACTATATAAGAAGCACTAGTACGGTGGAAACATGTGTTTTTCCAATATACAATATGAAAATGTATTTTTGCAATGTACAAGCATATGCAAACATTCTAGTGAAATGAAATAAAAGTTTGTATACATGTATTTTTTTTTCAAACCTCTTTTTGCTTACTCTTGGTATGGTTTCAAATAAGAATTGAGCATATTAATACTGCAATTTTATGTGAACTCATCGATTTCCTTAAAAAATTTGTTTTCAAGGATATTATGAAGCGTGGAAAAAGTGAAAAATGTTTTTTTTTCTCTAAAAAAATTGCTACTCATCCTTCCTAAGAAAAAGTGTTTAGAGGCAAAAATTAGGGTTTATTTTGCACATGGTGAGTTGCTGTTTGCAATCTTGGGAGGGAAGAAAATTTCGCCATGTTTTGAGGGTGAACATATGATCGACCATTCATTCTACTATGCTCCTCCATGCCTTCCAACAATTGTTCATATTGGCTATAACATGATGCGCTCAAGCAAACTTCTTTTGGTTTCTACCATTACCCTAGGCAATGTTTGTTGAATGTTTTCATTTGTTTCCACGAGTATCATACACTTGAAGGTTGATCTCCACTTCCCCTTGCGGAGAATTTTATGGTGGCTTTGTGGTGGTAGAGTAGTATAACAACAATTTCAAGGCTTTATTCAATTCAATTTCTTTCCAAACTAGTAACGAGTTGTTCGAGAAGTTTGGACTCACTATTTAGAACAATGATAGAGTCCTTACTTTGGATGAATGTGATTGCATGTTTCAAGGCCTTTTGCAAGTTTGATATTTTTTATAGAAACTTTTGTTCACTTAAATGTCTCAACATGCTTGATGGCCATCTTTAGCTTCCTATGGATAACTTTAGGTGTGAAATGAGGACAACTTTGTGGGTGCTTGGTCTTTTGAATATTAATTACTTATACAATTACTACCAACTCATTTTTCATAGGTTTTAATGTTCCCTACAAAATGATAAACTTTGAACTTTTTGAGGGGCTCCATTATGGATGGTTATTGTTGATCACATGTCAATATTTCAATGTCACTTATATCAATCATGAATAGGGAAATCTCTAAGTTAAATATTTTGTTAGGAATGGGTAAAGTACATAAAACTTCCTATTGATTATCTTTACAAAGAAGGATCAACCTTGGAAGTTGAATAGTTAGTTGAAAAGGAGAGTAGGTGGAGTTGCAATGTTCCATTTGAAACTTGTGAGATCAATGAAGAGCATAATTACGTTGTATATCATAGATATTCTTTTCGGACTGTTCGATTTGAAGTCCAAGGAACTAATGAATTGGGCTTAACTCATACATCTCAAACTGCCATTAGACTAGACTTCACTTGGTTGATTTGGTGGTAGTCACTCCAAGTGATGGAGAACAAGGACAAGGAGAACATCGTTAACATGTTTATTATAGACATTGGGACCATATATTGACACCTTGAAAAACCAAAATGATGAAAGGAAATTGCCCATCTTTTCAAGCCAAGCTTGGGGAGCTTGCTTGAGACCATGAAGTGACTTCTTGAGGTGGCTAGCAAGAGGGGAGTCACCCTAACAAAAATTGGGAGGTTGTTTTCTGTAAGGTTCTTCATGCAAGTCCCCATGTAAAATTGTGGTTTTGATGTCCATATGATGTATCTCCCAACCTTGGGAAGCAACAAGCTCAAGAAAAAAATGGATCGAATTAATCCATCCTAATGATGGACCACATTGCCTTGATCCAAAATTGATTCAAGAATAGATGTGATCTTTATGGAAGAACCTCCATATAGGGATACCATCTTTGCAACATTTGCAAATGTTTTTGAGTAATCAATACTTTCAACATAGGAGAAATCTTCGGCAACGGAGGGGGTGTTGAAATATGTAACTAGGTTCGGTCTTCATAATGACAATGTATGTAATCATGATTTTATGTATTTGATGTAATGAGAAAAAAAATTTATTGTTATTCTTCAGGCATGGGTTTCATGGCCAATTTTTAATTTTAATTTTTATTATTTATTTGTTTATTAAGGTCAAGCACCAATTGAGTGCTTCTAAGGCTTTCTATTTAGTCTACAACCCAATTGAGTCATTGTCATGTATTGAAGACCCATTTGGGCATGTTACATATTGTAAAAAGAATTTATTTGAGTCAAAGGACCCTCCAAGTTGTCATAATGGAATGAAAAAGTCGACCTACACAAGCAACAAGTCAGCCAAGAAACAATTACAAGTCAACCTACAAACATGGACAAGAAGCCTATATAAAGGAGACTTCTCCATCACTTTCGAGAGACACTCACATAAGTTCGATTAAAGAAGAAGAAAAGGGCGAGAAAGAAGACAAGGAGAGAAGAAAATCAAGTTTTTGGGATTGTTTTTGGGTTGGAGTTCCTCACGTGTGTGAAGAAGATTGGGCATCATTTGTTGCAACAAAAGATGAATTATTACAATCACCTAAGGAGGTCGAAAACAAGTGAAAGTTTAGCAATCTTGCAAGCTGAGTTACAAAAGAAGAAGCCTCTATCCAAGGGAAGAAGAGAGAAGGGTAAAATCTCTGTCTTTCTCCCACACATGCATAAACTAGGGTTTCTGCAGTGATTGGAAATTGCAGTCATAAATTGCAGGGGTCGAAAAGGAGGTCAAAGAAGAAGCTACAACAACTGGAAGTCAAAGTTGACGTTGTGAAAGAGAAGTTGATCAAGGAGAGGCATAGACTTGGTCTTGGTCAAGGGTCATTCATAGGTCTTGGAATTCATCAATTGAAGGTCTATAAGAAGAGAAGAATTCTTGTGGGTTTTCCTCTTAGTTGGAGAGGTTTTGGCCTTGGCTGATCGCCTATATCGTGTCCTTTTTCTTATTTTTCTTTGTGTTTTGGTAGATGTTTGATGAATAAAACACTAAAAATAAACAAGTGAAAGAAGAAGCTAACCAAGTTAAGTAAAAAGATATCACAATCAATTATCAAAGGAAAGAGAAATCATCCAATGTTGCTGCCCCTAGATTTCTCAGCATGGTTTTAGAGCTAAGGTGACAAGACAAGGAAAGGCAACTTAAAGGACACTCAAAGGGTCGAAGCACTAGAAGATCATCAAGAACATCAATCATCAAGAAGGACCACTCATCTCAAAGGCACCACAAGGAAAAGGTTACATCTTCATCCTGAAGGAAGCTACTAAAGAAGACCTCCAAACCCTAGTTTGTTCGAAGAAGGACTCTACACTTGAAGCATTCTTGGGAACCTCGCACGATCATCACCTCAAGGAAAATGAGACCTAAAAGACCTTATCCCTACTTAAAGAAAGGACTACAAATTGAAGCATCTTGAAGTTCCTACATCCAAGGGAAGCAGGGAGAAAGGCATCATCATCATCAAGGAAACAAGGCAATCTCTCTCTCTTTGAAGGATCACTTTTGAAGGAAGACATCTTCTATTATCAACATCGTCATCAAAATAAAGAAGGCATCAAGTGGAAGATATTGTCATCAAGGAGTATCTTCACAAGTAAGTATCTTTATGTCCACATTTGAATCTATCAAAATGACTTCATTTTGCAAGGAAAACAACAAATTCATTGGATCATCAAAATTTCTTGCATGGAAGAAGAGGATTGATTTGATCCTCATAGAAAATGAAGTTGTTGATCATGTTAAGGTTTCAATCACTAAACCTCCAAAGGAAGAAGCTCAAGCTTTTGCAAAGTACATGAAAGGGGATGTAAGGGCTTAAAGAATCCTGATAGAATCTACCAAAGATCCCCTCATATACTATGTATCAAACTTGGAGACATCAAAAGAAATATACGATATGCTAGTAGAATTATTCTCCGTAAGTATTGTTGGAGAAGTGATATCATTAAGAAAAGAACTCTACAAGATGAAGATATCAAAGGAAGATAGAATAGCCTCATACTTCAGGAGGGTATAAAAAATAAGCGACCAACTACAAGAACTGGGAGAAATAATGTCCAATAAAGAAATGAGCACCATAGTGATCAATGCACTACCCGAGGAATGGGGCAACTTTACATCAAGCATCTATGGAAAGAAGGAAGCTACCCCATTCAATGAACTTTGGTAAGTGTGTAAAATTGAAGAAACGAGGTTGAAGGCAAAAAGTGATGTAGGATCAAACGAGCAAGTTCAAGCATTCGCTGCCATGGCTAAGAGTAAAGTTTGGTCAAAAGAACAAGAAGGATATGTCAAAAATCCAATGCTATGGCTATCATGAATATGGGCACTACAAGAGAAATTGTCCTAAACTCAAGAAGGACAACAAAAAAAGAGGAAGGGAAGAAGCCCATGTCACCGAAGAAGTGGAAGAAGCTGAAAATAATGAATCAAAGAAGGAAGAAGTGAAATATCCCTACTATTACTGAGATAATCTCCTCCACCAAGTTCTTTTCAGTTTTAAATAGCTATCATGGTAGGAAACATTATAAGCATGACAGGATGCATCATTTTAAGGGATGACATCATAATAGCATACGATCAAAGCAAGAGCACATGACATCATTATAGAAGCTTGAAAAAGAGCTGAAGTAGAAGTCTACATGGTTGTAGCAATCATCATAGGAGGGAAGTAGCCCTTGGTAACCTCATTGAAAGCATAACTGGTAATTATGGATAGAAGAAAGTCATCTAGCATATAGAAAGAGTTCATCATGCATCATCACCATTGGGAAGGGGTATTTGCAAGATATGGATAATCAAGATCCTCGGTTAGAATCTTCATTAGAAGGTTCACCTCTCTTTGGAAAATCAAGTGTCTTATCTTATATGTGATTCATAAAGGATGATGGGATGATGAAAAAAGAATACAATTTGGTTGAAGAACTTTCAAGCGAGGAAAGGAAGCTGCTGAAGGAAGAATAGATGACCAAAAGAAGGAAATATGTATGTATGCATGCATTTGATTGAGTCATTTCATATGGTTGCATGGGTAAATAATTTACATCATGAGCATGCTCGAAGAAGAGGGATCTCTTCCTTGGAAAATATGCAGGAAGGCATGGTTCACATATTGATAAGAGGAAATTAACATAATATGTCCTCATATAGAATATGAGGTGGTTGACATAGATAAATGAACTATGGATAGAAGTCCCTGGGAGAAATATGTGAATAAATGAAAAAGAGATAACGAAATATGCAACTATGGTTACGTACTCAAGGAAAATCAACATCCGATGACTAAAATAATTGACCATGACATCTCTATGGAGAAGGTATGAATACTTTGATGAAGTATGGAAAGGTAGGATACCCTTGAAATTGAATATATTGGAGATGTTTCAATATAAGTACGAGATGTTGTTGTTGCAAGAAGTAGATGTCATGATGAAAGGCCATCACAAAAGGTAACTTTGTTTTGATGTACATTCTTGATTTTTGAACAAACATCTAGATGGGTTGATACATGGCTACCGAAAGAGAATTGTAGATTTTACCTACAACTAGAACTCGTGTGGTTGGATGGAATACCTTGAAGGAAACATGACATGGAAGAGGTGCCCGTATGAAGAAAATCCAAATGTGGACTAAAGCTTGAGCTTCTTCCTTTGGAGGTTTAGTGATGACAGGAGGCGGTACTACCTCCGGTATCCTGTACAAGTTATTTCCCAAAGTAATAATAACAGCATGAGGCCTAGACTCATACACAGCATGTCGCCTCCACAAGTATGGTTGGCCCAATAATACATCAGCTACATCAAGAGGAGCAACATCACACAATACCTCATCCGTGAATGGCTTGATACTGTATGGAAGTCGACACTGCTGGCGGATGCGGAGATCTCTCCCCGGGTGGAGCCACCCGATGGTATATGGCTGCGGGTGTGCTATGGTTGGTAGGCCGAGCCGCTTCGCGACGTCTGCTGAAATGAGGTTCTTTTGGCTTCCGCTATCGACGAGAAACTGCAGCGGAGAACCCTTCACCCACATCTGCGATTGGAAGAGGCGCTCCCCCTCCTCTGGATCCTCTGGACCCTCCTTCTGGATCTTGGTGGTGGCAACAATGGCACTGGGATCCGTATCAATGATCTGCTTCCCTTTGTCATTGCCTTTGTCTGGTTCTAACTCAGGATCAGAAAATGCATCTGATTCGGGTGCCTTTAGTTCGGCCACCAAAGACTGTTTGGCCCGACACTCGCTTGTGCTGTGAGTGGGGCTGTTATGAAATTCACACCACTTCCCTGTGTCCTTCTTTGGATTTGTGGTGTTTTTTTGAGCCGCATTGCTTTGGCCTTTCTCCTTGTTCTTCGGTTCGGGGGCACCTTTCGGATTTGCAGATCCAAAGTCTCGCATCTTCGGTTTGATCGCTGATAGCGATAGCGTCGTGCTGCGATGTAATGTCAGAACCTATTTCCTTTGAATGTGTCAGTGTAGACAACATGATTGAGCACCAAATGTCTCTCTCGAATCTTTAATACCCAACTTTGTGCCAGGGTAGGAACCGATTCGCTCGCCCGTGCACATCTTGATCCTTTTGTTGTCGCGCGTGGTCCATTGGATGTATTGTCTCATAGCTCCCCACTAGATAGTACCGTCTCGACGCGTCTCCTGAAAAGAATTCCAAGTTGGTACGGCCGAAAACTCGCGAGGTCTGGCTCCGGGTCCTTGTTCTCACAGTAGGTTTCCCTACCCGCCATCTAACATGGGGGGTTGCAGAGTGCAAAAATAATCTTCTCCCGTCCGAAAAGTCATGAACCGAGAAATATCCTTCTAACAGATTCAACCATATATCTACGACATCTAATGCCCTTAATACCCTCAAATATGGGAATGTCAAAATTTACTTGTACCTTAAAAGGAGTTGCGCCTCCAGAGTGGCTACTGGATGCAGATGCGCCGCCGGTGGGTAGCCGTTGAAGGATCTGAGCAAAGTTATCCATCATCGCGTTCCTTTGTTTTTCGAGGGCCTCCTCGAGCAATATTTTGATAGGATCTCTCGCTCCCTCATCTTTCTTTTCGTCCTCCATGGGCGTCCGTCGAGGTTTGTGAGGCTGATCTTGCAAAGGTTCCACCAGATCGAGCCCTAGCTCCTTATACCCCGACCTCGTTGGGGGCATGCAAAGAAGGATCGAGAAAAAGCAGACCCCTCTGATACCACTGATCCGGATTTATGCAGGAACGCAACAGAATAAACATATAACCATAAATACAGAGATGCAGTGGAAATAACACTTCATTTCATTAGTATCAAAGAACTGAAATTTTCTTACAGACAGAATGGAAATAAAACTAGCTAGGGTGCTGGTAGCTATCTCTGAGAAGAGATGTGGCGGCTACAGGCCTCTGAACTATGTTACAATGAGGCTCGAGGGCCTATTTATTGTTGAGAAACAATGTAGAATCCGAAACGTCCAAAAACCTAACCGTAGGAGATGAGGTGCCAAAACTATGGGCGCCCGTTTGGGTAAATTGGTGGTTCAACTTCCCGGGGGCGTAACTTTGGCATCCGATCTCCGTTTGACGCGCTCAATAGCTCGTTAGAAATATCTATCCGAGGAGTAAAATTTTTGAACGAGTAGCGTCAGTCCATAGACCCATGTTGCTCTCCGTTTTCCCAAAAAACGTCGTTTAGGGCCTTAAAACGGCTCCGGAAGTTCATGACCCGAAAAACTGCTAAAAATAGTAAGTTTTGTTGCAACTTGAAAACTGAAAGAACTGATGGTGGGGGTTCAAATGGAATAGGAGGGTGGCCACCAATATCCACCTGGATCATTAATGCCCCAAAACGGCTTCGGGAGTGGAGGACCCGAAAACCTGCTAAAAATAGTAAGTTGTGATGAACGTGAAAAGCTGCAAGAATTGATGGTGCTAGTCCAAATGGAATAGGTGGGTGGCCACCGATATCCACCTGGATCAGGGAGCTTGGACAAGTCCTTGGTTAAGAGGGAGCTTGGAAGCAAGGCCCTGGTTAAGAGGGAGCTTGGACAAGTCCTTGGTTAAGAGGGAGCTTGGGTACATTCCTTTTTATAGGAATGGGTATATCTTCCCTGATTAAGAGGGAGAGGTAAACACACCATTCTTGTCTTCATATTGTGAAGAAAGAATGGAGAATTGGGTAAGCATATGATATCTAATGCTCTTTGAGGAAGTGGTAGGGCATCTAAGATAAGAGCAGTCGAGGAGGACCGATATTATTGGAAGATTGGGAATCCAAGATAAGAATAGTCTTGGAAGGACAGACCCTGTGAACACCCGTGTGGGGTATGTGCCCTGAGCGACAATGATGATGGTGTATTTTAGTCATTGGTCTCGCCAACATTGTGTTATGATATTTTGGAGAGACAGACATGTTAGTCAAGGCCTTGCTATGTGACAATGCTGGTTGATACGATGCTAAACAAATGGGTTACCAATTCAAATCTTCTTATGAAAATTCTTCAGATTGAGAATGTCCAAGTACCCTCATATGGATTATGAATACCTCCCTAGTTAAGAGGGAGTGTTGAAATATGTAACTAGGTTCGATCTTCATAATGAAATATGCAATCATGATTTTATGTATTTGATGTAATGTGAAAAATAAATTTATTATTGTTATTCTTAAAGCATGGTTTTCATGCTCAATGAAAATTTATTTTTAGGTCAAGCACCAATTGAGTGCTTCCAGGGCTTGTTATTTAGTCTACAAGTCAATTGAGTCATTATCATGTATTTAATATCCATTTCCGCATGATACATATTGCAAAAAGGATTTATTTGAGTTAAAGTTGAGTCAAAGGACCCTCCAAGACCTCGTCATAATGAAATGAACGAGTCGGCCTACACAAGCAACAAGTCGACCTACAAACACGGACAAGAAGCCTATATAAAGGATACTTCGGCCTCACTTTGGAGACAGACTCACACACGTTTTATCAAAGAAGAAGAAAAGTGCGAGAATGAAGAAGACAAGGAGAGAAGAAAATTGAATTTCTGGGATTGTTTTTGGGCTGAAGTTCCTCACACGTGCGAAGAATATCAGGCATCATTTGTTGTAGCAGAAGCCAAATTATTAGACACCTAAGGAGGCTGAAAACAAGTGAAAGTCAAGCAATCTTGCAAGTCGAATGACAAAATAAGAAGCCTCTATCCAAGAGAAGAAGAGAGAAGGGTAAAATCTTTGTCTTTTTGCCACACGTGCAAAAACCCTAGGTTTCTGCAGTGATTGAAAATTGCAAGGGTCGAAAAGGAGGTCGAAGAAGAAGTTTCAACTACTGTAAGGAAAAGTTGACATTGTGAAAGAGAAGATCATCATGGAGAGACATAAACTTGGTCTTGGAGGGGTCTTGCTCGAGGGTCACAGGTCTTGGAATTCAAAAATTGAAGGTCTATAAGAAGAGAAAAATTCTTGTGAGTTTTTCTCTCAGTTGGAGAGGTTTTGGCCCTACCCGATCACTTATATCTTGTGTCCTTTGTATTATTGTTATTTATGGTTTGGTATTTGTTTGATTAAGAAAACACTAAAAATAAACAAGTGAAAGAAGAAGCTAACCAAGTTAAGTAAAAATATATCAAAAGCAATTATCAAAGGAAAGAAAAATCATCCAATGTTGCTGCCCCTAGATTTCTCAACATGGGGAGGGGTGGCTTTGAATTTGTCCACATTTCCATTTGCTAAAAACTTATGTTGGTAGACCCATTTGCAATGAACAATTTCATGAAATTTTGGGAGAGGAACAATATCTCTAGAGTCATTCTCTAATAAATAGTTCATATATTCTCTTTCTCATTTAGGTTGACCATTTTATTTGTTATAACTATGGGGATCTTCAATTTTGTTGTGATTGGCCATAAGCTCTAAACCAAATAGAAAAAAATGAGAATGAGTAATGATAGAATCATCTGGATCACCAATTGAAGTACCAACAACTTCCCTTGTTTCTAGACCCACTTTTGAAAAGGAGCAGTTGGAGGTGCAAGATCATGAAATTGGACCCAAGGAAGAGGAGTAGGTGTTTCCTTTATTGGTTGTTTATTTGAAGAAGGATCAATATTTGAAAAGATACAAATTTTTCAAAAGAATAAGAGAAAAATGGTAAAGAAGAAGACGTAGGGACGTAGGCCAAGGATTCTTAATTAAAGTAAAAATGTCTCCAAAATATAACCTTTGAGGTTTGAGATGCAAATCATGTATAGCTTCTAACATATTCAAAATAGCAAACAAAGATACATTGCTCACTTTTATGCTCTATGGTATTATGATTTTAATTTCGAATATGGGCCGAAGCTTGGTAGTCAAACATTTTGAAATGAATTACATTAGGTTTGATTTTAGACCAAACTTCTTTTGGAGCTACATCCATTACTTCCTTGGAGTACGAGTCAAAATATAATTAACACAATATATTGCTTTATCCCAAAATTGAGGTGCTAAATTTTGATATTGGACCATATAGTTTTCCATTTATTTAAGAGTGTGATTTTTAAGTTCATAGTATGTTGCATTTGTATGCCACATGTGAGTAAAAGTTAGTAAATTTTTTATTTACTATTCCCACTCTTATTAGTTCAATTTTTCATAATTAGATGGCTAAGTTAATTTTCAAATAGTGTTTGGAAGCAACATAAATGTTGAAAATTTCACTTTTAGGGTAATACAATATACCTATGTGTAGCAAATATAATAATCAATTAATGTGGGAATGTATCCAGCCCATGGAGTGAGAAATGGTATATGTATGTCATACCAATTCTAATGGCGCTTATGCACACTATTATTGGATGGATGGAAATGGATCTCTATAATGTTTACCAAGTACATAAACACAACACACATTATTATTGGAAGATATAAGAGGAAGGCATACACCATCTGGTGCTTTAAGAGTTTCTCCAAATAGTGATAATTTAAATGGCCAAACCACTCATGCAAAAGCTCTCTCGAATTATAAATGAAATTAAGAAATACAATGGTAGGTGATGAGGGTTGAAAGTTGTCAAACTTATACAACTTTGAAGAATTATCAACATGTTAAGAAGAAATTTACATGGTAACATTGGGTTGAATTAGTGGCCCAAACAAGCACCATACCGGGGTCCAAATACTCCATATAAGTGTTGAAGAATGTAACTAGGTCTGGTCTTCATAATTGTATAATGTAATATATTTGTCAAAAGGAATTTTTATTATTAATAAAATGAATTATTAAAGCATGGGTTTCATGCTCGGGTCATCATTTTTAGGTCAAAGCCTCCATTGTAGGCTTCTAGGTTTTATATTGAGTCAATAGAGTCATTGTCGATTTTATTAGACCCTTATTGGGCTTTTGTATCATGTAAAAATAATTATTTTAGAGTCAAATAGGTCATTTGACACCTCCACACCAACTCGACCCTATCCTGATGAAGTCAGCCTACATTAGGGAGATTCGACCCACAAAAGAGGATATATATAGAGAGGCAATTTGTTCCATTTGCATCACTCACTCAACAAGTTCGATACACAAGAAAAAGAGGCACAGAAAGTGCGAAGTTGCTAGAGAAGGAAGAAGATTGCAGGGGAAGAAAGAAATCAAAATTTTGGTCTATCTATCTCTCACCCATGCGAAGTCACTAGGCATTTGCTGGGGTCAAAAAACTGAAGTTTACTGCAGGTCTAAGTACTATTGCAGGGGAGGCCAAAATTCTCCTGCTGCAAGGTCAAAACTCTAGGTTGAAGTTGCTGCTGGGAAGTTATCATTTGGAGAATAAGGAAGGGATGAATTGGTGGTGGGAGGAAGTATGTGTCTAGGTCAAAGAGTCTTGGATTGTCTCATCTTTTCTTATGAATCTATTGAAGGAAGAGTTCTGACTTGGTTTTCCCCTCCTAGGGGTTTTGCCTTGGATGTGCGCCTACATTGTGTGTATATTGTTCTTGTGATCTTCATACACATATAATTTGGTAATTACTTGATGAAGATAATCTAAATAAGAAATAAAAAACCAACATAATTCACAAGTAATTATCAAGAGAGAGGAATCAAACCCTAAATTCTACTATCATTGATTTCTCAACATGGTATCAGAGCTAAGATCAAGGAATATTGGAGATCATTTTGTTGGCTTGAAAGGAAAGGTTACTCCCTCTATGACGAGTTACTTGAATATAGGATTCAATATTATAAGAATTTCAGGAAGCTAGATTAGAAGGATCATATACAACTTATCTAATAAGGTCAAAAGAAAAGGGTTCTTGGCTGCACTCACATGTACACTTGATGATGACAATGCATGGATCATTGATAGTGGAGCATCAAGACATATGATGGGAGAAAGTAGAAAAATTCACACTCTATCAAAGGAACCATCATCTCATGCAGTGGAGCTAGGAGACAACAAAAATTATGTAATCAAGGGCCTAGGATCATCATCATTGAAGTTGGAAAATGGAGCAAAGCTACATCTCAACAATGTACTCTATGTTCCAGGTTTGAAAAAGAATTTACTTTAAATTTCTTGTTTAAAAGATAAAGGAGATAGGGTTTCCTTTGTAGATGGTAAAGTTCTGGTTTGGGGAAATGACTCAAGCATTAATAAGGAAAAAGTTATTGGAGTACATGAAGGAAGGTTATATAGAGTCATAACACCATCGCCTCAAGCCCTAGTTCACATGGAGATCAATCCTATCGGACTATGTCATATAAGATATGGTCATATACATTACAAGGTCATACCCTCCCTTAATAAAATGGTAAATGGAACCCCCAACATCAAAGAAGATCACAAAGGAATATGTAAGGGATGTGCTTTGGGAAAGAATACAAGGAAAACTTTTACAAGCAGTGAAACAAGGTCTAAGGAAATATTGGACCTCATTCATTATGATGTGTGTGGGACTATGTTTGAAAAATATCTTGGAGGTCATCTTTATTATGTGACCTTCATTGATGTTCACTCTATAAATACATGGATCTACCTTCTCAAGGAAAAGTACGAATTATTTGAAAATTTCAAAGAATTTAGATCTGAAGTGGAGACCTTAACCAAAAGAAGGATAAAGACTTTGAGATTTGACAATGGTGGGGAATATACTTCAAAAGAAATAATTGCATATTGCAAAGTAGAAAGTATTAATAGGGAGCTCATTGTTCCATACAATCCGGGGTAGAATGGAGTTTCAGAAAGGAAAAATAGAACACTTGAATAATGTATACGAACGATGTTTTTTAATCAAGATCTACCAAATTTTCTATGGGAAGAAGCAAAAATTATCGCAATATATATACAAAATAGAAGCCCTCATAAAATCCTTGAGAATATGACACCTAGAGAAGCATTCGCACGAAAGAAGCCATGTGTGGGCCATATTCGAATAATTGGGTGTCCTGCATACATCCATGTTTCAACAAGCGAAAGAAACTAGATTCTACAAGCATTAAAGGGATCTTCGTTGGCTACAAACTTTCTTCAAAGGCATATAAAATCTACATCAAGGAAGGAAGACAAATTTAAGTAAGCAGTGATGTTATATTTGATGAAAATCATGCCTACAAAAGATCCAAGGATATCCCTATTGATTCCGATGATGAAGATATACCACTATTTGAAGAAGAAGAGCACCACGATAAAACAACAACAATCCAATAAGAAGAAGAAGAAGAAGGACCAAGTGAGTCTATTCAATCCGCGATCATACCCAAAACAAGAAAGAGGCCAAATTGGTTAAAAGCTACTCTTGAAGATGCCGAAGGAAATGGAGCTTCTAAAGGAACTTTTAGAGAAAAAAAAATACCAAACATATATTCAAGATATGCAACATATATGACAAAATTAGTAGAAGCTGAACCAACTACATTTGAAGAAGCTGCTCATCAAGAATAATGGAAGAATACAATGCAAGAAGAATCTCAATCCATCATGGAGAACGGGGTTTGGGAAATTGTTCCCAGACCAAATGTCAATTCGGTTGTCACTTCAAAATGGATTTACAAAATCAAACATGATATTATGGAAGCATAGACAAATACAATTCTGGATTTGTTGCAATGGGTTTCTCACAAAAGGAAGGCATAAAGTATGAAGAAACCTTTGCACCTACTGCAAGATATACTACTATAAGATCTTTGGTTTCGTTGGCTGCTACAATGGGATGGAATATCCATCAAATGGACGTAATTTTTTTTTTTTGAATGGAACCATCGATGAAGAAGTATTGGCATTGAATAAGCTATTGTATTTGAATTAAATAGTAAAGGAACTCATGTTTGTAGACTCAAGAAATCCCTATATGGCTTAAAGCAAGCTCCTAGGGCATGGTATGCAAGAATGGATGCATACCTCTTAAGAATTGGGTTCATCAAAAGTTATGCAAATCCAAACCTTTACATCAAGGTGGTGGATAATGAACCAATACTTATTCTACTACATGTGTATGATTTATTTATTACAAGTGTAGAGCGAATAATACAAGAATGCAAGAAGATGCTAGCAATAGAATTTGAAATGAAGGATTTGAAAGAAGGACCTGGGACTTATGAATTATTACTTGGGTTTGGAAGTTTGGCAGAAACCTGGAAAGATATATCTGGAGAAAGCAAAATACATAATCAAAATATTGCAGAATTTTGGTATGATGGATTCCAAGCCCATGACTACTCCCATGATCACTAATCTCGAGAAATTGAGAAGATACGACTCTAGTCTCGTCGATCCTAATATCTATCATAAGTTGGTGGGTTCTTTAATGTATCTGGTAAATACTAGACCTGATATATGTTTTTCCATAATATCCTTAGTCAATTTCAATTGAAGCCTTGTCGTGACCATTGGATAATTTCTAAGCATATCTTGAGATATCTACGTGGCACGATACATCACTGCCTAAAGTACGATAGTAAGGAAGTCAAGTTAATAGGTTTTACAGATTTAGATTGGGGTGGCATTGAGGTGGATGTTTTAGTTTGGTATCTTCCATGATTTCTTGGATAAGTATAAAACAAGATCTTGTTGCATTAAGCAGTGCTGAAGCAAAATACATTACGGCATGTGAAGTAGGAAAGGAAGTTGTATGGTTGAGAAAACTTTTGTCAGATTTTTTTGGGAAGCCTATAGATCCTACTGCGATAAATTGTGATAATATAAGCAACATCAATATGTCTGAAGATCTCGTATTCCATGTAAGAACGAATCATATCAAAAACAAGTACCACGACATTAGGAGCTTGGTACAAGATGGGGTCGTAAAGCTACATTATATTCTAACATATGAACATGTAGCTGATGAAGCCTCTTCCGAATAAGAAGTTTGAATATATTAGAAGCATGATTGGGCTGGTATTCGAGCTGTAACCTTGGATACACACATAGATCCCTGGGTTGATGGTTAGTTAGTAAGCCTGATGGTACATAGACTGGATGAAATCTTTAGTCCATCTTAGTCCCACCTGGATAGATAACCCTGGTCAAGTATCTAGTCTGTGGCATTGAGTGTGCCTGATCTCTTCATAGTTCATGTGTTTTGAGATCTTCCATGTACTTGTATATATATATATATATATATATATATATATATATATATATATATAGATATATATTAATTCCTCCCTAGTTAAGAGGGAGTGTTGAATAATGTAACTAGGTTCGGTCTTCATAATTGTATAGTGTAATATATTTGTCAAAACAATTTTTTATTATTAATAATATGGTTTATTAAAGCATGGTTTTCATGCTTGGGTCATCATTTTTAGGTAAAATCCTCCATTGTAGGCTTCTAGGTTTTATATTGAGTTAATAGAGTCATTGCAAATTTTATTAGACCCTTCTTAGGCTTTTGTATCATGTAAAAATAATTATTTTTGAGTCAAATAGGTCATTTGACACCTCCACACCAAGTTGACCCTATCCTGATGAAGTCGACCTACATTAGGGAAATTCGACCCATAGAAGAGGCCATATATAGAGAAGCAATTCGATCCATTTGCATCACTCACTCAACAAGTTCGATACACAAGAAAGAGAGGCATAAAAGTGTGAAGTTGCTAGAGAAGGAAGAATATTGCGGGGGAATACAAAATCAAAGTTTGGGTTATATATCTCTCACACATTTGAAGTTACTGGGCATTTGCTGGGGTTGAACATCTGAATTTTAATGTAGGTTGAAGTTATTTTGCAAGGGAGGCTGAAATTCTGCTGCTGCAATGATCAGATTTGGATCAGGACCTAAGTGATAGCTCAATTTTCAAAGTGTTTAGAAGTGTGCCAAACATGAGCGACCAAATAGATCTCGTCTTTGTGATTCCGACACCGTGAACGGTTCGAAAAACTGACACTGTATGAAGAAGTTATCGCGATTTGAAACGTCCAGTAAACTGCAAATTTTGACATTTGACCAGGGTTGACTGGGAAAATGTACAGTCAGCAAAAAAGAATATTTCGGGGAATATTCCTTGAAATACTCCCCAGAATATTCCTTTTGGGCCAATCCGATCGTGACAATTGTCTTAGTTTTATTTTATGTATGGTTTGGAGGACCAATGAGAAGGCGCCACGTGGCCCTTGAACTGCATTGTAAAATTATTATGGAGGGCTGCAGGAGTCGAACCCTGGACCTCCTCACCCGCATGCCCACACCTTTATCGCTCTCTCTACATTTGGTTCTTAACCCTATGGTCTGCGGCATAAATTTATGTTGTAATAGAAACTGTATTGGGGGTTGGGGACCGCTCGCGGTCCCGATTGGCGTTCACATGGAAGCAACTTACCGTAACATTAAACTCCAACAACCAATGGCTATTAACCGTAGACTCTGCCAGCATTCCAAGCCTTGTCACATGCTATGGTTTATGTTCTCCGGCGGTTTCGTTAATGCGATTCAAACTCCAGTTTAAACCTTCAACCCGTGGTTCAAGCCTTATGTTCTGCTCCAATGCTAACAATCACCGCGTGGTTCGGGTTGGCATGTGGCCACCCAACCATAAATTTAAATGTAACGGTTAAAATGGCATGATATTTGGCCAGTGCGCCCAAAAAGGCAAAAATTACTAATTTGACTCTAGTTAAACTAAAGTCCTCCAGAATTAGTGGAGTTTTCCTAGGCGTTACTGGGAAAATGAGTTTTAGACTCATTTTTTGACCATTATGAGGGAATAGAGAGCCATTCTTAGCTAATTGGAGCATTATGGAGCTTTTGGTGAGGGTTGTAGATCCATCAAAGAACTTCTGAGCATGATTTTTCTTCAAAGAAGTTCCAAGGGCCACTAGGGCCACCAGGAGCCAACAACAGAATGAGGCCTAGCTAGGGTAGCTAGAGGCCTTGCTCAGGAAAAAAATAGTCATTTTTCGATGTTTCAGACATTTTAGAGCCATTGGTGAGGTTTTCAGAGCCAACATAGAACTTATGAGCATTATTTTTCTTCAGATAAGTTCCAAGGGCCACTAGGGCCACCAGGGGCCAGTAGGAGAATGAGGCCTAGCTAGGGCAGCCAGAGACCATTCTCAGCAAAATAGTAGTCTATTATGACTATATTGAACCTTATGAATCCAATGGAAGGATTTTCAAAATATTTTGGAGACTTATGAAGGCCGAGATGCTATAGAGAAGTTTACTGTGAGCCCAAAGCCACGGTGCCACTAGGTGTTGGAGGCATAACCGGAGTAGCCAGAGGCCAATTTCAGAAAAAATGAATAGTATATTCTAGCTATTTTGGACATTCTGAATCAATTGGATGGATTTTTAGAGCCATTTGAATACTTCTAGAGCTGAATAATCCACAGGGAAGTTTCGGGCAGCCTAGGGCCAACAGGAGTTGGAGGCCTAGATTGGGGAGCCAGAACTCATTTTGTACAAATGAACAACCTATTTTGGATGTATGATATATGATGGAGATAGTAGAAAAGGTTTCAGGGACATAAAAAATAATTCTAAGAGAGTTAGTGCCACAGAGAAGCTCAGGGAAGCTTAAGGGCACCGACAGAAGAGGTCCATTCCAAGGGAGCCTAGGTCCATCTCCAGAGAGATAACAACCAATCCAGGGGTATGATGGTATTATAAACACGATGGTATAGTTCAAACAACCATTGGAGTTGAGTAATTAATTTTAAAATAAATTATCCATCATAATCCCAAAGAGCCAAGTCAATAGACAAAGGCCCAAGGAGACGTAGCCCACGAAATTCGGGTGAACTCCTTTATTAAATTTGCTGTTATGTGTTGATGATTCATTTGCTGCAATTTATGCTTGTTGTACATGATTTTAATCATCAAAAACAAATGTTTAATTACTCACACATAAAGACTTAAAGCAGTTAAAACACATACACCTGATTCAAGTATTCAATTCCACACTATCAAGTATAAGCAAGATCTTAAATTTGTTTCAATTGAGTGGTAGGTGGTTGCATAGCATAACAAGTCAACCACCCATTTCAGATCATGCAAGGTCAAAAATTTAGGTCGAAGTTGCTATTGGGAAGTTACCATTTGGAGAAGAAGGAATGAATGACTTGGTGGTTGGAGGAAGTCCGTGTCTAGGTGAAAGAGTCTTGGATGATCTCATATTATCTTATGAATCTACTGAAGGAAGAGTTATTACTAGGCTTTCCCCTCATAGGGGTTTTTCCCTGACTTTGCGCCTACATCTTGTGTCTCTTGTTCTTGTGATCTTCATACACATATAATTTGGTAATTAATTGATGAAATATAATCTAAATAAGAAATAAAAGAAGCCAACATAATTCACAAGTAATTATCAAGAAAGAGGAATCAATCCCTAAATTCCACTAGCATTGATTTCTCAACAATAAGATGGGGTTGGAACAACATTTACAATAGTATCAACCATATCTTGGTAAGATAATTCAACTATAGGAAAAGGGAAAACTATCCCCACCCATCAACCTTCCTCAAATGTGGCAAAAGGTGAAGGAAATATCCATGGGTCCTTGAAATAGCTGGTGTTAACACTGGAAAATCGTACAACAGAAGATGACATTAATTAATGTCAAGCCAAAGGATTTACAGGGCTGGAAGACATTACAGAATCCGGAAAGTATTTAAAAATCTCAAAGGTTTGAGTAAAATCAATTTTGAACTAGTCATAAATTCTATTTGCGCGCATTATCCTTCGAGAAGAGCGCCTTTGTAATATCCAAAAATAGGGAATTTCTACACTATTGGGAATATCTTAAGATATTCCAAAAGTGGAGCTTCAACAATATATGAACATAAACACGGAGTAGCAGTGATAAGATCATACCAAGATGTATGAAAACCATAAAGCCATATTATTGTATATATTAGCAGCAAATAAGTACAATACACATCAGATGATCAAGGCAAACAAGCCTCCCATGAATACACATGTGAATAGTGAAATGTTGCTGCATAGCAGAATGTCTATGGATCAAAACTGCGAAGTCAAAGAGAGAGAATTGCTACAAGAAATAAAAAACATCATAGATCTGCATATATATGGCTGATACAATGATGGGAGAGAAAATATAAGCTCCCAAAGACTATTTCAAGTCAATCCTGGAAGGATTGGCTGAAATATGCAAAATTGCAGAAATTCTAGAGTTGCAGGGTAGCAGCTGCAACTCAAGAATTGGAAATGGATGGAGATGACTGAAGATGCTGCATCAGATGAATAAAACTCCTCTAATGGATCTCTCAAGTGAAAGGCTGATCCTATCACTAAAAATCTCACCCTCCAAACAATCTGCAAAACCTCCACTGCAAATGCTCACTGGAAATAACGCAGTCTCTGAGGGTTACTGTGCTGTAGGTGCAAGGGAATGAGTTGGCCCAATGCCAAGATCTTCAATAAGCTCTGAAACCTTCCTCACTAACCTTCCAAAGGAATGGAAGCTCCCTCCTCTAAAAATCAGCTCTGGAAAATGGTGTTGAGGACCTCCACTGCAACACCTTGCAACACAACGTTATACTTGAGCAGAAATAACGTTATAGCTGAAGGAGGTGGCTTGGCCTTGAGCCTGAATGTGGAGAATGAAGTACAAGATCCTATAAGAGGCTTCTCTTGGAAGGAGAAGGATTCCTAAATAGGAAATCCTTGTGCTAAGTAGCATTGCAACTTTGCTAAACAACAGGGGAATGCACAAAGTCTAAACAGACAAAGAAATCAATAATCTGAATCATGTGTCACAATGGCTACCTTGCCCTCCTTTTAAACAAGTGAAAGCCCTCTCTCCATGGGTCCCACTCATTAGGGTTTCCTCCACCAAATAACCCTGTTCCCATTCATACTACGCTGTCTATCAAAGTGTTCTCCACCGCCTATCCTAGCGCTGTTGACTTGGTCAAACTTGACCTTGTCTCCATGCAAATGTCCTCTTTCACACATAAGGGTGTGAAATCCAGCTCTTATGACTATCCCCTTTCACATTTGAGGGATTTTATTCATGTTTTTAATATGAATGGGCTTCCTTACCCATTTATTTAGCTGCTAGGTGATAAAAACAAAATTTTAATATTCCATTTAGCTGTGTGCTAAAATGGGAATATTATAGCCTTTTGCCTGCCTTTTTTCTCGATATGCGCACATTCCTGAAAGTGGCGAAATGTCACTATCCGGGACCACACAAAGCAAAGGAAAAGTCACTCCTTACTTGAAGCCACCTAAGGACAACCACCAATGCCTCCTTAAACACTATGAGAGCACACAATGGAATATTTGGAGCACACAAAGGAATCATACCCCTCTCTTGGGTCACCATCCTCCATGTACCAAGAGAGGGAAGGAGGATTTGAAATCTCCTATATAAAGCCACCATGAGACGAAGAATGGGTGATCACATTGTTATGCTGGCCAGAATTGCCCAAGCAATACTAGCAGTGTGTGACCCAGAGCTGAAGACAGAGGGGACTCACTTGTTGGCCACCCAACAAGCTCAGTCCACACAGTAGAGAGAGAGGGAGACTGCACCGAGGCAAGCTTGGGATAAAAACATCCTTGCATCGGGCCTAGAACCATCGTCTAGGGGCCCTTTGGCAAGAGGGTAAAGTATCACTCTTCTTACTACCAGCGCTCAATAAGAGGGGCCTAGAGCCACCGTTTGCATTATTGTGTCATTTGACTCATTCAGAGCTTCTGTTTATTTATGTTTGGCTTTAGTTTAGTTTTTAGATTACATTTGCATGCTTTTTCTTCTATATAGTATGCTCATTGAATCCACTTCTTTCTTCCTGTTACCAATGGTTTAAAGGGGTAAACCACACCCCTTAAACTGGCGTGATTTCGTACATACGTGCACCAAACACACCACAAAAGGATTGGCGACTCCACTAACGTTTTATTACCAAGTTTATGTGGTTGTGCCTTCTTTTTCAGGAGACCTGTGTCTATGCTGTGGAGTGGAGCTGAATGTCCCTTGATCTCTCTTGCAGTCCTAAGTTCATCCCAAGTGACAAATTGAAGAAGAGCAGCTCCTAAAAATTTTACTTGCAAGATTTTTGCGCGCATTTTTTCCTCATAGATGCGTACAGTGCGCGTTCAGAGCTGACCCGCGTGCAAAGATTGCACCTGTTTCAGCGTTTTGTGCGCAAATTATAGAATGAAAAATTTCTCCATAGTTTCTGTTTTTTCCTACTTTTAAGGTGCTTGGCAGCCCCTAATACACCTGCCAGCACTGGTTGTGGTACCCCGTAGCTTGTTAAAACTGACTTTTAGCTGCTTTTTGTAGGCTTAGTGTCAGTTTTATTTCAAGTTGATTTTTGCAAAGTTCGCACATAGTTAAAGTAGGGGGGAAAAATAACTTGCATTCCGAAAAATTTATATTTTACAAATTTTGGTACTTACACACCTAGATAACTAGCCCAAGTAAGTGGCCCAAGACCACGCATGCATAACTAGTTTTCTTTTTCTTGTGTAAAAGTTTGTAGTTTAGTTCAATTTTTTCACTAGGAATTTCAGGACTAGGATTGAATTGTTCATAGAAGAGAAAGTAATCTCTGCTACCTTTGCACCTTACGGTGATCCTAGGTAAGCACATGAACGCCCCCTATTCACAATTCGCCATCTCTCTATAGTTAGTCACATAGATTAACTAGGAAAAAATGAAAGTGGCCCATTATCCGCACATGTTTTCCATTTGAGCCAGGAACAATACAACATAGTTTAAATAGGGGATTTTTTAAAGGATCATCGATATCCGCACGTTCAAACTATGTGATTGTCCACTTTGTGCACACACACACTTACCCACTAAGCGAAGCAAATACACTTAAAAATAACTTATCCAAACTCACTAAATTCTCCCCACAAAGGCCACAAAAGAATTTATAGCTTAAGTTAGGATCAAGGGGGTAGGCATCCAATAAGCCACCTTGATCATACTTCATATTGAAACATAGAAGTTGTGTATTTAGGGAGCTTCAAATCCACCTATAAGGCCACGGTAAAGAAAACCCGAGTGCGACAGAGACCTGTTTCAGAGGGGGTTAGGCTTAGGCGCAGTGCGTGTGGTATCAGTTGGGGCTACCTGACCCGACTGATACTCGATACTGTTAGATGACTACCAAGAAGCCCAAGACTCGAATGCTCACATGGGACGGTGGTTCTTAGTGGCCAAAAACTAGGGCAACCTTTACCCTATAGGTGACAGTGCAGGCAAGCGCCAAACCATTTACCCTCACCTTGGCGGATTCTCTTCGGCTGACTAGGGGTGTCGCCAACTCTTACGGGACGTTGTGCCAGCACTCATAAGAAATATTCTCAAGGCCCAGTTACTTTTGAGTGTGTGAGGGTGCATAGGTCTTCTAGGATTTTGAGTATCATACACAAACAAACAAAAACCACTTTTTTGATTGCTTGATCACATAGATTAATTTAAAGGGAAATATATTTTATTTTTCGCTTTGTTTTATGTATGTGACAAGAAGTTTTCTTATATCATAGACTCTATCCTCTCAAATTTTTCCAAAACCAAACCTCGGTGACATCTGACAGGTCCCAACGGAATCTCATTGATGTAGGCACCTTTTGGACCTCCCCCCATTATCGGGAGGGGTTCTAGGTCTTTCGCCATTCAGGCGTCAAAGACAGAACACTGCCACCATTATCAATTCGTCCTTTACTGGGGCAGCCGTAGTTGGGAACCCTAGTCGGTCTCCCAACACCACTTCACATGCCACTCCTCCCATGACCCCTAGGGGGCAGAGGAGTGCCTTCCATTCGGGAAGCCAACTGAATACACAGTAGGTTACGTCACAGATTAATCCTCGTTCTAACCAGAACTTTGTGTCTTCACACATTGCAATGGTGTCAACCTCTCAGTCACCTTTCTTAGCTTCGTTGAATCTGCCTGATTTAACCAAGCTAACGAATGACCCCATCGCACACGGTCCTACATGGCCTCTCATGCCCACGAAGCTCCATTCGGATATACCAAAGTTCAAAGTCAAGCAAGTGAAAGACCTAGGTAATCATGTCATGACCTTTCACCTGTGTTGCTCATCGAACAATATCATTGACGACACTATTCAATTGAGATTATTTCAACGCACTCTTACAGGAGTAGCTACGAAATGGTACGTGGAGTAACCCTCAGCTTTACATGGAACCTTTAGCGCCCTCGCTACCATGTTCCTAACATATTTTCCATTACCCATTCACCATTATTCCAGAATGGAATTACTGACTCATTTTAGACAAACCCCCGCCGTCCACATCTCGGACCATCTCCATGAATGGAGGTGACGTCACATTTTATGTAAAGATAAACTTGACGACTGGGTGCTCTTATATTTTTTTTTGAACACTCTTATGGTAGAGATTTCAAAGGATGTGGCACAATAGAATCCCACATCCGAAGAGGACGCAATCAAAAAATTCCAGAAGCTTGAGCTAATTTATACGTATTCAAGATACATTTACAACATCCTACCTAATGCCCCGCGCCTGCAAACCTATCACGAATTTCTAGGTGCGTTGAGCTCTGTAGACGGGCTAATCGGGTCAATGACCCAAGGTTACATAGGAAATAGTAGTCAAAACCCTAGTTACACATACAACTCTACCCAGAACGTGCCTCAACTCGGTTTTCAAATTCATCATATGCCTTCAAAATTTTACCAATAGGGCGCGAGCGTATCACCAGGGAGGACCTTACCCTTCGGCTCAAGGGAATTAGTACGCAGAAAGTAACACTAATGGAAGAAATCTCCTCCAATAGTTAGGTGCAAACCCGCGACCGCATTACGCTCAGTCCCCAGCACACGACTCACCTATGCCAAACAATGGACAGGTGAAATTTGTGTAGCTGTCCCAAAACCAACCACACCAATACAATCAAGAGAACTACCCTCCTAATGTGGTGAAGAAAAAATCCAAAAACAAGCCAAAAGGGAACCCTGGACAGGGGGGAAACAACCAACAGTGCCCACTGCGATCCCCGGCTGGAGGTAACTCCAACCGGAATCAGAACCAGAAGCCAAGAAATGCCCAACGGCAGAGCAAAAGGCCACCTCTTCGAACAAACCATTCTTGCTCGATATGTAGTGAGTACGATCACTATACTAACCACTGTCCCGATCTCCCTGAGCTGAAGAAGGTACAGAGTAACCGAGGACAAGGAGGATCTTCCCAACAACCAGCCATGATGCAAGAACCTTTCCCCAACCAAGGGACGGTTAGCACTCACCATCAAAATACAGATGATTCCGGGAAAAGCAGCCATGAAATCTACATGAATAGAGAAGAGATGTTTTTCCAAACACGGAATCACAACTACGACACCCCACCAGACACCAATACGTCAGGGGCAAGTACCAATGCACTGATTACACCTTTGACCATTTCAAAGATGCCTATAGAATCATTGCCGAAAATGGAAAAGGGACCTAATAGGCAAGCAAGAAACTACTCCAAAGCGGCCCATAATTATAGTATCGTGGAAAATTTAGCACAATATCCCGCTGATTTGTTAGCTCTGGAAGTACTGGAGTCATGCCCGAAACAACAGAAATCCCTACTTTCCACGTTGGGCGCTATCGATCCCAACGATACATGCCTGATGGCTTTTGAATTAGGCAAAGCCAACCCCCAGCTTCCTTCCATGGTCGCCTTCCAGATACCAGTGTTGGTGCAGAATATCACTATCCACTGATGTGTCATAGACGAGGGTGCATCCACATGCATCATGTCCAAAAATGTTCGGCAAAAGTTATGTTCTCTTGAACTAAAACCCTCAGTCATCACGCTTCGAGCATACGAAGGTCATCCCTCGACCCCCGTGGGCCTCTACCAAAATGTCCTGGTCTATTTAGCCAGAAATATGGTTCACATAGAAATTGAGGTTTTGGATGCTCACTTGATTATAATATACTCCTCGGGCGGAGTTATATGTACGCCATGTCTGCCATAACCTCCTCCGTCTTCCACATTGTGATGTTCCCCCACGAGGACCACATCATTACTGTAGACTAGTTGATACACAGCGAGAAGCGTCCCCTAACAAACATTGATGTAATCCTACCCTATGTAGGTACATCCACAGATACGCTTTCACGGTACCAAGAATACGGCCCCGACCAGTTCAAACCGTCGTCTGTTCTAGGGTCATTCCTAGGAGATCCTCCCATTATACCTGAGTCATCACCGGATGTCGTAGGGGCTCCGGTATGCATGATGTCCAAATCAAGCACTAAAGATAGTCAGGACATGGACACAAGTAGTAAAGACACCGAGGCATCAGGCATGAAAGCCTCTCTAGCTTACGCTGCCTCCCAAACCCCTTTCCTCTACCCCCCAGCTAGCTTCGTCTCCCAGCAAGTTTTGGCAACACTAGTGTTACCCAACATATCATTGGCATTCCCAGGTTGGTACCTCGTTCCCCCTTCCAGAACAAGAGCCACCCATGTTACTACCATAGGGTTGAAGCCCCTCAGCCCCAAGGAGCCCCCACCTGTCCAAGAAACAATTGAGACCACCCCTGCAAAGGAAGTTCCCATTGAAAAATCGGTGATCACAGCTAGGAAAACCAAGAAGAGAGGAAAGAAGATGGTGACCCGCGCCATACAATGGGAATCACCAGTCTGTGCCATATGTGATGTAATAGGTCACCCTACCCATATATGTACGAAGCTAGATGAATTAAAACCACTCCTTGGCTCCGAAACAGACATTGCAATGCCACGTGCCCATAAAAAGGAACCTACCACCAAAGGTAAAGGAAAAGAACTGCGTACCAATCACGCATGCGGCCTCTGCAGAAAATATGGGCATTATACCAACGATTTCCAAAAAATCCCGCGGTATAGGGATGCCTTACCATGCCATCGAGCAATCCTATCAAGAGGATCCCTCCACCCAGGCATCTGGAAATGAACCTCGTACCATCTTGTACCTACAGGAAGAACGAAAGGCTCTCGAAAGACCCCCAGTCATGCTCGTTATACATTGCATGCTATGTGATGAACGTGGTCACTTCCTCGAAGATTGTGCAACCCTGGAACTCATCCATAGATGGTATCCAATAGAAAGGGTGTACTATGTTGGAGATCGGGCAGTGCAATTCACATGTCCATTATGCGTCGATAATCACCTTTTGGAGAATTTTCACTATATCCCTCGATTCCGGCTAGCCCTAGATAGCTTGTGCTTCGCTATAGTCCACATCTCCCAAGAAGATGACATGGATGCAGAATCCATGAATAGCTCCACAACCCAAGAAGATGTGACGAGTAGATCCATCATGTTCTTTTCTGTTGAAGAGTGACCGATCAAGGAACCCCTAGTTACCCCTAACCGCCCTCCACAGAGATGACCAACATGTACGTTATGCAAAAAGACATATCATGCAGTTTTCCATTGCCCTGATTTAGCAGCCTTCCGACGTTGGTTCCTCGCTAGGCTTCAAACTGAGCTCGACGAAACCTTCATATCAAGGATATTTTTCCTTATATCTCAGGGAAATAATTATGAGCGACACTGCAGTTATGCCTCGCAAATCCGTCCCACCATCGACATGATTAATACATAGAGAAGAGACAGGACAACCTTCGGGAATGGCATAAAACGTACATCGCCGGGTCATTGTCCCCACCCCCATAATGGTGTATCAGGAAAGATAAGGCAACACACCAACAAAGCATAACCTCGACCAAGCCTAGGATAACATGTGGACTATGTGATCTAAACGATCACAGAGTCAACCAATGCAGAGTACTGAAGCCCCTTGCAAATAGTCTTCGCATAGTCTCTTCTCTCCCTCAAAAAATTCTCTCAAACCAAGATAAGATCACGCGCACCTATTGCCGGATTTGTTCACACTTTCACCATACGATTAAATGTGTGCACCTCCCCAAATTGAGAGCGGCAAGCACTGCATTGTGTTTACACTCCACAAAAGAGGTAGACACTCCTAAGCCAACAATACGGAAATGGAAGTGGAAGACAACCTCTTCTACACCAGACCCTTTCCAAGCATCCACATCAGAAACAACGAGTAGCATAGAATCTCACACTATCTACTCCATTGGTTCAGTGATACCGTGCACCATTTTCACTGGCCAAAATCACACACAAGAGTCATGCCCATTAATAGAAACATTCAAACACCTCTGTGGCAGGCACAATTTACACCTACCAGAAATTGACCATCCTAGCGAGGAACCCAACCTTGCACTCATACATAATCCCATTACAGAGATTCTTCCCCCGCCAAACATTGATGACACAATCCACCATATATGATTTGTATAACACATATTGGAAATAGGATTACCGCCGTCTCCTCGTCCCAGGATTCTCGTTTCATTCCTGTCGCAAAAGACCAAGTTACCTCATGCTTTTTCATAGATTTCCGCAAGATCCCAAATTTGCATGCCGCCATCGAACTCCTCGATGACACCCAACCTCTAGAGCAGCGCATAGTACAACTAGAGCTTGTCGACGAAAATCGATGACAGTCACTGCAACACAACGAGGCCCACAAGAAAAGGGTAAAAGCATCATTTGACCACCACATCACCCCTCGCTCATTCACCGAAGGAGAAATAGTCCTCCGCTATGATGTCGCAAAAGAAGCCCTAGGGCTAGGAAAGTTCAAAAATTTGTGGAAAGGACCCTACATCTTTAAAAATTTTCTCCAACAAGGGGCATACATCTTGACAGAATCAGACAATACTTACCTCAATAACCCTGTCAACGACCTTTACCTCAAGAAATTTCACCCATAAGGGCCAGTACGGCTCTTCCCCTAGAGTGAAAGTACACACAAACCTGACCACTCAAAATTTTTGACCCAAAGACTTATTTAAAAGTGCTTAAAGTATCACCATGGATCACCAACATGAACCCTATTTCGGATTTTCTGATGGAGCATCAAGATGGTCTCAAAATTTAGCAGTAGCTGTCTGGGTCATTTACCACCCTGACCGATCGCCACTCTACTTAAACGGGGTGTGCATCGGTTCAACAGCAAACAATCAGGGAGAATATGACGCCGTCATCAGACTTATGTGTGACGCCCTCCATAAGGGCATACACCATATGCATGTATACCTCGATTCCCACTGAGTAGTGTCACAATTAAACCAAACATTTGAGACAAGAGATACACATCTGTTTAGAAAATATTTGCGTGCCAAAATATTAAGCAGACAATTTGACTATATCACATTTACACATGTACCAAGGAGTCAAAACCAAATAGATGATCACATAGCTAACAATATCCTAAACTGGAATGCATCTCGAATAAACCATCATACATAAAACCAAAAATATATATTTCCATCAGCATAACAGAATACATAAACCGAAACAGGTGATACATCATGTAGAGCCACAAAAAATATCTCTCATATATATATTTGTCACAATGTGTATATCTGAGTGCAAAAATAGTGTCGCTGGCCCAACTGCCAGCCCAAAGATACAAAAGTCATCAAAAATAAGGGATGCATCCTCATAACGGGTGCTTTCCCTGTGACCAAAACTACTCTATGGGGGTGCCCCTGTTTAGTCAATTCAGTGTCCTGAATTGATAGCATAAATTATCGACCAGGGCTTGTAAACTGATGAGGTGTACTTGCACTATATGTGCCTAAATATCCTTATTCTTATTTCATTGTTTTCAGTATTTTGTTGATGTTTTTGAGTTTTGTTATGTTTGAGTTTTAGTATTCTACTCTATGTTTAGAAGATGACATCAAATCTAGTCAAAAATAAAATAAAAGAGAACCTTAGACTCAAAATAGAGTTTAGTTGTAAATTCTGTCCCTAATTAAGAAAATGATGAAAAACAGAGTATTCTAATCCATGGATGTTCTAGCTTGCAAATTAACATGAAATGTAACTAAAGACATTATATTTCAACCTAATCCATTTAGTTAGAAGTTTGTTGGAATAGTTTGTGAAAGAGATTGAACTCCAATGTGATGAGGATCTTCCTAAAAACAGACAACAAATTAGAAAATTATAGTGCAATCTTATTCATATGATAGAGATATTTTAGAATAGCTTGAGAAGAAAATTGCTATAATCTGCTAAGGATCTCCTATGAATATTTGAAACTACTTATGACATTACAGCTAGTTCTCGTTCATCAGCTAGAGATTTATTGGAAGTAACCCACAATATTACAATTAAGTCCTTTCTGTGATTTAGATATTTATTGGAACATTTTTGAGAAAAAGACTGTTTGTAATATTATGAGGATCTTCTATCTAATTGCAAAACAGGAAATGTTAATAACTCAACATAGTACAACCAAATCTCATTCGTATAATAGTGATATGTTGGAAAAGCTTTTATGAAAAAGAATGGCTGTAGGATAATGAGGATCTTTTAATCTAAATGACAAAAACTAAAGTGCTGGTAACTCAAGATGTCACAATTAAATCCATTCATTGAATAGAGATATGTTGGAAAAGCTTTGAGAAAAGACTAACTATAACATCACGAGGATATGTTAATTAAACAAGCAATGTAAGACATGATACTAAAAGATATGAACTCAGAAAAAAAAATAGTACTGAAAGCTACTTATCTAGAAAGCATGTAGAAGCCTCCTTAGATAGCAGGGGCCCTCTGCTATCAATTTGGCATAAAAATATTTAACTCCTCAATTTTGTCTTCAATACAACATCCGAGTTATGCTTCTTTTTATTATCAAAAATACTTCAAAACAGAGTATCACAGTATTGGAAAAATAAGAGTTAACTGTCTTTCTCGGTCTCACTAAGCTAAATTTATAGGCAATTACATAACTGATATTGAATGAAAGTAGGCACAGGTGTATTCTAAAGTCAAAATCAAACTAAAACTCTTTTTTAGGACTCGTGATTTGCTAAAATAAAATCAAGAGTCCTTATCCTTATAGAAATCAGCTTCTTGGACTTTTGGTTTGACCACGTGCATAAGCATCTCCAGTTATTGACTCAGCCTTCGTGGATGACAAGGAATGATGTAGGAAAGATTTAGGATCTAACCATATACGCCTTTTCTTCAGATGACACCTGTAACAAGTTCAAACACCAAAATGGCTACGGAACATGTGACTGGCTATAGAATGACTGCATTCTGTAGCTAAAACTGCTCAGAAATCATTAAGATAACAAAATCACAAAAGTACAAGAAGTTAGTCATTGCATGTATTCCTTAAGTGATTTTAATCATTCTTATTGATCTTTAGGTCTATAAAATGACAAAAGGAATGATGAGATGAAGTGGAATTTAGCAAAGGAGAAGACACTTTTAGGGCTCAACATACCCCCACTGCAAAAATTTTGCATGTCCTCATGCAATTTCATCAAAACTTCGTTCCATTTGTACTGATACTTCTGCAAGAATATCTAACCTCCTTTTTCTGCTTCTTCTGGTAGTTAATGCCATCCTGGGTTTCCTCATGAGTGTTTTGAATTTCAGATTAATGAGTGACCTGTTTAATTTCCTGTTTCTTTTCTTCAACTTCTTGTTTGTTTTATATAATACTTCCATTTTCTGAGAGAGAGTGCTGTTAATGCTGCCTTTCAATTTAACATGTTCCCTTAGGATTTCATTTTCATTCTTGATATGTTTATTCAGTATCTCCAATTCACAATTGTCTCTTTTTAATATTTCAATTGGAGGTTCTTGTGGACTGGGGGATCTTTCTTTGTTCTCTGAGGCTTTTCTCTCTAATGATTCCACATAGTCATAAATCTGCTGTTGAGCTGGATCCACATCTGGGGTTCTTCTATCAGGGTTTTCTTCATATTGGTATACAGGAGATCTGTCAACTAGTGTCTGGATTGGAGCTTCTTCTTCTTCAATGTTTACGATTTCAGTTCCTTTAATGCATTTTTTTTCACCATGCCTTTAAGCCTAGAGCTTCTTCTCAATTTGGGTGGATTTTCATCTTTTACATAATCTCCTTCAACACATTCATTTGTTAATTCCTCCTTCCTTTTATTCTTGAGTTGTTTCCTGATTTTTACCAACTTCTCAGAGATTATTTCATCACTGTCTTCCTGTGTTGATACATTAGGCTCGATTTTAACAGTTTTAACATCTTTCCCTCTCCTACTTCTTCTCACAGGTACTTCTTTAGACAATGTTTCTCTTGGTTCTTCAAAATGGTTCCTTAGGAGGAATTCATCCCAATTATCTCCTATCTTCTTCAAATGAAACTCAATTAAAATTTTAATTAAGCCATGATGATGTAAGGTAGTTTCTAAGAACTGAAGCCTTTTCTGGACATTTGAAGAAATCCTTTTCAAACTATTAAGTAGGAAAAATGAAAAATTTATTTCTTCATATAGAAAATTCATCATGAGTCTAATATGATAGACATATAAAGTGCCAAATCTGCCTTCACAGGTTATGAAATTTTGTAAAATTAATAGCATATTTCTCCATTTATTTTTCAAAGCTGAACTAGGAATACCTTTCTTAAACACTGCAGTGTCCATACCTGGGTTTTTTTAGTATTTGTCTCCAAGCTTCATTATGAAATTATTTATTTATAAACCAACGTTCTCCTTGTCTTGGTAGCTCTGTTGCTTCTGCTATGAATGAATCTGTGATGGTGAATTTGATATCCCAAATTTATACCTATGATCCATCGAACAACCTGGAAAATGACTTTGTGATTTATTTGTGGAATCCATTAAACTTCTCTATAAAGCTCAACCATCCAGCCTATTGTAATAACCCTTTAATCTGAAGATATCCTTCTAGATATTTAGTTCCAATTGGCTCTGACCTTACAATAAGCCTCATTTCTTCTTGATAAAGATTACTTCCCTTCTTTGACTTCAATTCACTGCTCTATTTCTGTTCTTCTGTCCAAAGAAAAAGAAACTGTGAAAGGTTGTCTTAACCTAAAAATGACTTCTCTGCAGATGAGGATTGGCTATAGAAAGAAATAACAGTGAGTGGATGTGAACGGAATAGGGAAGTGGTAAATCATGAGGATAATTGGGTTTAAGAGTTTGATATGGGATGAATGACTGTGAAGAAATCCTATGAATATTTTCAAAAATCATCAATGAATGCTACGGTCTGATGACGTGAACTAATAGGTCACTTCTAGGTTATGACCGTTAACTTTCAATTAATGATGATTTGTTATGGAGCGGGATGAAAGGGATTTGGTCGAGGAGTGTTTATGATAGGTTTTTATCAATTCGAATCATAAAATAACTTAGGAAAACATATTAAATAATTTCACACAATTTTACCTTAGCCCTTTAAAATTTTGCTGCTTTGATGTGCTTTGTCTTTCATCTGAAAAATATTGATCTTTTAGGCTCCATAATATTATTTGACTCATCTTCTGTTTACTGGAGTAGGTTTTGCAGAATCAATTTGCTGCAGAATAGGTTTGGCTGCAGAACAGGGAGCTACAGAATGTACGTGTAATAACTCTGAAATATGAAATGGAATGAAGAGAAAATGTGGATGGAGTGAAGTATGGAATGGAATGAGATGGATCATGAATATGTAATAGAATGAAATATGGATAAATTGAGATATGGATGGAATGAATGAAATGGATCATGAATATGTAAAGTGAATCTACAACTTATGATTTTATGATACTTTATTGCAGAAAATAACAATTTTGAAAATCTAAAGTGTCAGAAAAATTCTGATTTTCACCTTATATTTTCTGTATAAACATGCCAATCAATGATTGGTTTTCATGTTTATACCTTTATATATATATATATATATTTTTTTTTTTTTATGATTGAAGAAAAATACAATTAAGTTAGTGAAGAAGAAGAATTCTTCGTCACTAACTTCATATCAATGTTATCTTGAAATTTCTTGACAAATTCCTCTCTTGAAAGTGGCTTGTGATACAATTTCAGTCTGTGTCCAATTACAAGAAAAGCTACCTTTCCTTCATATATTTCCTTGATTTTAATTGCTCCATTTTCAAAAATTTTCACAATCTCATATGGCCCAAGCCAATGAGTTTGAAATTTACCTTGAAAATCCTTGAACTTTGAATCAAATAAGAGGGCCCAGTCACTTTCTTTAAATTTATTTTCCTTGATGTACTTATCATGCCATCTAGTCCTTTTTTGTTGGACTATGCTTGTTCTCTGGACTGCATCTTGTCTAAACTCATCCAATTCATTAATATTCTCTAGTCTGTGCTTCTGTTAGATCAAGTCTTAATTGGACTGCCATTTTGAAAGTTTGGATCTGAAGCTCTATGGGAAACAAGACTTGTTTTCAATAAACAAGTTTATAAGGAGTGTGACCTGTTGTGTTTCTCCATGTAGTTCTGTAGGCCCACAAGGCTTCAGGAAGCCTTTCTGCTCAATCTCTCCTGTGTAAATGATCAGTCTTTATTAGGATCCCTTCAATGACTTTATTGGTAGATTTCACTTGGCCATTTGCTTGTGGATGGTAGGGAGTAGATTTTCCGTGTCTGATTTTGTACTTTTCTACCATTTTATCCACTAACTTTGATGTGAATTGAGCTCCTTGATCTGAAACAATTTCTCTTGGGACACCAAAACGAGTAAAAATATCCTCGAAAAGAAAATTGACTACAGATGCTTCAGTAGCAGAAAGTAATGGTTTGACCTCTACCCATTTGGTAACATAATCAGTGCAAACTAATATATATTTCTTTTGTCTTGATGGAGGATTAATAGGTCCTACAAAATCCAAAGCCCATTTCTCAAAGGGTTCAATGTGTACCTGAGGTTGCAGTGACATCTCACCTGAAGGAGAAGGTTTCCCTACCCTTTGGCAACTGTCACACCTTTTAACATACTCTTTAGCATCCTTAAAGAGGGATGGCCAATAATATCATAAATGAAGGATCTTATAAGCTGTCCTCTTATCAACAAAATGTCCACCACATGGTTCATCATGAAATGCCTTGAGAATCTTGGGCATCTCATCTTCTCGAACACATCTTCTGATAATAAAATCTGGACCTGTTTTGTATAACTCATTAGCAATCCATGAATATTTTTCACTGTCATAAACGATCTTTCTTTTATCTCTTGTATTCATAATTGAAGGAAATTTTCCTAAAACTATATAGTTAGCAATATTAGGAAATCAAGGAGTTTGAGTGGTAATTGCAAAGAGATATTCATCAGGGAATTTGTCTTCAACTGGAGTATTGTCTTTAATGTTTTGGAGTCTAGATAGGAAATCAACTACTGTATTTTGTTTCCCAGGCCTATCTATAATAGTGATGTTAAACTCTTGTAAAAGCAATAACCATCTTGTGACTCTGCCATTAGTAATTGATTTGTTTATTAAGTACCTAATTGTAGAATGATCTGTGTGAACAAAAGTTTCATAGCCTGTTATATAGTGTCTAAATTTATTTATGGCATGGACAACAGCTAAGAACTCTTTTTAAGTTACAGTATAATTTAACTCTGAAGGAGTCAAATTTTTACTTGTATAGTAGATGGCATAAGGAATCATGTCTTTCTGTCCCAATACAGCTCCTAAAGTTGTATCTGAGGCATCTGTTGAAATATGAAAAGGTAATTTCCAGTTAGGTCCCCATAAAATAGGTGCTTTAGAGATTTTTGTTTTCAGGGTTTCAAAGGCTAACTGGTAGTCAGGATTCCAATTGAATTCACAGTCTTTGGTAAGTAATTTGAAAAGTGGAGATGCTATCTTGGTGAAGTTTTCTATGAATCTCCTATAATACCCTGTAAATCCTAAAAAAATCCTAACATATTTTTGACAACTTGGAGCTAGTAGTTTGGAGATGACTTCAACTTTTGACTTATCAATTCTAATCCCATCTCCTGAGATGTGATGTCCTAGGACAATCCCTTCAGTAAACATCATAAAACACTTTTCATGACTTAATGAAATATTTTCTTCTTTACATCTCTTTAGAAAATTTTCCAAGTTTGCTAAGGCTTCTTCAAATGTGTTTCCATAGACTGTGAATTCATCCATGTATACCTCTACAAAGTCATGTATTAGATCTGAAAATATTCCTAATACTGCCCTTTGGAATGTTGCAGGTGCATTGCATAATCCAAATGGCAATACTCGGTAGGCATAGGTACCCTAGGGACAGGTAAATGTGGTTTTGTCTTGATCCTCAAGTGCTATTTGAATTTGATTATAACCGCTGAACCCATCCAAGAATGAAAAGTACTTCTTGCCTGCTAATGTGTCTAACACTTGATCTAGGAAAGGTAAGGGAAAATGGTCTTTAAGAGTAGCTTTGTTTAGTTCTCGGTAGTCAATACATACCCTCCATTTTCCATTCTTCTTGGGTACAATCACCAAAGGAGAGACCCACGAACTGTCTGAAATGGGATAAATAAAGTTGACGTTTAACAATTTCTGCAATTCTTCTTTAACAATCTCCCTAAGGTTTGGATTCATCCTTCTCTGAGGTTGTCTGATTGGTTTACAATTTTCCTCTATATAGATATGATGAGTGCAAGTCTTAGGATTGATCCCTTTCATGTCAGTGTACTCCCAAGCATATGCAGCAGAGTGTCTCTGTAATGTTTTGACTAGCTTGTCTTGTTGAAATTTCTCTAAGTTTTTGTTTATGTTTAAGGTTTTTACTGGGAATATTTCAATTGCAGAGCTGCCAAATTCTTCCATGG
Organism: Pinus albicaulis; assembly: GCA_034641835.2. NCBI lineage: Eukaryota > Viridiplantae > Streptophyta > Pinopsida > Pinales > Pinaceae > Pinus > Pinus albicaulis. The sequence goes on from CM076583.1 coordinate 84,682,882, forward strand.
AGTAAAGAGACATCTGTCTTGATGATAGGAACTCAATGTTATATTCTTATTGAAATTTTTCATATTTAAATTCTGAAGAAGATTCATAATTTTCCAAAGTATTCAGAATCTGACTATCTTTACTAATTTCTGAAATAGTGAAGAGAGGTTGTATATCTTCTTCATCATCAATCCACTGAGTATCATCTAATTCTGTGATTGTTCTTACTGGAGGATACAAGGTAAATTTCTTGGTTGAACTTCCATAAGAGATGTAGATATCACAAGATCTACAGCTAATGAAAGCATCAATTGTAGCTAACCAAGGTCTTCCTAATATAATAAGATGTCCTCCTAGATCATTTTTAGGAGTCAGGATCATGAAATCCACAGGATACTCCCAAGAATCTAAGGACACTAGAATGTCTTCTATTATCCCATCTGGTTTGATCACAGATCTATCTGCTAATTGTAGCAGTGTGGGTGTAAAAAGAAGATTAGGAAGTTTTAGTTTTTCCATGATTTTCCTACTCATGTTATTGATTGCTGCTCCTAAATCAATAAGTGTGTTCTGGATTTCCATTCCATTGATGTGTATTTTAACAACTAGATTTCCTGGGTCTAGATACTTTGGAATGGAAATCTTACCCATCATTATATCTACTATTTTTCCTACCAGTTGTATTTTTTTTTTTATCTCTTTTATTCTTTTTCCTATTTTTTCCATACTCAACTCCTTTATTGTTTTTGCTAGGATTGGGATTTCCTTGATAGCTTGTAATAATGGAATCTAAATACAAACATTTCTTGACTCATCTAGGAAATCATAGTTATGCATCATAATTTGTTTCTCTACACCCCTATCAATTTGTAATCTTTCTGGAAAAGGAGGTGTAGAAGTAGATGTTGATGGCTGCTCTAATATAGGAGTTGAAATTATTGGTTCTTTCTGTTTTGATTTTCCAATATTTTGGTCTTGAAAAGATGTGCTTCCCTCAAGAATTTTGTTTACCCATAGAGAATCTTCCTCAGAATTGTTTTGTTCTTGTATAATTACATAAGGTTTCTTCTTTTCAAGGATTCTTTCGGACCTAAGTTGAACATCATTGAGGTCTAAAGGAGTAATAAAATAGGTTGGGAATTGTTGACCTTCTATCATATATGTATTTTGAGGTTTTTTATTGTTGGGGTTTGGTATTGGCTGGACAGACAATTGATTTGATTTTTGAGGAAATGGTAATGGAAGTGGTGGATTTTGATTTTGGTTTTGATGTTGTGGATTCTGTTGAAGATTTTGTTGAGGAGGAAAGTTTGAATATGTTGGATATGAGGGATAAGAAGGTGGATATTGATAATACTGGGAGAACCTTCCATAAGGATTTTGTGTTCCTTGTGCCCAAGGTTGAGATTGATTTTGAAATTGGGGCCAAGGTTGCTGCCAAGAGTTCCAATTTGGTGGGGGCTGATTATACATTTGATTATTAAACCCATGTGTCTGAGGTCCCTACCAAGGTCTTCTAGAGATAACGTTAAGATATTCTGTGGAATTTGTGGATGTTTCTTCTTGAAAGACAACCTTAAGACTAGGGAGTGAAGGACAACTCTTGGTCTCATGTTTTTCTGAAAAAATTGCACAAGTCTCTATTACTTTTGCATCTAAAGGACACTCTCTCAAGGCATGCTTCCTCCTACATTTGGGACAAAATATTGCTAAGGCTTCAACTTCGGCTTTTTGCTTGTTTTGTAACTTAAGGGTGTCTATTTGTTCATTAAGACTCCCTAGAATGTCAGTTTTGAATTCATCAAGAATATTACCTATTTCTGCCCTACTTACTGTTCCAGTTGCAGATTTACTTGCCCTTGCAAGAGAAGGGTCTCTTGGTACTTTTAGAATTTTAGATTTTCCTCTTGAAATATTGATACATAATTCAGCTATATCAGGTAATGGAAGCTGAGATATGTCCCCTTTTCCCATCATATTGAGGATATCTATCCATTCATCCCTAATTTTTTTCAACAAGAGAGCTTTCAAAGTTTCTTGATCTAGGCTTTCCATTTTTTCCCTATTGATGTTATAATTGAATATTTCCAACAAATCTTCCAGATTTTCATCCTCTTTTTGCATCATCTTGAACACTTCTTGCTTATGATTGACTGGTATACAGTAATCCAAGTATCTATCTAGAAATGCTCTCCTCATTTCATCCCATGTCCTAATAGACCTAGTGATTAAACTCATAAACCATTTTAATGCTGCTCCTTTCAATGTTGAAGGGAACAATTTAAGTTTCTGAGCATCTTGTAGATAATCATAGGTTCTACATAGAACTTCAAATTCAAATAAGAAAGTTTCAGGATCCTCACTTTTTAATCCATGAAAGTTTGGAAGAACAGAAGGTGAGATATTTTTCATAGTTGTATTAGTCTCTTCATCTACTATAGGGAATCCAAAAGGACTTCCAGTTCCCCTTCTACCTCTTCCTCCTTCTGCATTTCCTCTTCCTCCTTCTGCATTTCCTCTACCTCTTCCTCTATCTCCTCCTCTTCCTCTACCTCCTCCAAATAGTGTATTTTCTCCATTAAATACTTCTCCTTCCCCTTCTTCTGCCATGATAGTCTCCTCTGAACTGATATAGGGTACATTTGGAAGATCTAGTTGTTCTATTGGTTCTTCTATTAAGGGTATATTGAAGAAATAGTCCTCTTCTTCCTCTTCACCAAGAATTTGTAATTCTTCTGCTGGAATATATTCCCCTGTGGAAGTGAAAAAGGTTATCCCTTCTGTAGGAGTCCTTGGATCTTCTTCCTCTAGAATTTCTTCACTGGATGAAGTGGGGGATCTTCCTGATGGGATATCTGATCTTGAGACTTCTAGAAGCCTATGACCATTATAGTATGGAATGTGAGTTTGAGTTGGAGGTGTGCTACTTCTTGGTCTTGGTGGAGTGAGAGGAGTTGTGGGAATTAAACTTCTGCCTCTTACAAATCTACCCCTAGAATCTATTTCTCTACACATATCATTGTTTTTGGGAAATAGGAAATAAGGCTACCTAGTTACACCTCGCCGACAACGACGCCAAAATGTTTAGTCAATTCAGTGTCTTGAATTGATAGCATAAATTATCGACTAGGGCTTGTAAACTGATGAGGTGTAGTTGCACTATATGTGCCTAAATATCCTTATTCTTATTTCATTTTTTTCAGTATTTTGTTGATGTTTTTGAGTTTTGTTATGTTTGAGTTTTAGTATGCTACTCTATGTTCAGAAGATGACATTAAATCTATGTCAAAAAGAAAAGAAAAGAGAACCTTAGACTCAAGACAGAGTTTAGTTGTAAATTCTGTCCCTAATTAAGAAAATGATGAAAATCAGAGTATTCTAATCCATGGATGTTCTAGCTTGCAAATGAACATGAAATGTAACTCAAGACATTATATTTCAACCTGATCCATTTAGTTAGAAGTTTGTTGGAATAGTTTGTGAAAGAGATTGAACTCCAATGTGATGAGGATCTTCCTAAAAACAGACAACAACTTAGAATATTATAGTGCAATCTTATTCATATGATAGAGATATTTTGGAATAGCTTGAGAAGAAAATTGCTATAATATGCTAAGGATCTCCTATGAATATTTGAAACTACTTATGACATTACAACTAGATCTCGTTCATCAGCTAGAGATTTATTGGAAGAGTTTATTGAAGGAGATTAGATATAATGTAATAAGAATCTTCTAAACAACAAGTAACCCACAGTATTACAATTAAGTCCTTTATGTGATTTAGAGATTTATTGGAACATTTTTGAGAAAAAGATTGTTCGTAATATTATGAGGATATTTTATCTAATTGCAAAACATGAAATGTTAATAACTCAACATAGTACAACCAAATCTCATTCCTATAATATTGATATGTTGGAAAATCTTTTAAGAAAAAGAATGGCTGTAGGATAATGAGGATCTTTTAATCTAAATGACAGAAACTAAAGTGCTGGTAACTCAAGATGTCACAATTAAATCCATTCATTGAATAGAGATATGTTGGAAAAGATTTGAGAAAAGACTAACTATAACATCATGAGGATCTGTTAATTAAACAAGCAATGTAAGACATGATACTAAAATATATGAACTTAAAAAACAAAACAGTACTGAAAGCTACTTATCTAGAAAGCATGTAGAAGCCTCCTTAGATAGCAGGGGCCCTCTGCTATCAATTTGGCATAAAAATATTTAACTCCTCAAGTTTTTATTCAATATAGCATCCGAGTTATGCTTCTTTTTATTATAAAAAATACTTCAAAACAGAGTATCACATTATTGGCAAAATAAGAGTTAACTGTCTTTCTCGGTCTCACCGAGCTAAATTTATAGGCAATTACATAATTGATATTGAATGAAAGTAGGCAGAGGTGTATTCTAAAGTCAAAATCAAGCTAAAACTGATTTTTAGGACTCGTGATTTGCTGAAAGAAAATCAAGAGTCCTTATCCTTATAGAAATCAACTTCTTGGACTTTTGGTTTGACCACGTGCATAAGCATCTCCAGTTATTGACTCAGCCTTCATGGATGACAAGGAATGATGTAGGAAAGATTTAGGATCAAACCATATACGCCTTTTCTTCAGATGACACCTGTAACAAGTTCAAACACAAAAATGGCTACGGAACGTGTGACTAGCTACAGAATAACTGCATTCTGTAGCTAAAATTGCTTAGAAATTATTAAGATAAAAAATTCACAAAAGTACAAGAAGTTAGTCATTGAATGTATTCCTTAAGTGATTTTAATCATTCTTATTGATCTTTAGGTCTATAAAATGACAAAAGGAATGATGAGATGAAGTGGAATTTAGCAAAGGAGAAGACACTTTTAGGGCTTAACACAAAGCATGACAACTTAACTCTTCCACTTAATTCAATAAATTTGTTGATGAACATAGCGAATTCTTCCTTCACTGATGATTGTAATAAACTTCTCAGAGGAGTTGGGTAAACATGCAACATGAAATCCCTCAGTTGATTGGTGATATAAATACATACCTCACCCTAGACTATTCCCTTACCTTTGTGTCGCTACTGAATGTCATCTAATAGTAAGGGAGACAGATGTTTTTCTTCTCTATCCATGGTAATAAATTGTTTTGTCTGCTCCTCATCATTACCTTTATCATTCAGAAACTCATAGGGAAACTGCAAATTATTAATAAACTTGGGCAAAGGATAATTAGTTATAACATCAATACGTTGTGCAACTTTTTCAACATCCCAAGAAGGAAACAGAGAACTTTTGTGATCTTATTCAAAGTTGGTAAATTCAGAAAGAGGATTAGAGAGGTCTTCAATTAGCAAACTTGATGGGTCTTATTTTGGCAAGAATTTTTGGCTTTCATCAGGAAAACTTGACTGGTGTTCAACCTCTGGATAAAATGATGTTGGATGAATATGCTCTTGTGAATTTGGGCCATCAAACTCAGTTGCCCTTTCTTCTAGATTGCTAGACTGCTGGAGTTTTTCATTGTTGTCCTCTGCTGGATCTAGTTCAGGGAGCTGAATTTCTTTTTTAACCATCTGCTAATCATATTGTCCTTGTGCTGCAAGGTATATTTCCTATGATGAATCTTCATGAACTTCTGGACAACATATATCATTTCTTTGTTTATGATGAGAAGACATCTCACACAAAACTTCCACTTTCTGAAATGGTCTTTCTTATGAAACTTCTAATATTTCAGCATTCATAAATTGATCATCATCATAGTAATCCTCTAGATATTCAACAAAACTTTCAAAGTTATCACAAAAGTCTCGAACTAGTGATAAAGAGGGATGCTATTCTCTATACTTGTCACAAAAGACAACATGAAAACACTTTAGAGAGCTTATACTTGCAGCTGGTAGACCTTCATACAAAATCTTAGATTTCTCTTCTAAACTGGCCATAAACATTTTCATAAGACATTCCTCTGGAATTTTGATTTTAAATCTTTGGAAATGCATATGAAATCTTAACAAATGTATAGTAGCATCATCTCCTTTCTTATCTCTAAACACTGGAAGATATTTTAACCAATCAACGTTTGTCATGGGATTTGGAAAACTTGGGTTCTTATATTTGTCCAAAGGAGCATACCTGCGTAGTATTCTTGAATTCGTCTTGTCAACCAATCATAGAATGGATTCACCGTATGTTCACAAAAAATATGGATTCTTATACTAGTGGAGTCTTTATATCAACTGAACTTTGTGGAGTCACCATGTGGATGATTTCAACCTTCTTGTGTCTGACTGCTTGTCTACCATCATTATCCAGCTCTGAACTTGATGACTGTTACTAAGGAACACAAGAATCATTCCCCAGTGGAGTCGCCATTATGTTATCACTCCATAATTTTCGAGGCTGAAGACAGAACTATGGAGGGAAACATCAAAACCGCTTCGGGCCTAGGATCTAGCCCTCCTGGGCCTAGAGAGGGATCTATCTATCAGATAAAAATTTGTTTATAGGGGAATTTTAGGCTAGCTATTAGATGCAGAGTGTGGATTTTGAATTGGTTTAGTGGGAAGGGAGAGGGAAAGCCATTGGGAAATGGATTCAAAGAGGCTTGGGTGATTAAATGCAGAGATATCAAGCATGAGTGAAACAGGGCAAGATAGGTGCACTTTCATGGATATTTCAAACCTTTAAATGAGTTATGAAAAGAAGAAATGTAAGGCTAGGTAGAGGCTCAGGAGCAGTTAAAAATTTCTCAATCTGTCCTAGGATGTAATTTTTAGCAGAAACTGAGGAGAAATTAAGAACTCCTCGATTTGGAATCAGTGGAAAACAGAAACTATTGTAAACCCAGCCATAATAAGGTGCTCTAGATAACATATCCTACTCTTCACACTTTATATTTTACAATTAGATTGCAGAAACACAGAGGGAGAGAAACAATGGAAAAACACATAAAACCAAGAGATGACTTCACCATTTCAGACACCACATGAATCCTGAACAAATTGTCTTGTATTACTCTTCAAACAGTCACTTGAAATTAATTGAACAACATTACATAATGGGACTGTTCCTCATTGCATATTCCCCCCCCGAATACTTAGAACAATGAAGTATTTATGCTAATCCTACTGACTTATTACAATCAATGCATTTACTAACAATTAATTTCTTTTCCTACATAACAGAGAAGGACTAACATCATGTGCAAATAACCACTGGAGTTATCAAGGATGTCTAGACATCTGGCACCATTTCAAGTCTCGTTAAATGCTCACCCTGGTCGAAGATCCCATCTTCTTTCTAAAGACTAATGGCACATGTATAACTAATTATTAGTCTTTGGGGGAGTGATTGCAACAAGGGTGACATATGTAAAACTTCTTCTTTCTTCTCAGGGCGTTGTTATTAACAAGATTTTCTTTGCCCTTCGAGAGATGGAAAACAAATAAGAATAATGATGTTCTTTTAGTGGTTTCTATCCATGCTATCTTGAGATCGAGTAAGCGCTGTGGTAGCTGGAAGATATTTTTGTAGCAGCCGTGAATATGCCCTTTTTTCCCGATTTTCCCTGTTTTGCGTTTCGTATTCCTCTGCCCTTTTTCTTCTTGTCGGGTCCTACCCGATTCCTTCTACCATGTGGAATAATAACGCACAAACCCATAAGCCCGGACGTGGAGGGATTATGGTGGACGTGGCGCAGTGACATTGGCAACAGTCAGAGGGTAGCAGGGATTTGGAGGACAACAGAAACAACATTTTGGAGGGGGTATCAAGTGGAAAGCAATAACGGAGAGGGTGGGTGCGAAATGATGAGAGGAAGACATGAGGAGGAGTGGGCGGTAATGGATAATGCCCATTTTAGAACCCCTCCCCCCCTCCCCACCTCATGATAAATTTCAAATGATGCGGGGGGACCGAAACTAGATAAGGACCGTCGTATGTGGGGAAAAGGAGCGGAGAAGGAGGAAAGGTGGAGGAACACTGTTACCGATGAAATAGGTAACCTGACCTCAAAACGGGAACTCTAGCCCAAAAACGCTCAAAAAACATGAAAAAACACCCCCCAAAAAAAAAATGTGTCTTCCAGAACGCACTTGTTTTTTTCGAAGGTCAAATTTCAACATTTTCTAAAATTATGCTAAAAACAAAATTGTTTGTTGAAAAAAGGATTGAAAAAACACCCCCAAAAAAAAAAGTGTGTCTTCCAGAACGCACTTGTTTTTTTTTTAAGGTCAAATTTCAACATTTTCTAAAATTATGCTAAAACAAAATTGTTTGTTGCAAAAATATTGAAAAAACACCCTCAAAACAAAACCAGTTGATGCTGGAATAACAAAAAAAAAAAATTGTGTCATAATTTTGACACTTGTGACAATGGAATTAAAGACAACATATTAGGACATTTTTTAAAATCGTAAATTTCTAACATTTTTGATAGATGATGTTAAAGATAAACAAATACATGTCTGAAGGGCTTATAATTTTGAACAATTTTCATCCATCTTGTTAAACATAAAATATCTTGACTTTAAACAACCCCAAATTTGTAATTATTTTCAACCATAACCTTAAAGATAAAGGTAAATCTAAAGTTTTTCAATCTTAAGTGTTCAACATACTTGAACAATGAAATTATGGAGAAAATATAAGACTTAACAATTTAAAACATAAACAAGTAAGAGTAATTTTAATTTTAAAGAATAAAAACTTATCTTTTTTCAAATCTTAGCATAAGACAAATTTAAATATAATTTCAACCAAAACCTAAAAATCAAGCATCAAAACAAAGTTTTATGTTTCAATGACGCATATAATTATTAAAACTTTTAAAATTATCTTATACCAAATGGTAACAATACATAATATCATGGTAATATCACTGCATAATCTAAAAATTCAACATTAGTTTCTATTTTCTATTTTACTTATAATTAAAATATCAACATTGGTACATTGAATATAACATAAATTATTTTTGTAATTCATTGTTACATTGTCGATATTCTAAATAAATGAATTCTTCATAATTAAAACGTATAATCCAACAAACATAGAAATGTCTCAGAACTTCATGAAAAATGAGATGGAAGTCAAAATTTTTATTTCAAGTTACCATGCAAACATCAATTACATAAAAGTGTCTTAGATAGTTATTCAAAATCAGTCATAGGTTCTGGCACACCATCATAATCTACATCTTCAGATGAATGGCTCGATGCAGATGAAGATGATCCATATTCTTCTCTTTCATCAACTAGTGCTCCATCTCAGTCAACATGCATGCCCACCATTTCAGAGTTCAAAAGTCTTGTAGATCTACATCTACATTCTGCAGAGTCCCATCTCAACAGTAATTGTTCTGGTAGAAATTTCTTCAAAATATTTATGGTCTGCAACCGAAGAGTTCCTCTCTTTGTCAAATTGAAGTCATACACAAGTATGTCAACATCCTCCAATTTTAAGACATCCGTGCGGCGACGATTTATATTTGTGCCCTTTCTTTTTCTCTTTCTGCCAATTATTTTTTCCACTACCATCTCTGGCTTGTACACACCATTGAAAGGGTGGGTACTTGTGGCATACCAATGTACATCAACAGCTGTAATCTCTTCATTTTCATTAATGACCTTTATAACCTTGGCAATCCATAATGGATAGCCAAGTGGATCTTCATCTGCTAACATTGCTATCATGCAACCCTCCTTAAGATCCTGCACAGAACCCCTGTAAAGGTCTTCCATGGCTTCACGTTGTGCACGTGATCTTCTAGAACCAATATAGATTTCTCTTTCCTCTACCCGTGGGAAATTAATAATAGCTTGAGGCTGTTGTTGTTCAACATTGTTTGTTTCCTGATGTTCATGTTCATTTGGCATATTTTGTGGCAAAAAAAAAGGAGTCTTCAAAAGCGTATCCTCATTTACTGATCTTGAAATCATATCACTTTGATTACTGAAAAAAGACTCCCACCAAACTGAATCAGCAACATCGAAGTATTCATATGTATCTCTAATACATCTTTTAATTTCCTCTAGACATTCAAAATAATTTATCTCTCTCTTCTACCTTCGTGCATTATGGAGTTCGGAAACTGACTGTAATAACAATATCTTTGATGAAAACATTGGATGCTCTGGAATGAACTTCAAAAATGCTAAACCTGATGATGGTCCCCATTCTTCAACAGTTGAATACTTCTTGCCCCATATAAGTGTTATCCCATCAATTTTTTTGATACGAAATTGATGCTGGAAGCTAATGTCGTTAAGTTTTTCAATGCATTTCTCCTCACCATGCGATCCAAAAATAAACCTTTGCATGTCAATAGTTTCTTCCAACACATGAAAAACAAGCTCTGGAATGTACGATTTCTTAATACATTCAATTAATGATGGCAGGCTCCCAACACCTTTCCTCCTCAATGTTACTGAAAAACGACTGAACATTTGATCAATATGATCATGAGTATGCCCAAAAAGAAGGAAACCAACCTTTATCTTTTTAAAAATCCCCAATTCAACAAGCATGTTTAGATACCCAAAAAGAACTTGATTTTTGTTCTCACGACTTGTGTTGTCTAATTGTAAATACAAAACTTCAGGAAGAATCCCAGACCAATGAGTAACCACATCATGGATTATAGTTATGGTCGGATTTGCATCATTGTGAATATTTGGAGTTGTGAAGAAAACTCTTGGAAACATCTTCTCATTAAATACCATACAACCAACCAAGTGAAACTGAATGAAATTTTCCTCCTGTAATTTTTTTGACGTGCGGACAAAATGTGGAAGAAGTGTTTTCTTTTGGTCCATACCATCAATTATCAATCCCAGATATTTATTTGGATGATCATAACACTTCTTTCGATGTTTATACAACTTTTGTCTTTCACTTGTTTGCCGATTGCGATGGTCTTGAAGTTCTTTGACAACGGAATCTGTACATAAAATAAAAGAAACATATGAATAAATATATTTTCATAGTTGATAAGTATCAAATTTTAAAAAACAATGTTTTGAACACATACCTCTTTCTGCCCCTTGACATTTATCTCTTTTTTCTTTAAGAGAAGCACATGTGTTGCAAATCCCCATCCTTGTCTTCTTAGGAATATGAACATTGTTGAATTCAATTTTTCATATCCTTGTAAAATAAGAATATGTAATAAAATTACCAACTCCTTCAATATCTTTTGCATAATCTCTGTATAAGATGAATATTTCTCGTCTCAAGAAATTATCTGGAATATGTATTGTGTCTTTATTTGGCATACACTCTCCATGATTTGAAAAGAAGTCTTTCATCCATGTCTTAGTAGTATTTGCAAACGGCCCCACCTCCCGTTTATGACGTGCTTCTGAATAATATGTGGGATCCTTTTCCAATCTATCCTGGATTCTTGAAAAACGACAATTACCAATTGAATACAACATTTTGAACGCCTTTCTGCAAAGCAATACATTCCCAATATGATAATCATAACCTGCTAGTGTAGATTGCATGCAACCCACTAAATATGAATTTTGCATGCTTTTATTCATTGACATATATGTTTTCCTTTTCTGCAAAGCAAAGTTGAAATCCATATTTTTCAAGCAATCCCTTCGACAACATGCACTTGAAATCAAATGAACGACAGAACTTTTTGTCGTGAGATATTTTGTTCTCGCCCTTGTATAACTGGAATGCCTTGGATTGATATGAAAAGGTCTACTCCTACTCCTAGTTGCAATATTTTCTTGCAACGGCTTCGTCATTCCATCATCCTTTGTAAAATTAGTTTCATCACCATTAGAAGGAATATTATCCCCACTATCATCATCCTCAACATAGTTAAGAAATTCATCAACATCATTGCATGGAAAATTTTCTTTACCATCATCAGTAGAAGAAAACATTTCACAAGAATCATCGACACTTTTGTAACCCTGACTCAAAAGAAATTCTTCACCATCTTGACCCATGCTTTCAAATTCTTCCCTGGGAGGATTCAATTCTTCATCACCATGAGTGTCTTTGAAATGGTCACTTGGAGAAAATGCAATATTCGGATCCGTGTCTTTAAAATTATCATTTGCAAGAAACTCTTCATCCTCCCCTTCCTCAGTGGCGCTCTCATAATCCTTGGGATTAGGCATAACTGGAAGCTTTGAATTTGTATTCACTAGAATTTCTTCACCCTGCCCCTCCCCTTCCTCACTAAAGCTCTCATAGTCCTTAGGATTGGGAATAAGTGAATGCCTTGAATCTATATTTATTGGAAATTCTTCATCCCCCCCTTCATCAGTGGTTAAATTATAATCGTTATGATTAGGATGAAGTGAAAATTTTAGCTTTGGAAATTCATCCCCGTCTTCATCAATGGTGCTGGCATAATCCTTAGGATTAGGACGAAGTGGATATTTTGACGCTGCAAATTCTTCATTCCCCTCTTCCTCAGTGGTGCTGACATAATCCTTAGGATTAGGACGAAGTGCATATTTTGACTCTGCAAATTCTTCATTCCCCTCTTCATCTATGGTGCTGACATAATCCTTAAGATTAAGACGAAGTGGAAATTTTGACTCTGGATTTTTTTCATCCCCCTCTTCATCAGTGGTGCTTGCATAATCCTTAGGATTAAGACGGAGTGGATATTTTAACGCTGTAAATTTTTCAATTCCCTCTTCATCAGTGGTGTTGGCATAATCCTTAGGATTGGGACGAAGTGGATGTTTTGACTCTGAAACATTATCATTCCCCTCTTCATCAGTGGTGCTCGCATAATCCTTACGATTAGGACGAATTTGATATTTTGACTCGGGAAATTTTACATCCCCCTTTTCATCAGTGCTGCTAGCATACTCCTTAGGATTACGACAGAGTGGATATTTTGACTCTACAGATTCTTCATTCCCCTCTTCATTTGTTGTTCTCATATAATCCTTAGGATTAAGCTGAAGTGGATATTCTTCATCTCCCTCTTCATCAATGGTGTCCTCATAATCCTTGGGATTAGGACGAAGTGAAACTTTTGACTCTTCAATTTCTTCATCGTGCCCTTCATCACTGTTGCTTTCATAATCCTTAGGATTAAGAGTATGTGGTATAACTGGCGCTCGATTTTTTGACTCTCTATTCATGGTGAATGAACTCTCGTTATATTCATCACTCTGAATAGAGTTGTTGCGTGACGAAGATGTTGATGTTCTAGAAAGAAAAAATTCGTTATCAGAAGAAACCATGGCTTCCAACAAGAATAGGTTGAATGATACAAATTCCTCTCCCACTTACAATATATAGCTTAAAGACTGAAAATTTCCCTCCAAAAAAATTCGCGAAAAAATTTCCCTCCAAAAAAATTCACGAAAAACTTTAACTATTTTAATTATAATGACTACATGTAAATATTTTAAATTTTTTATTTTAAACTTACGTTATATTCATCTAAAATATATTTCAAATTTTTTTTTAAAATATTCCTTTCATGCATGTCTTCGAAACTAAAATAATTTTCTTATTTGAATAGTTTAAGATTGACTACATGTAAATATTTACAAAAATAACATGATGTAAATATTAACTATTTAAACTATAATTAACTACATGTACATATTTTAGATTTTAAAATTTAATCGCATGATTTTAAACATTGATTACATATAAATATTAACTATGATAACTAAATACAAATATTAACTATTTTATCTATAATATTAAATATAATTAACTACATGTAAGTATTTCATATTTTAATATTTAATCTGAGATTATATTTGAATTATTCAACATTCAGTACATGTAAATATTAATTATGATAACCACATGCAAATAATAAGTATTTTAACTATAGTATGAACTATAATAAATTAAATGTAAATATTTTAAATTTGAAATTTTAATCCCACATTCATTAAACAGTAAATCAATCAGACAATATACGATATTTAAAAGGAATGATTGTTTTTATTCATCACATCACATCAAGTTTTCTGGTATTTGTTAGAGCAAATTTATGGAGGTGTTGCGTTGGCATTGGTAACTTCGTGGAGGCATTGCATTGGCATTGGAAGCTTTGTGTCGCTATTGGTAATTTTGTGGAGGTGTTGCATTGGCATTGGTATCTTCGTGAAGGCATTGCATTGACATTGGAGGCATTGTGTTGCTATTCGTAATTGTGTGGAGGCGTTGTGTTGGCATTGGTGACAGCAGCTTCTTGCATTTCAAAGGTTAGTTTTCCTTCTATTCTGTCAATTTAGAGATGATTTTGGGAAAAATCTGTTTTTCTATAGTTTTTTTGTGTTCAAAAACTACTTTTTAAAGGTTTTTAGGTTCAAAAACCTTGATTTTTTAATATTTTTTTAGTGAAGAAAATGCAAAAAAAACAGAATTTTTTAGGGTTTTAAGAACAAAAATTTAGATTTTTTTTCTTTTTTAAGACTTATAGGTTCATTTACACATAAAAATCCATAAAACGACCATGCACATAAAAAAAAAAGTGGCCTTATAACATTTTTTATTTGTATTTTTTTTTATCATAAATATATGAGTGATTTCATTATTTAATTTTTTTTTTATGTGAGAATTTTATATTTTATATTTTATTTTATTTTATTTTTTTAATTTTAGATCTTTGTTTTATTTTTTAATTTTAAATCTTTAATTTTTTTTCCTTTATTGTTTTGTTATATATATACATATATATTTTTTAATTGTATTGTGATATATATATATATATATATATATATATATATATATATATATATCTTAAAGTAAATGTTTTTTTTTTATATAGTTTATTATATTGTTTTGTTTTTTTTTCTGAATTATATGTTTAAATTGTAAAATTTAAAAAAAAAAAAAATGTATTTTTATAGTTTATTATATTGTTTTGGTTTTTTTTTAAATTATATGTTTAAATTATAAAATTTTAAAAAAAAAATTTAAAAAAAATATATATTTTTATAGTTTTTTATATTGTTTTTTTTTTTTTTTTAATTATGTATTTATATTGTAAAATTTAAAAAAAAAATAAAAAAATATATATATATATTTTTTTTGGAGCGGTGGTGCCGGCCGCCCGGGCGGCCCACCCCGCCTCCCGGCGCCCCCATCGGCCGAGGGCCGATTCCCGGAATCGGCCCTTGGCCGATGGGGGCCCGGGAGGCGGGCTGGGCCGCCCCCTGTGGCGCCGCCTGGGCGGCCCCGGCGCCCAACGGGCGGGGCTCGAGTGAATCGGCCCTCGGCCGATGGGGGCCCGGGAGGCGGGCTGGGTCGCCCCCCATGGCGCCGCCCGGCCGCCCAGCCCTCGCCCATGGTATTTTTTTAAAAAATTTTATAATATATTCTTTTTAATTGTTTTTTTTTAATTTTTAATTTTTAATTTTATAATGTTCTTTTTTAAAAAAAAAAATTTAATTGTTTGTTTTTTTTTTTATAATTTGGATTTTTTATTTTTATTTTTAATTTTTTTGTTTTTTTTTAATAATTTGTTTTAAGAACACATTTTATAATTTTGATTTTTTTTAATTTTATTTTGTTCTTTAAATTTTTTTTTTTAAACAATTTATTTTAATAAAACAATCATAGAAACATTGTTATATATAAATATAAAAAAAAAAAATTGTTATATAATGTAATAAAAACATTATTAAATAATAAATGTTAAAAAAATCAAAATATAACAAATATATATATATATATATATATATCAAAAAAAAATACAATGTAATAAATTTACAAAAAAAAACATTTGTTTTAATATAACAATAAAAATTAATTAAAAATATATATATAACAATACAATTAAAATAATAAAAAATTATATAACATTATAATATTTGTTATAAATAGTTAATAACTTTTTTGTTTTTTTTTTAAATATTAAACACAAACTGAAGTTTCAAAATACTAGTTTATTTTTTAAGTTTAATTTTACTACTTTAATTTCAAACTATTTAGTTTTAGAAATACATTTTGTTTATTAAATTTATTTTATTCGCAATATTTTTCCATTAACTAATATATATATATATATATCAGGAAAATGGCATCAAAAAAGATTTCTGTGAATGTTTCTGCACCTAGGGCAGCAGCTCCCAAATCTATGGCAGCAGCTCCCAAATCTATGGCAGCAGCTCCCAAATCTACGGCAGCAGCTCCCAAATCTATGGCAGCAGCTCCCAAATCTACGGCAGCAGCTCCCAAATCTACAGTTGCAGCTCGACGCACTATGGATACAACTCCCAAATCTAAAGTTGCAGCTGAACGCACTATGGACACTATTGGACGCAATAAGGATATTGTTGCACACACTAATAAAATTCAAGCAAGTGGGGCACCAGGTTCATTAAAGGTTATTTCTGATTGGAAAAACGCCAAGGAAATAGATAAAACCGATTTCTCATGGTATCTTGAAGACAGTGAAACGGAGGTTGATATACACATCTATCTGATTTGTGGTATGATTGACTTAAATGAGAAATATGAGGTGATGGGTAGAGTACGAGACATATGTATGGTCCCGAATACAAACACTATTTATGTTCTTCTAAGGGAGGCTCAGAAACGTGAGAAGGTTAGATATCGTCTATCAATCGTCAAGTACGACACAGATGAAATAACTTCAAAATTTTCTGAAGAAATAGCAAACAACATTGCAAATAACATTGTAAGTATGCTTATTTTTATTTCCTCTATGCATTATTGTAAGGATGATTCAATTTTTTTATAAATTATTGATCATTGACATGTTTTATTTTGTTTCATAGGATTTTGTTCCGAGTCTTTCAAACATGTTTGATGGTATTTATATGTTGGTGCCAAATGTTATGGATGTGATCAAAACTTTCCACAAAGACAAAGCAGAGGAAAGAAGATTGAAGCAAAGAGCAATAGCTCGTGACACTGCAACAGTACAAAGAGGGGATCAACCAAGTGTCACTAAGGTGGGTCAATCTAATAAACTTAAACATGTTTCTTTTGAAGGTGTTGAACATGAAACAGAAAATTATGATAGAATTAGTGAGGAGGAGTTGAGAACTATTGTGCAAAAGAAGAAAACAGATCAGACACCAAAAAGAAAAATTGCCAAAGATCTCTCTCTTGTACCTCATAGAGGAGAGCTTGTTTATAAAGAAACTGATATGTTATCCAATAAGGCTAGGAAATCAAATATTGGTGAACCTATAAAGGTCGTGAGCAGCAGTGAAGAACAAATTGAAAGCTCTTACGGAAGCAGAGAAATCATAACACCAGGTGCTGAGTTAGAGGATGGCATTATTAAAACAAAACAAAATGCTATTCGACAAGAGTTGACGAAGAATAAATTAATTCTTGGTGGCCAAACATTTGAACTTAATGTTAACCAATTTTATGGCTCAGATGAAGGGCAATCTCAATATCAAATTAGAAAGGCCCATCACCTACATGTGCATAATCTGAAAACATTGTTCAAGTTCAATCCATATGCGCATGTGGTGGATTATGTGGTTCTTGTCGATCCATGTCAGGTTCCCAACAAACAAGCATTTGACAAGGCAAAATGTTTTGATTATAAATATTATGTAATTGGAGGAAACCATTCAATAGAGGCTAAAAGACAATTGATTGTAGAATATCCCAATAACTATCTTTTTCAAACAGTGAAATGCATCATTTACGCTGGCTTAACATAAATGGAATCAAAGTTATTGGCATGGGATCATAATGCAGATAATGAGTACAGAATGAAAATGACTTTCATCCAAAGGGTCAGATTTATTCATAATGAATTCATAGAAAAATGTCGTGGGGATAAGACAGAAGTTAGTGTAGCATTTCGAAAGGAATGTTTAATGGAAACAAGTTATCAAATTGATGAAAAAAAAGCAAAAGATGGAAAATTGAATACAAATCTCTTCAGAGGCACAGATAACATTTTTCAGTTGGCATTTAGAACTGGGGAGGTATGGGATTTGATTGATGAGATTTTTGATCGATGGGAGAATATTTCCATAAAAAATCAGAAAGTTAAAAAGAGTAAACCCATAATATTTACCAACAGTAAGGGGGGTCCTGAAATGAAGCAGCTTCCAGAGGATATGACTATTACACCTTGGAGAACAATGAAAGGTGTGAAGGATGATAAATTAGTCAAATCAGTATTAGCCCGTGTGAAGTCGGGTGAATTATCAATGGAAGAAATGTGTGCAGAATTTCAAAAGTAAGTTTCTTGAACTATTTCTTTCATTATAATTTTATTTTAAATAAAACATAATGATGTTGGTAGAATTTGTTATACATGTCAATATATTAACGTTTTTAACTTGATTTATTCAGTCAAAAAATTTATATGAAAATACAAGAACACATGGTTAAAATGTTGAATGAAGACAGCTGGGATGCTGTTGTACGCAACTACCTAGAAGCAAGTTCTACATCAACACTAAAAGAGTTTTATATTGCATTCAATAAGGTATGTTGATTTATAAATTTATTTTATTCATATTTTAACTATTTTTATTTTATTACTTATACATATCTATATATATATATTTTTATGTCATTAAAGATGTCAAAGAAGGATGGAAATGGAGTACCAGATACTTTCAAAAGCTTTATTGAAAAAATTAAGATGGAGAACATGAGAATGAAGCGTCTTATGAATGTTGAACTAGATCCTACTCTTAATCATTACATTTGGAATGGGCTCGACAGTGTCCAATATCAAATAATACAAGGTGACTATGAAGACATTGCAACACTAATACCTAAAAGGGAATATGGCCTAGTTATTGCAGATATTCCTCATGGTTTCAATTTCCCAGACATTGAATATGATAGAGAACCATATACTTATCAAGCTTTTAGTAAAGTGGTTACGGGTTTTCAAGAAGTGACAACATCACCACTTTGGCGATTTGTGACATTTCATTCATACACACAGTTTCCAATGTTATTAACAAGCTTCAAGGGTAAAGAAAACTCAAGGATGCAACTTACATGGTAAGATTTTGAAATTGTATGTTTGATTCCTCCTAAAAAAAATTATTCATGTAAAATTTAATTGAACTTTTACTATGTTATGTAACAGGAAAAAGTCAAATATTGTTTCTTCCGAAGATCAACCTATTATAAATGATTGTGAGTTCATCCATGTTGAATGTTGGACAAAAGAGGATAGCTATAAGCATATTATTATGAATCAAGTAGATGGGAAGAGTCATAGTCAAGTATTGGTTTATGATGCAGTGGTAAGAAAACTAACATATGAGGATAAAGATGCAAAAGGAGATATAGTTAACATTTATCAAAAACCACAAGCATCGATTAACTATCTTATAGATCTATGTTCAAATGAAGGAGAATGGGTTTTGGATTTATTCTCAGGTTCAGGTAAGTTTTAATATACAAATTTAAATTTAACTATTGTCTTTTTTACTTTTTATGTCTCCATAGTAATTTTCTTACTTATTTTTTTTGTGCTTGATGATTAGGTACAACACTAGCATGTTGCCTACAAAAATGAAGAAATTGCATTGCCATTGAGAAAGATCCAGTTCAATGCAAATTTATTCAACAAAGAATTAACGCTCTTAAATTCCTTCCAGATGCGAAGCAAGAAGTTGGTTTGAGGAAAGGAGATTTTAATGAATCACATGTGGCAAAAAAAGCAAAGGAACCTCAACCACCATTATATGGAATGATTGGAAAGGGACACTTTGGAAGATTTGCTGACATGAAAGATCCATTAGAAGACGGTGATGATCAAAATGAAGAAGCAAATGCTGCGGAAGGAGCCATCAATGCTGTTCTAGATGATGTTGAAGATGTATTAGTTGATATTGTTGATGATGTTTAAGTTATGCTTGCAAACAAAGCTTATTTTTCAGAACTACTAATCAGCTTTACTTGTAATGTTTAGACTTTGATATTTTATGAGAACAACCCCTTTTTTTTGCAAAAAAACATGTGATTGCTATTATTTTTTGACATAAAATTCAATAAAAATGTTGTTTTCTTAAGTTTTTTTGTTAAAATTCTCCCAAAAAATTAGTTTATTTAATATGTTTTTTTCAACAAAAACTCTGTAAAAGTGTATTTTTTGCATTGTATTTATATTGAAAAATTGTATTTTTTTGTCATATGGTTCAAAATATTGGTTTTTTAGCTATAATTTTTTTGATGTGCATTGAAAAATTATTTAACAATACATAAACATGTGGAAAATATAAACTTTAGAATATTGACCTTTTTTCCATCTTTTATGTATGTGAAAAAGTAAAGATATCATTACAAGTTTTTATTTTAAAAAAAATATTTTTTTATTTTTAAAACACAAGTACATAAATGCACTTAAAAATAAACATCTCACAGAAGAAGAAGACATTAAAAAATTTATAGTGTCAAAATCAATGCTATAAAAAAAACATTGGTGATGATACACCACCACTATTCAAAATCGACATAAAAAACACCACTTTAAAAAAAAAAAAAATTATTAAAAAAAAAAAAACAAGATGAAAAAAAATTATGGTGCCAAAAACATGCTCAAAATTTTTTTTCGTGATTCTGCATCGCCACCTTTTCAAAATCAGGTGTTTTTCTTGATATTTGAAAAAGTAGGTAACATTGAGGTTACCTATTTCATCGGTAACATTGTTGAGGGCGATTAGAGGTGGAACAACGTAGCACACAGGTGGGACCCGACCCGCATCGCAAATCGCAAGTCAGAGACTTTACTTACAAAAAGTAGAGATAAACTATAAAAGTTTCGAAGTGCGAAGTGCGGGGAGAGGGAGGTGACGTGGCAGGTAAGGTGGGACCTACTCTTATCGCAAATCACAAATCTTGAGGTTTAGCTATGAGCGCGGGCAGTTAAAATATAAAACTTGCGAAGTGCGAAGTGTGGGGAGAGGGGCCCACCCATATCGCACATCGCAATATTTATATTTTACCGCACATCGCAGAGTTTAGAGTTTTGGGGAACTGTGGTAAGTGCTAAAACTTGCGAAGTGAGATTTGCGCTATCGGATGATGATGTGGCAGGATGGAGATGGAGCCCACTGCATCGGTGAAGTTATAAAGTGGAAAAATGTTTCTACAGTGAGGTAAATTTTATAAGGTTTCATAGTATATACGTATTTCAAGCAGCCATGAAGTGGGGGGGCAAAGCTGCTATGGTGCGGCCAACCGCATCGCAACCTGAACAACAGAACTTGTGGGCACTTAAAAGGTAAGTTATAAAATGTGCGAAGTGTGAAAAGGAAAAAGGTAAGGAAAATGTGAAATACAAAGGTTTGTATGTGGATTTCAAGGTGTATAAAGTTTGGGTGGGTCCCACCAAGTCACATATCACATTTTGGAAGGTTTGTAGGAGACGAAAATTAAAGGATTTTGGGATTTGGCTGATGCGAAAGAAATTTGACTGTGCGGAAATGAAAATAAAAAAGGGAATAAAAAATGAAAATGAAAAGGGATAAATGGTATGGTTTAATGATTTATGGGAAGTGGAATGAAATGAAGGTATGGATTTTTCTCACCATCATACTTGAATCAGCAACACTTTCCTCTTTCAACTGAACTAAAGGCAGATAGATTCATTTGGTGCTCTTGATAGTCAAGGTTTTCCCTTTTTTCCTGAAAATAAATGATAGCTATGGAATATTATTTTCAGTATGAATTACCTGAGAAAATAATCAGACACCTTTAGATCCTATAGGTTATAGGATACTAAAAACTTGCACAAAATGGTACAAAAATCACTAGAACCATGGGAGGCTAGAGAATGATGGGCACCAAATTTTGGACATTTCTTGTTTTTATCTTTCTAATTCTTATTAATGGAGGGTAATATCATTAATTTTTTTTTTTTTTTTGAATATGAAGGAGAAGAAGAGGATAGATTGACCTCCTTCTCTTCCTCTAAATTGGCCTCTTGTTACTTGTTATTTGAGAGAGGTTTTTGTCAATGTCCTTAGTAATAGTCTTTTCCTTGATGGGTGAATTGATGTTCTGTGAAGGCAGTTTATCTGGATGTAGTTGATCTTATTCAACTATGAATTTTCACTCTAAGGACTTTGAATTTTCATATATATTACTAGAGGGATGATGTTGATCAGATTCATACTTGCTGAAATGAGATCCTTTAAAAGGATGATTCTTATGCTTACTTCAAACTGGTTTGAATGATTCTTTCTCATCATTACTTTGAGAAGATTGAAGGATAGAAGGAGACTAAGATTTTGTGGATTTTGGAAATTTTTTTGCAAAGTTCCCATACTCGTGGTAAAAAAGTGCATTTAAAATGGACCTTCTCATAATTAAAAGCCTAAATATGGGACCAGGTCTCCAAGTGAAGATAAATTTCCTCATGGAATCATTTTTGTTGCAATGGAAATTGCAAGGAGTTGTTGCTCCATGATCTAGTGTACGATAGATCACCAGATAGAAAAAGGCATGACTAAAAAGATACAAATTATCCCAATCCCATATGGTTCAACAAGAAACATACAATTAGATTTACACTATGAGGAAGAGAATAGTACCTTTCCTCCTCGCAGTTTGGGGATGGATCTCGAGTTTGTAGCAGAATTATTGCGCTCCACACGAGCGATATACTCGATATGCTTCTGATCTCAACACATGCACACAATCACAAACATTCAAGGGTGATAAGACATCTTCCTTAGAAGATCGTTATATAAACGATAACATAAACCAATCACAAGATCTAAAACACAATTATGTAAGGGAGAGAACATAGAACTTCATTAATCTCATAAATATTATGCAATGATTCTATACCTTTGCTCCAACATCTACTCTCTACGATTTAGCATCATTCCCCCATAGATCCAATAAATGATATTGAAGAGCACTCACATAGCACTAAGACCTCACAAACTCTCTATATGGCATCAAAATGGCAGCAAGGGATAAATATCTCAGCTCATCAAAAGTTCAACTCTCCAAGAATAGCTCTCCCAAAAAGCAAGAGCTCTCGCCCTATAGTTTGGATACTCTCCTCCCCACCATTTACTCTTTGTGAGATTATATAGGCTCATTCCATCCTTTAGAAGAATGTATCTAGAAACCTAGGGGTTTGAGAAGTTAGGAAAATTCTGCAATAATGGACCCCTAGCCAACTGATATACAAGTGGGTCAAGTTGATCTCCTTGTGAATGGGAAACTCTAGAAACCTTTTTCACAATTATGATATTTTTCTCAATTATCTCAATTATGAAATAATTATTATCTCATAATTATAATATTTTGAAAAAATAATTATGAGAAATTTCTCAATTATGTAATTTCACCCTTTTAACATGGGATAAATCTCACATAAGTAAAATAAAAGGTGAAAAGGGATCCATTTTATCAAAATAACCAAAGTAAGTTGATATTGGGTTTCTCTCACTATAATGGAGTGGAAAATAGGGTTATAATAGATGCCCCCTAATGTATGAGGTCAGAATGAGAAGTTGATGGCTGAAAACATGGATTGGAAAAAATTGAATCTAAGGTCTCAACTGTGCTGATAACATCCCAGAGGAAGGCATATCCATGCTTATTCATAGGAGAATACTGAACATGGCTGCCAAAAGATACATTGCATATCCATTCAATAAAGTGCTAGAACATGGCCATGACAAGCATACACAGTGGATCCATGTGACTCAATGAAAAGAGCATAACCACTAAGAAATACAATCGTGGATCTATGTCACAGTATACATCAATAGGACTATGCACACAAAGAAGTGTCTCAAGATAGTCCTAAAGGTACATAAATGATAGATAAATATAATGCAGCCTAGGAAGGATGCCATATAAGAGTGATATGTCCCTAACCTAGGGCCTTTGACATAACCCCGATGGTATGAATCTATTAGGAATTTGGCTTCTGTGATCCATAAATTGTGTATAAAATCTTTCGGTGAAAATCACATAAATAAATGGTATGAATCTAGTCATGCGAATAGATGAGTTGAAGTCGAGCAATGGTAGAAACCTCCTGATTACCAGCCAATGAGGTAAACTAGTAACATGCGTGAGGGAATCCACCAATGAGGAAAATGGACCCCAAGGTACCTAGTACAATCCACTAAGTGTGAATAAATGAGTTGACGTCGAACACTATTGAACTCGACCAATCAGGAGCCAATGATGTAAACCCACTATCAATCGCAAGGAAGCCTGCCACTGAGGTATGCAAGCTCCAAGGTACTATAAGTTCCTAGATCAAGCACCTAGATAATGAGCTGAAGTCGAAAAGAGATGATTTGTCGAAGGAGGGCCTTGATGTATCCCTCATTAATCGACATGGAACAAACCGGGATGATTTAATGTATGGATTAAGTCATGAAGCGGTGAAGAATAATCGACATAGGGATGACCAACATAAAAGGGCCAATAGGCTACTGCAGATGGCTGACACAAGATGAGACTTCCCTTGTGTTATCACTCAGGTTTTCCTTGAAGTTGTGGAAAAGGAAAGTAAACCCGAGGTAACCACAAACCAACCTTTAGATACAGAATCTAGCCAATCTGTATCCAGAGAGGGCTCTCTCTTTAAAATTTAACTTTGTTCTTAGAAAGTTTTAGGCTAGTTATAAGTCCAAGAATTTTGTTTGAATTTAAATGGTGGAATCCGCCAACTGAGGGCAAGATTGAGTATTTCAGGCCATTGGGCTATGGGGTCGAAAGGATGGCTTTACTGGATAAATATTCTACACACAAGATGGCTTTGCAGGGCAAGATAGCCAAACAGAGAAAAATTTTAGATCTTAAAATGAATGGAATGGATTTTGAAGGGATGAAAGGCAATCAAGAATCTTTCAACATGTTCAAAAGAAAGAAAGTGAATGATTACAAATAAAGAGCAGTGAAGAATTCTTTACTATAGTAATCAAAATGTTTAAACCAGCGAAGCAAGAGCAATTAAGAATTCGTTGCTTATAACCAGTTAAGAAGAAAACATTTAGCATAATCACAATTGAAATCAGAGTACACTTAAGTAAATTCTGATTTATTCTTTTATGTCAATTATTCAGAAATGGAACAATTATTCATAAAAGAATAAATTCTGATTTATTCTTTTATGTCAAGTATTCTTAGTCTTTTAACTGCTGAACGGATACTCTTTGACCTTTATTCACCTATTTATCCTTTATCAAGATATACCTCAGTAAAATAGGCCAAATTTTTTTACCCAAGGATAAATTTATAAACGTTCCTTCATCTCATTCCACCATTGAACTTCTGGCACTCTGGTTCTTTGCAATTTTCTCAATGTTTCATCAGCTTCAGTGTATTTGAAAAAATTAAGCTGATATGGAAACAAATGTTTTATTTCATGTTCAAGATAAAATAAACTCTCCAGTTTTTCATAAAGACTTTTCCCTGTTGGCAATGTTCCTTCTGCTGTACTGGTCGAAGAACTGGCTTGATCATCAACCTGTTTGTTTACTTTCGCTACAAAACTTTCCAAATCCATTGATCTACCTTCTGCATTAACAAGACTGGGCAAACCTTTATTTAACACAACATCAAATCTTTCATTGAAGGTAAAAATTTCTTGCTGCATGTTTGAACACCTTCTTTCAAGATTTTGCATAAGAGTCCTTTTGGTAAAAACTCTTTTGATTTCCAAGATAGTCCCTGTTCTGTCTTGAATTCCAACTTCTGCAAGTTGCTGCTTATTCTGAGTATTCAAATAATTGATAAGTCTATTGGCTTCTTCTGGCATATTCCCTAACTCTTCCCTTGCTCTCTCAATTTCTTCCAGAGCCAATCTGACTAAATCCTGTTGTTCATATATTATTTGAATAGAATACCAAACGTTCTTTATTGATTGAATAATGTTATACCAAAGAATTTCTTTTAATTCACTTAAAGGTATTTCCATTGTAAGATCCTTTTCCAATGCTTTAACTGATTTTTCTAGTCTTTTGATTTCTCTTGTCTTCTCAGCAATACTTATTTTTGATTGATCATATTTATTTTCCAGAGTGGAAAGCTGAGACTTTAAGCTTTGGAGTTCTGTCACCTGCAGTTTTAATTCATTCATTGCTTTGATAAATTCATCAGAACTCTTATCAGAAGTGTTCACCTGTGTTAGCTCTGCTTGTTGGCTTGTAATTGGTGTACCTGTTCCTGTGGCTTCCTGTGTTGTCGTTCTTAGAGTAATGGACTCTTTATCTTTTAATGCTTGCTCAAGTTCTTCCTCTGTTTCAGCAAGTCGTTCATTCATTTTTAAAAGTAAGTCCATCACCTCTTCTTCTGAATTTTCCTTCATTACTTCTTCAATCTGAGGGTGTCTTGAAGCTGGTAGTTTCAACTGTTTCCTCAATGCAGCAATGTCATCATCTTTCCTCTTGATTAATGCTTCAATGCCCTTAACATCCTTAGGATTATGACCCAAACTGATAATTATTTCCTCCAAAGATTTTATCCTGTTATCCTTTGCTTGGGAAGAAGCTTTCTCAATCTGCAGCTGGGTGTTTGTATTATTCAAAGAATCTTGTAATTCATGAGCTGCCATAGCTTTGTCAGTAAGTGTAGAATATATCATTTCTCCAGTCTTCTTGTGTAATTCAATCTGGTCCAAAGGATGAATATATTTTTCTAGGACCTCAAAATTGGTTCTGATATAATCAGTTGCTGTCTGTGGTTGTTGCACTTTAGGTTTAAAATGGCTCATTAGAATTTTACCCTGTTGAATGTCAAAAGCTGACATTAATCTCTCTTGATTTTTTGGAGCCATTTTAAGATATTGATTATACACCTGTATCCTCAGTGGATCATTCCTTTCTTTTATATTGATGAAAGTCTTTTTTATGTCTCCTGCATCTTTCATTGGAGGTTTAAAAGAAGATATTTCTGTACTTAACTGCCTGTGTGTTGTCTTTCCTTGAAGACCAGAGTATGTACCACTAACTGAACTTGTTTGCTGACTATCTTATCTTTCTGGAATATCAATGATTTCTTCAAATGATTCAACTTCTGGAAGTGGATTAAGTTTTTGCCTTTTAGCCGGAGGCTGTTTTGAAGATTCCTTAGGTGGAGTAGGACCTTCAGCCTCTCTTTTCTTGCCCTTTTCAATATTCAGTGGAGTTTGCAAGTTTGGCATTTCTATTGGATCGGTTTGAGGAGGAACCTGCACTTGTCCTTGTGCCTTAGATGTTTGAGGTTGTTCAGTCATTTTGAATGTTAAAATCACTTGTATTTCGAGCTCTTTCTCTTTTCATTTGGATTCAACTGCAATTGATAGAATGTTTTCCTGTGATTTTTGTTGAAAATTCGCTGCTGAAGAAGGACCAATGTCTGGTACCTGCACTTGCCCAAAAAATTCTAGGTCAAGCATTTTTCCAAGAGCTTTCATTACATTGTCCATATTGTCTTCTTCACTATTCTGTTCAATTAATGTTCCTTCTACCCATTCATCTGTATTAGCATACTTTTCAATTTCAGGGATTCTTCGATGCATGTAGGGTGCTGATTTATTTTTCATTCTTTTGTCACAAATAAATTTGAATGGGTCATAGGGTACCCAATAGAAACTTTTCTGTAATCTGCAACGTTCCTCTAATATCTTTTGAGCTTCTTCCCCTCCATCCCTAGAATTGCAGATAAATGGACCTAATTGGCTCTTTATCCTGAGTTGAGCCTTTTTCTTGGCATTACAGAAGTGGATTATATCTGAATTGTTCATTTGTCTGAAATACTCAAGTGCAAAAAGTCTCATTGAAACATATCTGGGTAACTTGAAAGGGCTCAATTCACATCCGTAAATTCTAATTTCAGTATGATTCTGATAGAAGTACCAGTCGCCTATCTTATACTGTTTTGAAAGCTGAAGGATTTTCTTAATTTCATTGTTGAGTCTTGGAGGGGCAACTCCTGTCAATAAAGTAGTTGCAGGATGTATAAAAAGATCAATGAACTCATTATAAGAATAGGGAGAATCTGGGGAACTATAAGTAATCGCTGACCAAAATATAACAGATCTTGGATTCCCTTGGGTATCAAGTTTTTTGATATAGAAAGGGAAAGTATCTGGCTGGTAATAGAGGATGAGATGGTAAATGACAGTAGAATACTTGAATACTTTCTCATTCTCTAATTTCATCAATTGATCATGTATCTTATTTGCAATAAAAGATGCAAAGTTGTACTTGACAGCAGGAGGCTGTCTAGGGGTGAACATAGATAATAACACCAGGGTTAAATGGTCAACATACTCGCTGGTATTGAAACCCATTATGAAAGATATCATACTCAAAATATTTTGACTTTCTTCAGTGAAATAAACACTAGCATAAGGGGGAGGGCCTGTAGGCTGATATTCTGGCCTCATGAAGGTTTGGCAAATGCGAGTCAACTCATCTTGGAATTATTTAGTGGATTTCTCCAATAACTCTCCCAAAAACAAAGGAGTAAGGGCTTCACCAGGCTGAAAATGTAACATATTATTGATGGATTGAGCAGTAATGGGAAAAAGGATATTCTAGGTTGGGGATAAAACTGCTCTTTGATTTGGATCATAATTAGCATGGCAATAATGGATAATTTCAGGAAAGATATGGACTGAGGGAAAAAGGTACCTAGGAAGACCAGACTCCCATAACCCAATAATATCTGAGCCATTCAAATAATTGTCTCTGCAACGACAATAAATTCGAAGGGGGCTTTCACTGAAAACTAAATCTTTGATCTGAAAATATTTATCCACTAATGATAAGTGATCCAAATCTCTATGAGGGGCATTCAATGGGGCTACATTCAGGGCTACGGGAACTTCCATTTTTTTGGTTCTTGTGTATTCAAGGAAACGGAAATTCGGGGATTTTTATGAAAATTTGAGCAGATTTATAGGTTTCGACGGGGGAAATGGGTACAATTGCAAGTTCAGGAATATTATTTACAGTTTTTAGGATCAGGGAACGAACTAGCAATCAAATTTTAACTCTGTTTTAGTGGAAAAACAAGGAAAACTCAGTTTCTTTCATAGTTCAGGGCGAAATGGAGTAAATACCTGTTTTTAGAGAAAGAATTGTGATTAACAGGTACCAGCTGGCGGCAGATGGATGTTGGAACACTGGTTTGATAGTAGCTTTCAGTAGAATTCAGTTGAACAGTAGTTTGACAGTCGATTTTGAATTTCTTCGCACAGAGGGCATAGTCGCTTTCAATATACAAAATGATAAAAATTGCACGAAGTTTTGTTTTATTCGTAAAGTCAAAAGGAATTTTTTATTTTTTTTTAGGATGATGTCATCGGGTACAATGGAAATGTCACGGGGAATGGGTGGTAAGCGGTATATTCCGCACCGCTTTTGGGAGCAGGCGGTTTTTTACGAATTGGCAGCGATTCCATTGAGCACACGACGCGTGGCCAGTGCATTGTTTGGAAACCACTCCCATTTCGCGCGTTAAGTCTCAGACGAAGGATGGGTAGCGGAATGCATGTGAGCCGTAGATCTTCAGGCGGATGATCCAACGGTGATCCGGACAGAAAGCTGTTGTGGGAGTTAATGTGCGGGCCCGTTAACTTAATTAATATTTTCGGGAGTATTTTCATTGGCGGAGGGTAGGTTATTAACTAATCCATGTGATTAATTAATTCCGTTTTTATGAAGGGTCGGGGTCAGATTTTCGGGTTTTATTTGTTTTTTTCCGTTTAAAACATAAAAATATATGTTTAAACCCTTTTTCTATGTATTTTTTATTATATAGAAATAAATCAATATGATTCATTTACTATAAGGGGCGGGGATAGTTATATGGATATGTTTTTAGGCAAAGGGATTTATAATGCGGGTTTTTATTTCCTCATGTAGGTTTAAATACTTTGGCTAAAACCTATAGTAAAAGGGTTTTTTTTTTTTGTTATTTACATAAAAGAAGTTATATATATAGGAAAAGGTTATTTGTTATAAGGATTTAATAAATAAAATCAAATCTTAATATGACAAGGGAACAAGGAAAACTCAAAATACTTTACACAACTAGGATAGTGAAGACTTCTGAAGCAACTTGCATTATATCAACTTCAACACTTAGACTTAGAATAGCAAGTAATTTTGAGGGATTTTTATGAAATATAGCATGATTTTCCTAAGTAAAATGGAATTTTACTTAGGAAAAGATTAAAAGTGAATGAGTGTAATGATGAATAACTTCAAGTACTTAGGTCTTTTCAATTATTGGGCCGAGGGTACAGTCCCTCCAAAAGTCAAGGAAATGCCTTGAGCCCCTTTAATCTTCAAATTCCTTAGCACTTAGGGGAAATTAGTAAATTGTTAGGGAAAAAGTGAGATGGGAAGTTAATGATTTTGACCTTGCTTTGCTTTGAAATTCTGCCAATGTAGTGTTCTGCCTTTGCACTTGTGATGAAAGTAAATTCTTAACACATTTTAACACCATCATTCATCAAATGAAAATTTGTAACATCATCTACCTACCCTATCTACTTTACACTACCATTTTCTCTTCTTTATTAGGGTGCACTTGGACTGGCAAACCCTTATCAGTCTTCTTTTTCTTTTACATGGAAAACCTATCTATTTCTACACTTATTACATCCAAGGGCTCAGATTAAACTGTTAAGCACCTTTTATTAACTCTACATATCTACTTATCTGCCAAGATTAAACTGTTTGGTCAGATATTTATTCTCTATTCTACAACATGAAATTGAAAAATGAATGAGTCAAGTTTAAACAGTTTGACTCTTCATAAATTGTGGCAAAAATTTGACAAGCTGCACACAATTGCTTATTACAGAAAATGAAATAGTAGTGGCATTTAGACTTGCACACTTTCCTGGCCTATTTTTGTTTGGGGTTCATTTCTTTCATTTTTTGACCATTTTATTCTTTTTACCCTTTGATTTTCTTTTAGGGTATACCCTCTTTAAATTTTTTAAATTTTTTATTTTTTTGATTTTTTAAGAATATGGAACACCTTTGCACAAGAAAAAGGTTTGAACATATTGCATAGTTCAACAAGTCAATCATGAAAAATGACACCTATTGGTATAGGATTCTAACACTGGCTCCACTTGGGGATGGCTTTTCCTGGCGAAAAGTAAAAAACAACAGGTCAGATGCCTCAAAATGTCTTCAGCTGAACCATGAAATCTTCTTTTTCTGGTAGCTTTATTGTATATATGATAGTGAAACTTTTGAAGCTTAGGGCCTTCACTTCGGGCTTCAATTTCAGGAATTCACCATCCAATCAAAACTGATGCATTAGAAAGGATATATTATGTACAAGTTAGAAAAAATCAGAACATCCTAGTAAATAGGATCAAAATAGTGCTTTAGCATTCGACCATTGACTGGTCCCTCCTCAGCTTCTGAACTGTCCAAATTCTTCAAAAAGTATGTGTTATTTCCCTGTAGAGCATGAATGATGTAAGGTCCTTTCCATAAGAAATCAAATTTCCCATGTTTCCCTTTATCTTCCCTTCTGGAATCCCATCTCAGAACTTTGTCTCCTAGTTGAAAATATTCTACTTTAGTATTTTTGTCAAACATTTTCTTTAACTTTTCCTGCAAGACTTGGGATCATTGATACACTTCTTCTCTGGACTGCTACAAGTGAATTGTTTGGTTTATTCTTCTCTGAATATCATTTGGTTCTACTTGAGCCTCCTGAAGTAACTTCATAACAGGAATTCTTAAGGATGATGGAAATCTTGCCTCAATACCATAAACTAATTCATATGGACTGGTCCCAATTGATTTCTTAGTTGTAAGTCTGTCTGCCCACAATGCATTGGTAAGTTTCTTATGCCAATTCTTTTTATTCTCTTCCAATAATTTTTTAATGATATTAATAAGGCTTTTATTGGAAGATTCTTCCAGTCCATTACCCTGAGGATAACAGGCTGTTGAATGGCCTAAAGTGATGTGATATTTATTACAGAAACTAATCATTTTCTTAGACTTAAACACAGCAACATTATCTGTTATAATTTTTTCGAGACAACCAAATCTTGAAAGTATATTGGTTTCTAAGAACCCTATAATTACAGAATCATTGGCTTGTCTGCATGGGATAGCTTCAATCCATTTAGTAAATTAATCTGTGGCAGTAAGGATCCATCTGTGTTGCCTAGAAGAAGGAGGATGGATTTCTCCAATAAAATCCAGTCCCCATTGTTGAAAGGGTCTCTCGGTGGAAATTGGTTTTAATGGTAAAGGAAGTAATTTCCTCTTGCCTTCAAAGATCTGACACTTATGACAAGAAGTTACAAATTTCTTAACATCTGAAAACAAGGTTGGCCAGTAAAAACCAGCCCTTAAGATTTTATCTGCAGTTGACTTCCAGTAGAGGTGTCCACCACAATCTCCTGCATGAAATTCATTAAGAACCTTGTCAGTTTCATCTTTCAGTAAACAATTTAACAAAATTCCATCATGATTCTTCCAAAAAAGAGCACTATCTAAAATACAGTATTTTAAAGATGTCATTTTCAAAAACCTTTGTTTCGTTCTGGACAACCCTGGAGGAGCTTGCAGGTTTAATAAAACATAAATGATATCAGTGTACCAAGGTGAGTCTAAAAAGGCTTGACTGATTTGTGGAGTCGCCATCTCCTGTTCGTCATCCAGTTCGTTAATATCCAAGGCTTGGCAATTTGTTTCAGTCATGAGTTGAGCCAAACCTTGACCTTTTATGAAATTTGTTGGTGTAATTTCAATATCATATTCTAATATGGTAGCTATCCACTTACCTATTTTGCCTTCAATACCATCTTGAGTTAAGATGTCTTTAACGACAGCATTAGGTACATAAGCTACCACATGAGAATACAATATATAAACTCTAAAATCTTTAATTGCTTTCACAAGTGCAAAAGCCTGTTTCTCCGTGATATTGTATTTCAAAGATGCATCTCTAAGTGCTTTACTAAAAAAGGCTATTGGTTTTTCACATCCCTGATCATCCTTTTGTAGTAAAACAGCTGCAACTGTATGTTCAGAAGAAAATGAAAAAATTATAAAATCTCTATCAAATTTTGGACTAGTAAGAACTGGTGTTCTAGTTAAAGCCATTTTAATTTCTTCAAATGATTGCTTGGCTTCTATAGTCCAGTCAATGCTTGAATCTTTTCTCAACATGTTAGTAAGCAGTCTAAGTAATTCAGCTAAACTAGAAATGAATCTTCTCAAGAAATTGATCTTTCCTATGAAAGCTTGAAGTTCTTTAATGTTTCTGGGATGAGGTATCTGCAAAATTGCTTGTATTCTTTCAGGATCAATTCTAATGCCATCTTTAGAAATAATGTGACCTAGGAGTTTTCCTTCTTCAATACCAAACAATGACTTTTTCAGATTTAAAGAAATACCAAACTTGCTGCATTTTATAAATACTTGTCTTAGATGATCTAAATGTTGCTGATCTGTTTTGGAAAAAAACAGTTAAATCATCTAGATAAATAACCAAAAAATCATGTATTTCCTTGCCAAAGGCAATGTCCATTTCTCTTTGGAAGGTTGCTCCTGTGTTTTTGAGCCCAAATGGCATCTTGACATATTTAAAAGTACCCCATGGTGTTGTAAATGCTGTTTTGTCTTGATCATCAGGATGAACCAAAATCTGGTTATACCCTGAAAATCCATCCAAAAGAGAAATCCTTGAAGATCCTACTACCCTTTGTAGGATATGGTCCATTTTAGGCAAAGGATAGTTATCTTTTAAATAAAATTTGTTTAAATTTCTCAAATCGACACACAGTCTAATCTCTCCAGTCTTTTTCCTTGTTGATACTAGATTAGAAACCCATTCAAAGAACCTAATAGGAGCTATAATTCCTGCGTCATACATTCTTTTAATTTCTTTCTCAATGGAAGGTAGTAAAACAGGATTGATCCTTCTAAGTTTCTGTTTGAAAGGTTTTTGATCTGGTTTCAAAGGTATTGTATGTTGAATAATTGATGTATCATATGATTTCAGATCTTCATAACTCCAGGCAAAAACATCCTGGAATTCTTTTAAAAGTTCAACATATTTAACCTTTTGATCTTCTGGTAGATATTTAGATAGTTTAACCATCTTGGGATTTCCTTCAGTTCCCAAATTGACTTCTTCGATATCAGCTTTTACAGGTTCCATTTTGGGTTTTAAGGGAATGTCATTTGAGTCAAAAAGATCTTCTAAAGGAGTTAATCCTTTAGGTAAATGATTATCTTTTAGATTGATAATTTCAGATTCATCTTCTATGATCTCATCCATTTCCATTTGTTTTAAATTCTGTATATCTTTTTCAATAAAGGTGGTTTGGTGAAGCATGTGAATTGCAGTCTCTTTAGAAATATTTGTTTCTTGTTTGTCCATTTTTTCAGATTCATTGATTGTTGTGTCTTCATCTATGCTACTGTTAGAGAACTCATTTTCTAATGTCAAAAAATTATTGATCTGATTATTGTTCACAAACACTTGCCAATTCATGAGATTGTCCGGTATAGCAGGTCTATGTCTAATCTCAGCTGTGAACTAATGATTAGGTTCAAAAGGTAATTTACATGTGCTAGCGAACATTGCAAGACTGTGAGCATGCAAATTTTGTTTTCTAGGAATTTTGGCAAGTTGAGCTTGTAGAAAAGTGTTGAGAATTTCCACAACTGTTTCTCTGTATTGTTTCAATCTAGGGTCTTTTGTTGAACATTCACCGTTCATTTGTTGAATAATTAACTCAGAGTCTCCTATGATTGATACTATAATTGCTCCTAACTTTTTGACATGTTTAAGCCCTAGCAAAAGGGCTTTGTACTCTGCCATGTTGTTAGTGCATCTAAAATTCAATCTATAAGCATGACCTTCGGCATGATCATTTTTAACATTATGTAACCAAATTCTAGCCCCTGCTCCTAATTTATTTACCGAACCATCAAATTCTAAATGCCACAGAATTTCATGTTCATAATCTTCATCAACTGTTTTAACATGTTTCTTAACAGGAGGCTTTGGTCTTTCAATTTTTCCTGGTGTTTCTTTGTTTTCAGAAATCTCTTCAATTTGGACAGTAGATTTAGTTGCAATCTCTGTTTCTGGTGCTTCTAGCTCAGTAGGAAGGTCCAATTCAGCATTATACAGGATGAAAGAGTCCATATCAGAATGTACTGAATAGACAGGGAAGCTTTCAGGCTTCTCATGGCTACTAACAAGATATTTCATTAAGGTCTCTCTGTACAATCTTTTAGGCTGACCAAATACTGAGATAGTTGCAAATGACATATCTAATTGTAGAGATCCTCCGAGTTTGGCACCCCAGGATCTAGAAAATAACATACCATATTTGGGAGGGATGTCTGCAACTACTACATCCATCAGAATAGATTTCGCAGGGTATTGCACCAAAGTAATACACAAATCTTTAATAAAACCTAAACATCTTACCTGACTCGAATCAAAAGAAAATAGATCTTTATACAGTCTGGTAATGTCTAGATTTAATCTTTCCATCACTGCTTTTGGCATTAAATTGTGGGACGCTCCAGAATCAAGCATGGCGTTATGCAGTATTTTGTCATGAACATTCAAGCTCACAT
This sequence comes from Pinus albicaulis, assembly GCA_034641835.2. Classification (NCBI taxonomy): domain Eukaryota; kingdom Viridiplantae; phylum Streptophyta; class Pinopsida; order Pinales; family Pinaceae; genus Pinus; species Pinus albicaulis. Next base: position 84,718,390 of record CM076583.1, read on the forward strand.
AAAATGGAGGAGTTCCTCCACTTTCAAGTTTGCCATTAACTTCAGGACCAAAAAGTAGTCTGGGTTGATCATCAAAAACATTCACTGAATCATCCATTCCAGTGATGTTTATGTTAAGGGATTTGCTGATTTGGCTTCTATAGACATCATGTTTAGCTAGTTCTGCTAAGGGAACAACTATCTTTAGTTTTCCTATTTCAGTTTCTAGATTGAAAGATTTTTCTGTTTGAGCTCTAGTATTTTGAACAGTTGGATTTTCTCTGTTTTTTGGGTCTTCAGTGTTTTTCTCTTTTTCATGGGTGGGATTATGAGTTGAAGGTGTTTCTGAATTAACTTCTACTGGTTCTTCTACATTTCCTGCAAGAGGAGAAGTATTAGAAATTTGTTTATTATTCAGTTGATTGTCAGAGACATCTTCAATTATTGGATTTTGGGGTTAGGACTTGTTCTAGACAGAATTTATACAGGAGGAGTGTTAGTTTTGCCTTTGATGTTTTGTTTTACAACTTTCTGTTTTCTATTCTCTGGTACATCAATCCGTCTGCTTCTCAAATTGTATTGTTTATGAACCTCATAAATAGTTGTGTCATAGCCTTCTTTAAAATCAAAAGTTTCCCCTGAATGAGTTTAAAATGTCTCAAGAATGTGATTTTCTTGATCATCTTGAGATAGGAAAACTTCTGGTTCACTCTTGTTTTCAGTCACGTTATTTATTTCAACATCCTCTATTGGTTCTTCAGAAGATGATCCTTCCACAAAATTTTCTTGGAATGGTGGCCTGATGTTTTGGTCAGGAACATTTTTCCTAGGATTTTGGTTTTGATTTCTTCTGAAGTTTGGGTTTCTAACAACATTTTGACCATCGCCAGAAGACTTTCTTTTGATTGTCTCTACCCTGTCTCCCATTCTTTCCATACCTTTAATAATTTCATCAAGCTTTCTTTCAAAAGCCGAAGGTTCTTCATTTACTGGCATCCTTCTTTCAGCTCTAGCCCTAGCTCTTTTTTCTATGAGGATAGCTTCAACACTAACCACTATGCTTTGCATCTCTTCTAGGGTTTGAGGGGCTCTTTCCCTAAGTTAATATGCTATGTCAGAGTCAAATCCATCAGGAAATTTAACCAATACTGAATCAAGAGGGGGTATAAGGTTCTGGGGAACCGCGTTGTACGCTTCGTTGAATCTAATGATGTAATCTTGCACTGTTTCATTAGGTATTCTTCTCAATTTTTCAAATTCTGATAAGATCTGAAGAGGGTCTTTCTTCTTCTCCCATCTATTCAAAAATGCCCTATACAAAGCTGGTAAATCAGCAATACTATTTGGATCAAGGGCCCTAAACCATGTCCTGACTTCCCCAGTAAGACTCTGAACAAAAATTCTCATTCGGACATCATCAGTGTCAATTTCATAAAATTCAAAGTAATCAGTCATCCTTTTGGTATGTTGTTGAGCAGTATAAGTACTGGATCCATCAAAAGGGGTAATCTTACTCTGATAATCTTGGGGCAAAGCAACAGGGTTGGCTGGCAACTGTAACGGAGCGTATCTATTGACCATTGGAAGGTGTAATGGAATAACAGGTGATGGTGGTCTGGAAGGAGTGGGTGTAGGAGTAGAAGGAGTAACTTGGGTTTGGGAAGCTTGAGGAAAAGTAGCTGAACTTGGGGAAGCTTCAGTAATTACAGAAATGTTTGAAGTTTATTCAAAGGTCTGTTCAGATTTAATGGAGTTTTGTAAATGTCTATCAAGATGATATGAAACAAATCTCAATTGTAAATATTCAAGAAATAATGGATCTGGAACTAGCTTAGACAATTCAAATTCAGAAAAATTCACAAACAAAGATGTTTCAAATCGCTCATCAAAAGGTATTTCATCAAAATATATAATCTTCACAGGACAGGATGTTGATCTAGAAAGAGGTCTGGAACTTCCAGAACTCTCTTGACTTCCTCTTTCAGAGCTTTCTTGACTTCCTTGTCTTCTAAGAATCCTAGGAATCAGATTTGGATTTTCAAATATCAGTGGTGGATTAGGGCCAGGATTTGACCTGGTATGACGAATCCTTTCTGAAGCCAGTTTTCCTAGACTTTATCTTTTTGGTTTTTTGTTTGGAATACAATGAAAGTACAACTTCAACAAATTCTTCAAGAAATTTAAGATTTTTGATTAAAATTTTCTCAAAGATTTATTGAACTAGAGAATTTGATTAAACATTTGAAACTAAGGTTCAGTGTATAAGCTAAATCAGAGATAGACTGAAGCAACGTTTATTTACTATGCAGTTGCAGAGAAAAAGCATTTCAAAGGCTACCTGGATGATCTTCAGACTCTGTCTATAGCTTATAAGTGAACAATATTAACAATAAAAATGATTCAGGATCCCCAGCGGAGTCGCCACTATGTTATCACTCAGGTTTTCCTTGAAGTTGTGGAAAAGGAAAGTAAACCCGAGGTAACCACAAACCAACATTCAGATACAGAATCTATCCAATCTGTATCCAGAGAGGGCTCTCTCTTTAAAATTTAGCTTTGTTCTTAGAAAGTTTTAGGCTAGTTATAAGTCCAAGAATTTTGTTTGAATTTAAATGGTGGAATCCGCCAACTGAGGGCAAGATTGAGTATTTCGGGCCATTGGGCTATGGGGTCAAAAGGATGGCTTTACTGGATAAATCTTCTACACACAAGATGGCTTTGCAGGGAAAGATAGCCAAACAGAGAACAATTTTAGATCTTAAAATGAATGGAACGGATTTTGAAGGGATGAAAGGCAATCAAGAATCTTTCAACATGTTCAAAACAAAGAAAGTGAATGATTACAAATAAAGAGCAGTGAAGAATTCTTTACTATAGTAATCAAAATGTTTAAACCAGCGAAGCAAGAGAAATTAAGAATTCGTTGCTTATAACCAGTTAAGAAGAAAACATTTAGCATAATCACAATTGAAATCAGAGCACACTTAAGTAAATTCTGATTTATTCTTTTATGTCAATTATTCAGAAATGGAACACAATGATATTATAAACAGATATAAAACTTAAAACATAGGATAGAAAAGACTTATTGAACTGTAGTCCGACACATGAATCCTACAAAAAGTCTTGAGCTTCAAATCATCATCCAGCAAGCCACAAAGAAGTTTCTCCAAAGCACTTTTATTCCAAAAGATCAATGTTACAGCAAAGTAGTAGAATCCACCCTCAATACTCCTTTCGAGGGCTTATTTATACAAAAACTATTAACAATATCTCATAAAAAAAGAGATATAATTTAGGGTGACTAATGAATAGATTACAATACAAATGGAGACATATGGTCTCGTAGATAGGATAAATCAGTTGATTTTGTGTGTTGTCTCCTCTTTTTTAGAATGTGTTGGAAGCAGTTCCTTTATTTTAGCTCGTTGTTGTATTCTTGAGTAATTCTTTTTGACTGCCTTGCTTGTCTGATACTCTTTTATTCTTACTGATACACTTTAACTACTGAACGGATACTCTTTGACCTTTATTCACCTATTTATCCTTTATCAAGATATACCTCAGTAAAATAGGCCAAAAATTTTTACCCAAGGATAAATTTATAAAAGTTCCTTCATCTCATCCCACCATTGAACTTCTGGCACTCTGGTTCTTTGCAATTTTCTCAATGTTTCATCAGCTTCAGTGTATTTGAAAAAATTAGGCTGATATGGAAACAAATGTTTTATTTCATGTTCAAGATAAAATAAACTCTCCAATTTTTCATAAAGACTTTTCTCTGTTGTCAATGTTCCTTCTGTTGTACTGGTCGAAGAACTGGCTTGATCATCAACCTATTTGTTTACTTTCGCTACAAAACTTTCCAAATCCATTAATCTACATTCTGCATTAACAGGACTGGGCAAAACTTTATTTAACACAACATCAAATCTTTCATTGAAGGTAAAAATTTCTTGCTGCATGTCTGAACACCTTCTTTCAAGATTTTGCATAAGAGTCCTTTTGGTAAAAACTCTTTTGATTTCCAAGATAGTCCCTGTTCTGTCCTGAATTCCAACTTCTGCAAGTTGCTGCTTATTCTAAGTATTCAAATAATTGATAAGTCTATTGGCTTCTCTTGGCATATTCCCTAACTCTTCCCTTACTCTCTCAATTTCTTCCAGAGCCAATCTGACTAAATCCTGCTGTTCATATATTATTTGAATAGAATACCAAACGTTCTTTATTGATTGAATAATGTTATACCAAAGAATTTCTTTTAATTCACTTAAAGGTCTTTCCATTGAAAGATCCTTTTCCAATGCTTTAACTGCTTTTTCTAGTCTTTTGATTTCTCTTGTCTTCTCAGCAATACTTATTTTTTATTGATCATATTTATTTTCCAGAGTGGAAAGCTGAGACTTTAAGCTTTGGAGTTCTGTCACCTGCAGTTTTAATTCATTCATTGTTTTGATTAATTCATCAGAACTCTTATCAGAAGTGTTCACCTGTGTTAGCTCTGCTTGTTGGCCTGTAATTGGTGTACCTATTCCTATGGTTGCCTGTGTTGTCGTTGTTAGAATAATGGACTCTTTATCTTTTAATGCTTGCTCAAGTTCTTTCTCTGTTTCAGCAAGTCGTTCATTCATTTTTAAAATTAATTCCATCACCTCTTCTTCTAAATTTTCCTTCATTACTTCTTCAGTCTAAGGGTGTCTTGAAGCTGGTAGTTTCAACTGTTTCCTCAATGCAGGAATGTCATCATCTTTCCTCTTGAATAATGCTTCAATGCCCTTAACATCCTTAGGATTATGACCCAAACTGATAATTATTTCCTCCAAAGATTTTATCATGTTATCCTTTGCTTGGGAAGAAGCTTTCTCAATTTGCAGCTGGGTGTTTGTATTATTCAAAGAATTTTGTAATTCATGAGCTGCCATAGCTTTGTCAGTAAGTGTAGAATATATCATTTCTCCAGTCTGCTTGTGTAATTCAATCTGGTCCAAAGGATGAACATCTTTTGCTAGGACCTCAAAATTGGTTCTGATATAATCAGTTGCTGTCTGTGGTTGTTGCACTTTAGGTTTAAAATGGCTCATTAGCATTTTACCCTGTTGAATGTCAAAATCTGACATTAATCTCTCTTGATTTTTTGGAGCCATTTTAAGATATTGATTATACACCTGTATCCTCAGTGGATCATTCATTGCTTTTATATTGATGAAAGTCTTCTTTATGTCTCCTGCATCTTTCATTGGAGGTTTAAAAGAAGATATTTCTGTACTTAACTGCCTGTGTGTTGTCTTTCCTTGAAGACCATAGTATGTACCACTAACTGAACTTGTTTGCTGACTATCTTCTCTTTCTGGAATATCAATGATTTCTTCAAATGATTCAACTTCTGGAAGTGGATTAAGTTTCTGCCTTTTAGCCGGAGGCTATTTTGAAGATTCCTTAGGTGGACTAGGACCTTCAGCCTCTCTTTTCTTGCCCTTTTCAATATTCAGTGGATTTTGCAAGTTTGGAATTTCTATTAGATCGGTTTGAGGAGGAACCTGCACTTGTCCTTGTGCCTTAGATGTTTGAGGTTGTTCAATCATTTTGAATGTTTCAATCACTTGTATTTCAGGCTCTTTCTCTTTTCCTTTGGATTCAACTGCAATTGATGGAATGTTTTCCTATGATTTTTGTTGAAAATTCCCCGCTGAAGAAGGACCAATGTCTAGTACTCGCACTTGCCCAAAAAATTCTAGGTCAAGCATTTTTCCAAGATCTTTCATTACATTGTCCATATTGTCTTCTTCACTATTCTGTTCAATTAATGTTCCTTCTACCCATTCATCTGTAGGCCAATACTTTTCAATTTCTGTGGATTCTTCGATGCATGTAGGGTACGATTTATTTTTCATTCTTTTGTCACAACAGTTTTAATGGGTCATAGGTAACTAACAGAAACTTTTCCGAATCTCGTTAACGTTCCTCTAATATTTTTTGGAGATTCTTCCTCCATCCATAGAATCGCGTATAAATGGACCTAATCGTCTATCTCGAGTCGAGCCTTTTTCTTGGCATTGCGTAAGTGAATTATATCCGAATTGTTCATTTTTCTCGAAATACTCAAGTAAAAAAGTCTCAACTCATTGGAACATATCTCGGCAACTTGAAAGGACACAGGGCTCAATTAACATCCGTAAATTCTAATTTCAAAGATGATTCCGATAGAAGCACTTCCTGCACGCTATCTTATACCTAAGTTAAAGTCAAGGATTTTCTTACTCTTATTGTCGTAGACGCTTGAGGGAAACTCGTCAATAGTGAAGTCAGCAGGATGTATGAAAAGATCAATGAACTCAATATAAGAATAGGGAGGATCTGGGGAACAATGAGTAATGGCTGACCAAAAGATAACAGATCTTGGATTCCCTTGGGTATCAAGTTTTTTAATATAGAAAGGGAAAGTTTCTGGCTGGTAATAGAGGATGAGATGGTAAATGACAGTAGAATACTTGAATATTTTCTCATTCTCTTATCTCATCAATTGATTATGAATCTTATCTACAATGAAAGATGCAAAGTCGTACTTGACAGCAGGAGGCTGTCCAGGGGTGAACATAGATAATAACACCAGGGTTAAATGGTCGACATACTCACTGGTATTAAAACCCATTATAAAAGATATCATACTCAAAATATTTTGACCTTCTTCAGTGAAATAAACATTAGCATAAGGGGGAGGGCCTGTAGGCTGATGCTCTGGCCACATGAAGGTTTGGAAAATGCGAGTTAAGTCCTCTTGGGATAATTTAGTGGATTTCTCCAATAACTCTCCCATTAACAAAGGAGTAAGGGCTTCACCAGGCTGAAAATGTAACATATCATTGATGGATTGAGCAGTAATGGGAAAAAGGATATTCTGGCTTGGGGATAATACTGCTCTTTGATTTGGATCATAATTAGCATGGCAATAATGGATAATTTCAGGGAAGATATGGACTGAGGGAAAAAGGTACCTAGGAAGACCAGACTCCCATAAACCAATAATATCTGAGCCATTCAAATAATTGTCTCTGCAGCGACAATAGATTCAAAGGGGGCTTTCACTGAAAACTAAGTCTTTAATCTGAAAATCTTTATCCACTAATGATAAGTAATCCAAATCTCTATGGGGGGCATTCAATGGGGCTACATTCAGGGCTATAGGAACTTCCATTTTTTGGTTCTTGTGTATTCAAAGAAACGGAAATTAGGGGGTTTTTATGAAAATTTGAGCAGATTTATAGGTTTCGACAGGGGAAAAGGGTACAATTGCGAGTTCATGAATATTATTTACAGTTTTTAGGATCACGGGACGAACTAGCAATTAGCTTTTAACTCTATTTTAGTGAAAAAACAAGGAAAACTCAGTTTCTTTCAGAGTTCAGGGCTAAATGGAGTAAATACCTATTTTTAGAGGAAAACTGTGATTAACAGGTACCAGCTGGCGGCAGATGGATTTTGGGAAACTAGACTGGAAGTAGCTTTCAGCGAAATTCAGTTGAACAGTAGTTTGACAGTGGATTTTGAATTTCTTCGCACATAGGGCACAGTCGCTTTCAATATACAAAATGATAAAAAAATGTGCGAAGTTTTGTTTTATTCGTAAAGTCAAAAGGAATTTTTTCTTATTTTTGAGGATGATGTCATCGGGTACAATGGACATGTCACAGGGAATGGGCGGTAAGCGGTATATTCCGCACCGCTTTTGGGAGCAGGCGGTTTTTTATGAATTGGCAGCGATTCCATTGAGCGCACGACATGTGGCCAGTTCACTGTTTGGAAACCGCTCCCATTTCGCGCGTTAAGTCTCGGACGGATGATGGGCAGCGGAATGTTTGTAAGCCGTAGATCTTTAGGCGGATGATCCAATGGTGATCCGGATGGAAAGTTGTTGTGGGAGTTAATGCGCGGGCCCGTTAACTTAATTAATCTTTTCGGGAGTATTTTCATTGGCGGAGGGTAGGTTATTAACTAATCCAGGTGATTAATTAATTCCATTTTTATGAAGGGTCAAGGTCAGAAATTTCGGGTTTTATTTGTTTTTTCATTTAAAACATAAAAATATATGTTTAAACCCTTTTTCTATGTATTTTTTATTATATAGAAATAAATCAATAAGATTCATTTAATATAAGGGGCGGGAATAGTTATATGGATATGTTTTTAGCCAAAGGGATTTATAATGTGGGTTTTTTATTTCCTCATGTGTGTTTAAATACTTTGGCTAAAAACTTATAGTAAGAGGATTTTGGGGATATTATTATAAAAGGGAGTTAAATATAATAGGATAAGGTATTTTTATAAGGATTTAATATATAAATTAAAGTTAATATGACAAAGGACAAGGTAAACTCAAAACACTTAAATATAACCAAGAAAGTGCGAATTCTTCAAAGTAATTTACATTATAATACTTTCATCACTTAGAATTAGAATAAAAAGTGATTTTGAGGGATTTTATGGAATATTTACATGATTTTCCTAAGTAAAATGGGATTTTATTTAGGAAAGGATTAAAAGTGAATGAGTATGATGATGAATAATTTTTTAGTACTGAGGTCTTTTCAATTATTGGGCTGAGGGTCCGGTCCCTCCAAAAGTCAAGGAAATGCCTTGAGCCCCTTTAATCTTCAAATTCCTTAGCACTTTGGGGAAATTAGTGAAAGCTTTAGGGAAAAAGTGAGATGGGAAGTTAATGATTTTGACTTTGCTTTCTGTGACATGCTTCTAGTGTATCATCTTCCTTTGCAATTTGTGATGAAAGTAAAAGATTAGCACATCTACAACCTTCATTCATCACATGTAATTACAGCATACAACATCTACCTACCCTATCTACTTTACACTACCATTTTCTCTTCTTTATTAGGGTGCACTTGGACTGGCAAACCCTTATCAATCTTCTTTTTCTTTTACATGGAAAACCTATCTATTTCTACACTTATTACATCCAAGGGCTCAGATTAAACTATTGAGCACCTTTTATTAACTCTACCTATCTACTTATCTGCCAAGATTAACTATTTGGTCAGATATTTATTCTCTATTCTACAACATGAAATTGAAAAATGAATGAGTCAAGTTTAAACAGTTTGACTATTCATAAATTGTGGCAAAAATTTGACAAGCTGCACACAATTGCTTATTACAGAAAATGAAATAGTAGTGGCATTTAGACTTGCACACTTTCCTGGCCTATTTTCGTTTGGGGTTCATTTCTTTCATTTTTTGACCATTTTATTCTTTTTACCCTTTGATTTTCTTTTAGGGTATACCCTCTTTACATTTTTTAAATTTTTGATTTTTTTAATTTTTTAAGAATATGGAACACCTTTGCACAAGAAAAAGGTTTGAACATATTGCATAGTTCAACAAGTCAATCATGAAAAATGACACCTATTGGTATAGGAGTCTAACACCTTGAACACATAGAGGAATGAAAAAAGAGTGACTTGGCAGCATGACTAATGAGCACCATGTGATATCATGCAACGATGTAAAAGGCATTGAGGCATGCTCCATATGACTAGAAGAGTAACCAGCTGGAGGAGTAAAGAGACTCATATGGATGGTATGACTCCTAGGAAAGCTAAAATCCAACTATAAGATAATGAGACAGATAGGTGCTTTTTTTAATGTTGACACGACTAATGCTTCCAATGAACAAAAAATGAAGATAGATGTTCCCTCCCTTCTCTTTTTATAAGTTCCTTTTTCGTAAATTTGTCCCCCAAGCCCGAAAAAGAGATAAATTATACAAGGGGGAACCTTCTAGCCATAGGATACTAGGGTATTAATTTTTCATAACTAGTATATCCTAGTCCGGAAAAGGGTTAAACTTATACTAGGTAGATGACACTTCAGGTACTTTTACGAGTGTGAAGTAGACAGGTTCACTCGTGGAGTCTGAAAAGAGCTTAACGAAGACTCCTCCTAGAGGAACGAGTGGTATAAAGGGTAGAAAATAGTTCCAGTAAATGTTGGAACTTACCATGACATAAGGCGAACATGAGGCTGGCTAATAGGACCACTCATTGTAGCAGTTCCTCCAGGAAAGGGTAAAACACCAAGTGAATGTAGACGATAGGCCAAGAAAGTGATGATGATGGAAAAAAGAAACCAAATGTCAATATGATAAAATAGGCTAATAAAAGTGGCAATCACAAGGGATGAAGCGTGGTATCCTCCTGGGGTATGTCCATAAAATAGATGAAGAAGAGGACATGAGGCTCAAATTTGAAGTCATGGGGGGTCAAAAGGAGGAATTTTGAAAGATATTAAAAATTATTGCATGGGAACCAATACAGAAAGAGGGTGCTAACTAGTGTATCCATGAGTGGGTAAGCTCTACCGCCAAGCTACGACATGCATACAAGAAGTGGATAAAGTCACAACTTGACGGGGTCAGACCTAAGGCATAAAAATAGTTCTGACGGTCAAAATGTGAAATTGACGAAAGTTGATATTAGGTTTCTCTCACTATAATGGAGAGGAAAATAGGGTTATAATAGATGCCCCCAAATTTATGAGGTTAGAATGAGAATATTATGGCTGAAATACATTATGACAAAACTCATTAGCTGAAACAACAATGGGGAAAAAAATCCAAGGATGCGGATCGGAAGACAATGGAGTTGAAGTCTCAACTGTGATGATAACATCCCCTAGGCGGGCATACCCATACTTGGTCACAAGAGAATACTTAACATGGCTGCCAAAACATACACTATGGATCCATGGCATAAATTGCTAGAACATGGCCACGAAAAACATACATAGTGGATCCATGTGACTCAATGAAAATAACATAGCCACTAAGAAATAAAATCGTGGATCTATTTAACAGTATACCTCAGTAGGACTATGTACATATGAAAAATAGATAATTGTCTCAAACAACCCTCAAGGTACATAAATGACACATAACTCCAACGCAACTTGGGAAGGGTGGCATATAAGGGTGAGATGTCCCTAACCTAGGGTATTCTACATAATCCTGATGGTACAAATCTACACATGAGAATAGATGAGATGAAGTCGAGCAAGGTAGAAACCACCTGATTACCCGCTAATGAGGTAAACCAATAACAAATGTGAGGGAATCCACCAATGAGGAAAATGGAACCAAGGTACCTATTATAATCTACTAAGTATGAATAAATGAGCTGAAAATGAACACTAGTGAACTTGACCAATGAGGATCCAATGATATAAACCCATTGTCGATCATGAGGAAGCCTCCTACTAAGGTCTGCAAGTTCCAAGGTACTATCATTTCCTAGATCAAGCTCTTAGATAATAAGCTGAAGTTGACAGGAGAAGATTCATTGAAGGAGGGCCTTAATGTATCCTCCATCAATCGACATGGAACAAACTAGTATGATGTGATGTATCGATGAAGTCACAAAATGATGAAGTACAACTAACACAGGGATGGATGACTCAAAAAGGTCAACAGGATATTGCAGATGGATGACAAAAGCTGAGACTTCCCTTAAACAGATAACAACACGATGCAAGAATGACCCAGTAGCATGACTAATGATCACAATGTGATATCATGAAACGATGCATGAGGCATTGAGGCATGCTCCATATGACTGGAAGAGTAACCCGCTAGAGGATTAAAGAAACTCATATGGATGGTATGGATCCTAGGAAATCTTAAACCCAACTGTAAGATAATGAGACAGATAGGTTTCGCGTTAAAGGGTGATGCGACTAACATTGCCAATGGATGAAAAATGAAGATAGATGTTCCATCCCTCCTCTTTTTTATAAGTTCCTTTTTAGTAAAGTTGTCCCCCAAGCCCGAAAAGAGATAAAAGTATACAAGGGAGAACCTCCTAGCCACATTGAACTAAATTATTCCTTTTTTGTAACTAGTCTATCCCAGTCTAGAAAAGGGTTAGAATTATATGGGGTAGATGACACTTCAGGTACTTTAAGGAGCGCGAAATAGACAAGTTCACTCGACAATATTTTCAAAATTAAGGAGTCTAAAAAGAGATTAAATAAAACTCCTCCTGGTGTTAGTGTCAATTTTTGCATCCTTCCACCAGAGATCAAATAGACTCTTATCATGTCATGTTAGCTCCCATTTTGAAATTTTTTTCATTCCATTAGGTCATCATGTAAATATTTTGTCACTGGATGTAGATCTAGGTCTGATCTCACTCCTTTCAAAATTTTACTACTTGCGGGCTCATTTCACTACTTTACTGAGTGTACCATCAGCCATGAGTTGTGATCATCATTTCAGTCATTTTCATCATGGTTTCATTGAGTCAGAGTCTTCATTAGGTCTTAGGGTTTCCAAGGTCATCAAATCACCATTTCATGCATAAAGTCCAGCAAGTGAAGTGACAATAAAGAAATTTCATCAGTAAGTTTGATTTGTAAATTTGATCTTAGAGCAAGATGTAATTTTATGTTCCTAATTTGTAATAATTTCTCTGAGTTCCAAGTAGTTGCACACTCAAAGCTCCATCAGTGAAAGAGAAAAGTTCCAAAAAATTAAATCAGTGTTCCTAAGCCATCAAAAAATGAATTTCAATGATCAAATTCAGAAATTAAAGATAAATAAGCAATGTAAAGTTGATTTCAAGAAAGGAAATGTGGGTCTCAGTTTGTTTAATGACATTTCTCCAAGTATAAAGGCCCTCAAAGACCAAAAATTCATTCATTTTCATCCTCAAGCATCAAGCTCTCCAAGTTTCCCCACAAAAAAATTTGATTTTCCCTTCAGAAGATCGAGTTATGGCACTTTCGCTGCACTTTTTCCAAAGACGTCACGCTTTTTGCAGGAGGGACGCTGCACTTTTTCCCTGCGCTTTTCATAGTACTTCGCTGCGCTTTTCCTCTGTTCGCTACACTTTTTGTAGAAGGGAGCCACAGTCCCAAATATTCCTTTCAGAGGTTCTAAGCTTCATTTCAGGGTTTCTACACTTGTTTCCAAGTAATTTTCACCTCCATAGCCCCTCCTTTCAGCCTGTGGTGTGAAATTCATGGTGCATACCCTCCCTTACCCTGTATGTCATGTTTTAAGCAATGAAACCCTAGTTCATAGTTTATAAGCTTAAATTTCTTCACCTTGGGCCCATTTACCTTCCCTACACCCTAACCCACTCCCCACTACCATTACATTCACTCATTTCCCATTCTCAATCTATATTCCCTAAACCCTACCACCTTAGCTGTGCTTTCCTAGGAAGCTAGATACCTCCCTATAATAAAATTTCCTACCCTGTTTCCCTTAAAATTTTAAAACCCCATCACTTCCCTAAGCTTCCTAACCCCATTAGACACTCCCCCAAATTTTCCCTCACTCATTCCAACTCCCTAACCCTATAATCTTATTCCCTTTCCCTTCCCCTTCTTCCCTAGGGTTTCAAGACAAAACTGAGCATAATGGAAGAGGAGAGAAACGCCATGGATGAGGAGAGAAAAAACATGGAGGAAAGGAGAAACACCATGGAGGAAGAGAGAAACACCATGGTGGAAGAGAAAAATACCCACAACATAGGTGGGAGAATATTAAGGAAAGAACCTAGACCTTGGGTAGTACAAACCCTACTTGAAATCACCCTACAAAGGAAACCCTAATTTTTCAAAAAGAGAAGGATAAGTTGGTATTGCCTGTTGATACATCAATGATAGCATAACACACCCTATTTGGAATATTTGGAGAAATTTTGAGGAAATTAGGAGAAAATTTGCAAAATTTGAAAAAATCTTTGAAGGCACATTTTCCAGAAATGTCTTGTTTAGTCATATTTTTGCAGAACAAATTGTGGCCAACAAAAGATGAATTTTGAGAAACTGGAGGAGGGTTTTGTTTCTAAGGTATCAAAATACGAAAAAATATATCACTTTTTACACAGGTATTATATAATGAGAGATAAATTCACATCTTCATAGCCTATTTTCTGCCTGTGCAAAGTCCTGTTTAAGTCACCTTTGTGCAGAGAAGATTGTGGACAATCAGAGAAACATATTAGGAAACTAGAGGAGGATTTTGTTCCTAATATGTCAAAGAACGAAATTTCTCTCGGCTTTGAGAAAACGTTCATGGGTAGTGCAATATCTTTCCATCTTTGAGGCCTATTTTTGCAAAAAAACCCAAAAAATTGGCAATTTTTGCAAAGTCTAACTGCAAAAAGTGCAGCGTGGGCCACACTTTGATTTTTGTGGAGGCCTATACATGCCAAAAACTCTGAATATATGGATATAATGGTCTCTAAATCAAATTTTTATTATTGGCACTCCAAAAACGGAGCTTTTGACAGGTGGAAAAGGCCAAAAACCTCCACTAAACACCTTTTTGCCTCCTTTTTCAGCCTCACACTGCGCTTTTTGACCAGTCTTGGGAGATTGCATTTTGGAGGAGCATCACTCAACCATTTTCCGATCTTGAGCACATTTTTTACAACTATACTGGAAGAGATTTCCAATGATCCATCTTGGGCCCAATTTGGACTTCAGGAATTCACTTAAAATTCAGTTTGAAGGCCCACACTGCGCTTTTCACCAGACACACTACGCTTTTCCCAAGCACATTGCGCTTTTTACAGTTGACTAATTTTTTTCATATTTTTCTAGTTTTCTCAGTTGATTGATGGATTACAAGGATATTTAATGATGTAACTGTAAAATTTAAATGCAATTATTTCATTAGTAGTTACTATAGGTAGATACATCAGGTAAATATGTAAATTTGGGTCAAATTACTCAGTTTCATCAATGATAGGGATGAGTTTGTTGACCTCCCTAGTCATTAGGATTCCAGTTGAGCACTTTGGGGATCAACACCACAAGTCATGGATTCGAACGCTGAGAGTGGGAGAAGTAGTTTTTTTTCTATATATTTCATTTCCTTTGTCATTACAAGGGTTGGATGCTGTAGAATTTGATCATTGAACATTATTGTAATCAGACTTTTGGCAAGAAATAAGAGACTAAGTTGCAACTATTTTGATTGGATTCCTATGTTAATGTGATTTTACATTGTTTTTTCTTATGTTTGCAAATGTTTTAATGTATTGTGATATCCATATTCATGCCATCTATAAATGTAATTGATTCCTAAGTTAGAAATATAGAATTCATTAGTTGATGCTCTGTTTTGGAGGAATAGTTACAATTTTATTTCATCTTCTTCTAATTGAAAATAATTCATGTTTCCAATGCTCTTTTATGAAACCATATCAGTCTAAACTAATCCATAAATATACCTTAATGTGTTAAAGTACTTACCTACCTTACCTCATCAGATCTCTGCAATTCTAATCCTTATTTTCCCTGACCTAGTTCTTCCCTAACCTATTCACCATTTAGCACCTCAAAACCAAATAAATCAAAACCTAGTATACCTAGCCTAAAATATCATTTATCCGGTCATTTGATTTTGATCTCATGGAGAGAGCCCTCTCCTGCCTAGTAGGGCTAGCTACTTGGCAAAAGATTGGTCTGTGGTTACCTTTGCTGGTCTCTTCTCAGCCTCGGAGATCCAGTGGAGTGATAACACCTTGAATAAAGAGTGGTATAAAGGATAACAAATGGTTTTGGTAAAGGTGGAACTTATCATGACATAAGGTGGGAACAAGGCTAGCTAATGGGACCACTCATCACAATGGTTCCTATAGGAAATGGTAAAACACCAAGTAAGTGCAGACGGTAGGCCAAGAAGGTTATGATGATGGATAAGAGAAACCAAGACTCAAACTATAGAAGTGGGCTAATAAAAGTGGAAATCACAAGGAATAGAGCGTGGAATCCTCTTGGGGCATGGACATAAATAAAATGAAGAAGAGAACATGAAGCTCAAATTCGAATTTGTGGTGGGTGAGAAGGAGGGATTATGAGAGATGATAAAAAATGACTACATATACACCAATACGGCAAGAAGGTGCTAAATAGGGTATCCATAATCAGGTAAGCTCTATCACTAAGCTATGACATGCATATAGGAAGTGGCGAAATTCGCAACTTGATGGGGTCAAACCGAAGGCATAAAAATAATGTTGACGGTCAAAATGAAAAATCGAAGAAAATGAGCTACCCCTATATGCTAGTTCAAGAGAAATGCACCTAAGGTCCAATGGATGTCGCAATAGAAATTCAACCCTATCTTGTAAAAACCATATAAAAAAACTAGACCCATGGTTAAAACACATAATGAAATAAATAATCATAGACGAGGGAAAAACAAGACCTATATTTTGGTTTTTTTTGAATTTGATATATTTTTTGGACTTTTGGAATGAATAGGCATAATAAATACTCACATCACACAGTAAACCAAAAAAGGGATAAATCATAAAACTCCTATGTACATTATATATAAGTGCAACTAATTCTAGTAGGTCACACTAAGGTGTGCCCACAACTGGGCACAGTCCAAGTGTTTCTATACGCGAACTTATGGGATGAAGAGATCATAAGGTTTATCAGTGTAAAACCATGCCAAATGAAGTTGAACTACCCCATCTAGAAAGGTTGACCATGCTAGGGAAAATCTAACATAGTCATACTTTCAAAACTTCCCCGTGGACATTAAGGAGGATCAAGACATAATGGAGGTATAAGACACTCGTTAACAGGTGGTGAGGAGTTGGAAGATTCAGTGGCAAGTTTAGTATTCGAAACCAAATACTTGACTCGGTCCATGGGTGGCAGTTCGAGGGAAGGCCAAGGAGATTCACCCTGGGTCAATTCAAGATTTAATATGCTGATCTCTACATGTTCCAAATCAAAGATATTAGAGGAAGAAAGAGGCGTAACATCCCTACGATTATCAGTGGATAGATATGTGACCTCCAAGTTGACTACTCAGGGAGGCTCTTCATCAATGGATTCACGTGGAACAAGCGGAGGGGCGGCCCATGTGGGCGAAGGAACCTTATCATATTCCATATTATGATGGAATTTTTGACCAACCTCAGGAGGTACTGATGGTACTGTCGAAGGGACGATATCTTCCACAATAGGTGGCGGAGGGTGCTCACTAGGTTGATCATCTTCTATAGTAATAATCAACACCACCCATGGATCAAGATGTCTATGGGGTCCACAGGTGCGAGAAGAGATCATATAGATAGGAGCCTCAGTATGATATGAGGGAGAATTTGGTGGAGGAAGTTGAGGAAAAACTCCCATAAGAGTGGAACTTTTGAAAAGTCCCTGTCCAATGCTCTGAAATTGACCAGGATGGTCCCCCACAAGTGGTACAATGTTTTCGGTCGTGGAAAGCTGGGTCGATGTCACACAATAGTCAAGCTAGTCAGTGGTGACAATATTTCCTTCACAAGGAAAGAAAAATAGACAGAAAACACACGAGACGACCGCGGTCATCACATAAAACCAGCTATGACCAATGAGCAGGTTGTAATATAAAGGAGCGTTGATGGCTTCAACATCGACATACATATTTTTCCCACCTAACATGATGGAAAAATGGGAAGGACCCCATTAGGAATGAAATTGTGACCGCCAAATACTTGGAGAGTGGTATTAGACATTGTGAGAGTCGGAGTGCCAATAACTTTCCAACAAGATATGGACATGACATAGGTGGAGGAGCCCTCATCTACCAAACTGCGATGGATGTTCTTCTAGGAAACTCACACGATAATCTGAAAATCGATTTGATAGGAGAGACTAGGGGCATATTTCTCGACATTGAAAGCAATGAAAAAAGAGTCAGATAATTCAACTCCACCAACGATAGACAACAAGGCTTTGCACTGCTGAGGGAAAATTTTCAAGACCTCCAAAGCAAACATGGCATAAAGTGCCTGAGAAATATCTTCAACAATACTGTAATGTTGGGAAACCCTGGCAGAAGGGTTGTGTGTTTTATTACGTAAAACACCCTTGCGGGGGCGATAAACAATTTCAATAGGCTTATATAGAGTGAGAGGTCTAGTGGAACTAGGTGGAGTTGGTGATTCCTTTGAAGGAGAAATCGACTGAGTTACATCATAGGAATTAGCTCACGTGGTCACGTTGACATCTTCCTTACACATAAAGATGGTTGAATTGTGAGGGAAATGGGAATATGAGTCCTCTTTTCCCCCTTGCAGAGGTCGAGAAGGTTGAGTAATCATTTGTTGTTGGGGTTGTGCAGGGAATGGATGAGTTAAAACAATAGGTTGTTGAGAAGATGGTGGTGAAAGAAGCCTGTGAACCTCATCTATCTGAGGACATTCGTGAATAAGGTGATCACCTTGACAAATTTTATAAGGGGACTTGACTTTACGACAATGCTTACTTGTGCCCCCTCCCTGAATCTGAGGATTGGTTGTAAACTTATGGGCAATTTGGTTTTGTGGTTTATTTATTTATTTCTTCTTACCACCGTTTTGAGAATTTTTCTTTGGCTGAGTGGACCTTACCGTAAGAACATTGGTGAACTACTTAGGAGGGGGTGATTTAGTAGAGCTAGAACAACTTGTTGGGAAACAAGTTGGCTCATGGGATCGGAAATGGGGCCAATCACGTCATCGACATGTGGGGTAGGAACATGTTTAGGTGGGTCAATGGAAGGCCTAGGAGCATTGAGAAATAATTCGTACAACGTACTCGACTGTGAATATATTTTATCCAACTGTTGGGTAGATAGAATAGCTTTCTCCTTAGTAACGACTCGAAACAAGGACACATCTTTGGAAATTTGTGGTTGGAGTGATCTAATGAACAATTTATGGAGAATTTCATTGGGTAACTTGGTTCTGAAAAACCTCTTGTGACGACGCCACTCATGGATATTATTAGAAATGAGTGTGGCATCATCTTGTTCTAAGTTAAAAAAATTTCAGAGTCAATATCATACCGAGTTGGTAACTGGAAATGCATTAGGAAAGTTTGAGCTAGAGAGGAAAAATCACCATAGGATGGAGTATCTAACTCGATGTACCACTTGGCAGCATCCCCGGTTAACGTTCTTTGGAACAATATAAATTTAACATAATCATCCTCCAAAGAATTAGATGAACACCATAGATGGTAGGTGGTGATGTGGGTGGAAGAATTCCCCCCACGTTTCCCTTCAAACTTGGGAATATAAGATGGTAATTTTGTGGGCATAGGCAACCACCATGGATCATGACGAATGTGGTCATTAGTTAATTTATCCAAATCCGGTAAATTAAAAGAGGGTAGAAACTGATTTTGAATTTGACTAAATGGGTCATAGGTAGGAGAATCCCCTAACCAAACTTTCGGTCCTCCCATAAATGAATTACATGGATGTGATCGTTGGTTGTGAAAATGGTTTTCCTCAAAAAATGGTTTCTGCGGGCCAACATAACTAGTAGATGGACATTTCCCCTTAGGGTAAAAACCTCCAAAGAGCAATGGGCCCCCAAAAGCATGACTACTAATGGGGTTGTACCTAGGGTGAAAAGAAGGACCCAACTTCCCAGTAAGATCGACATAAGGGGAATGATCCAGGTAAGACACAGTACTGACAGTCAGGTTACCCCCAAGTAAACTAGCCCCTATAGTAAAATTAATGGTAGGTGACGTCCCTCTAAAGAGCGAACTATACCAAGCTTGCATCATACTAGAAGTTACATTACCCCCAAGCTGACTAGGGATAATTGGTGATCCCCCCCATGGATTCCCAGAAGTAACCATTCCTAACTGAGGAACAAGAATAGTTGGTTGGGAAAATGATAGTGTTTAAATTCCTAGACCTACTGGCTGATCAGGTTGGGGTACCGTAGTCAGCATAGAGGATGGTGTGGGCCCAGAAACATTCGAGAAACTGGTGGGAGAAATAGATGAGACTGGTGTAATTCCCCAAGAATAAGTGAGAGGCGTGGATGAAGGAGTAGGAATATCCACACTAAGAGGTGGCAGCACTGTCATGGCAACTGATGTAGACTGTAATGAAGTATCAGACCCCGCCATAGGGTAAATGGTAGATAAAGGCACGTAAGTGTAATCCAGTGTAGAAATGTCAGGATTCAACCATAGTAAGTTAGGCCCTAAAGGATTAGTTAAAGGTGGATTGGAAGGAGAATTAGAGTATTCCGCCAAAGTCTCAATAGAAACTAGATCACTATCAGTGGGGCCATGCATAGATTCCAACACTATGTGATGGTCTAAGTCGCGAGCGCCGATAAGCACTCTCTTTGCAGGAGAAATAATTCCACTTCGATAAACAATTAGACCTTGAATACGTCGTGAACATCAACGAAAATATTCAACTAAGGTGATAATAAATAAAAGACAATTAAGTTAGTGCAAAAAGTCTCAGGCCAAACTATGGACTCGGACCAAACAACACACTCTATAAACGTCCTAAAATACAACACAAAAAAACATAATACAAAGAAGCTGGCGGTGGAACAATTATACTAGAGACCTGCTTTCCATCCCTTTTAGTTGTGAACTTGGCAAAAGTGCCCCCACAAGATGTGGAATACCCCCCGAGAGGATTGAGAGAGTATGACTAATATTTGTCCCAGGTACAAAGAAGATGACCTCGACCCTACAATTATGTATGAGCCCTAGAAATAAAGGCCACTATGGTCATCACGTACAATAACACAACCTGGGGGGACATTCGCAAGACAAATCAACACACAAGGGGCATGACACTTAACCTCAAAAGGAGCCAAGACCGAAACCCCCTTGAGAGTTGGTGTACTACTAGTAAAAATAAAATACGAATCGATTTTATTTTATTATCGCGTTAATTTTAATGGTTGTTGTTTAATCAAGTGGGAAGTGACGTGAATTTGAAATTGTGTGTAGAACTCTTAGTTAGTCACCCTAATGCAACTGTATGAAATTTTTTTATTGTTTTCAATTCAATGAATGTTAGCTACGAGAGGGAAAGAAATTATATAACACACCAATGAATACTAAGATGTACTTTTCACAAAATCTTCCTAAATGCAAAATATCCCACAAATTTGAATTAATGACCCAAAAACACACCAAAAATCAAACTGAGAAAGAGACCAAAACAATTCTCCCAAGAAAGAACACAAAGCACTCAAAAAGTGAAAAATATAGGAAACAAAGCCAAATAAAAAAAACTCAAAGCAATAGAAAACAAAAGCCAAAGTGGAAACAAAAGATGGCAATGTCAAACAAGCTAGGGTGCAGCAACACGATGACTTCACCAGGGTCAATGTTCTACAAAGGACTAAACTGCACCCTAGAGGCAAAGAGGCCTAAACAATATCTTAAAGAAAGAGATACAATGTGACAAAAACAATTTCAAAAGAACTTGATCAGATGACAACTGCACAACCGATCACAACAACACCATTTGTGTCACTAATGACCAAAAATAAAAGAGATCACTCAAAAAAAGTGACAAAAAAGTGCACAAAGGACATAAATTTCTGAAAGTGAGGTATGAAACAGATCCAAGAAGTCACCAAATGCAACCAAACATATTTGAAACTGAGATCTAGAAATGAGAACGATAGTCCTCAACCAATGCACACAAAGAATCCTTCAAGGGAACCTCGAAGAACATAAGCAATGGAATATGCCAACCAATAAATAAGAAATGGTTCAAATATGACAAATATCAACAGCTAACAAAAAAAAAAACAATAGATCCAATAGATCTCCAACAGATCAGCAAGTTCTGCCCAAAAAAAAATCATTTCAACACATATTCTGGCATAATAGAAGTTATTGTCCTTTCCCTTAGAATTAGAAATATAGCAACCCAATTTCTCACATATGGATTTGAAAATACCATCGATTTAAAAAAAAAGGGTAAGATACAACAATATATCTAAATAAGAATAGAAGATATTTCCATGGATGGATTAAAATCCAGAGTCCATTGAGTGAGAAGCATTCCCCTAGAGCTCATCAAATAGGGAGCAAATTTTTAGATTGGATCCCTGTCCTCCTTAACTTTAAAATAAAACAAAAAATAATCGTTTCCACAATATAGTGTACTAATGGGCTCAATATTTGCCCAATTGTTAGAGATCCATTATAAAGTAGAGTTATAATTGGGCTAGATCCCAATAAACTTACCAACCAAGCCTCTTTCCTTAAGGGAATCAACATTATTCTTCAAAAAGGTAAAAAACCCTAAATATATAAAAGGACTTGTATTCGTTCCTTTTACAAATCTACCATGGGGAAAAGAACCATTAACATCCATACTGGGGTTGGAAAGACCACCCATTGTACCAACAATGAAATCAACAAAATGCTTGATTTAATAAGGGACAATACAATAAACACCACAAGATCTAAAATACTAGCACAAAGAATAATTCAAGCGAGCTGGGAGACTAAAAATGAAAACTCCAAATATGTAGCAAAAAAAAACCATGCATTACTCTCATGCTATATTGCTTAATATTGTAGACTCTCGAGGATAATTGGTGGATATTTAGACACTTGGGAGTTAGTAAGTTCAATTTAGTCTAATGCGTCTTCAAGTAAAGTTTTTTTTTAAAAGTGTCTTTGTAATTATCTAATATGACAGTCATGATTATGTTCTAGAAGGAAAGTGATCCAATGGTTCATTCTATCCTTTAGACTAACATCACTTAATCCGTGGTTGAGCACATGGTTGGGCCAGGATCTCCATTTAAAGGGCATGGAGGGTTATTTTTTAGTGATCAATTGTGAGAAATCAATATGTAAATTGTTTTATTTTTGCATTAATATATTTCCTTTACTTCTTGTGTTAAATAAGGCCACAAATTGTTTCCCACTATAAGGGATTTAACCACATAATACATTAGTGTAACTATATTTTAAGTATATATATGAGTGGTTATAACGAACCTTAGTATTTTGGCCACTATGTTGTAGCCCCGAGGGTCTCAACTTTAATATGTCAACTCGGGGTTCTGTTGTAGCGGCTACAACCACCCTCCAAAATTTTGCATATGCATAGATTTTGAGGCCTAACCTTCTACTCCATTAGGGGAATTTTGAGGTCTAAAATGGGCCTCCTAAGGAAATTATAAAATAAAAGTGGAAATAATAAAATAAGATTAGATTACATCATAAAATTTTAGAGGGAAAAAAAGAAAAAGCTAATTTTTCAACTTATCTCCTTATTGTTTTACTCAAATTTGAGCGAAAACACTCATTGGATGCAGAATTTGATTCCTCATCCAAGGAGTACCCATGTTGCATACTTTATATGGACCTTACTACAAGAAAAATGAGAAATACATGAAAAACGTTATTATAATCACATTTTTTCATGTATTTCTCATTGTTTGTGTAGCAGGGTCCATCAAAAGTATGCAACATTAGTACTCCTTGGACGGGGAATTATATTTTACATCCAACGGTTACTCCCAATCAAAATTTGAGTAAAACCTTAGGGAGATAAGTCGAAAATACAAGTTGAAAAAGTAGTTTTATTATTTTATTAGTTTTTAATCCTTTTACTTTTTTACTCCAAAAATGGTGAATCATCCCCCATGGTTGAAATCATCACCTTGAATCCTATTGGTTATTATAAAGTTTATTTTGGTTGTACATTTTTCTTAGGAGACCCATTTTAGACCTCAAAATTTCTCTAATGCACAAGATCTTATCTTGCACTTCTATCAAGTAATCATGTTGTGATTGAGACTTATCCTTCCCATCTGTGCTTGTGTTCACTTGTTTTCACAAGCAAACCTCCTAACTTCATTGCACAATAGTTCTGGGCTTGCCTCCAGAAACTATGGAATCCTCGAGGGAAAGAAACCTTGATAATTAGAATTGTGCAGTTTAGACTAGCAATCATCCTTGAGCTTAGAAACTGTGCAATAATGGAAGGAAACCCAACACTAAAACCATAAACTGTCTAATCCCTCATTGGGCTCAGAAAATGCGTAGTGCACTGAGCCGAAAAATTTCCCATTTCCCCATAATTTCTCAATATTTCCCAACAAGGTTCTTGGAATGATTTTCGAGAAAATAAAAAGATAAAAAGATCGCTTAAAAATAGGGATCTATTTTTAGTATCCCAAAGGAGGCACACGCTATTTTTAGAAACTTCTGCCATGTGTCGCTTTTTCCTTGATGTTAGGCATACACATTATAGAACGTACTTTGCTCAAATATATTTAATTGGTGCCTATATAGCTCATTTTCATATTCGATCTTGGATCTCTATCATTCCTGAGGAGATCAAAGAACCTTCAATGGGGTCGTCGTCACTTTTCTGGGTGAGTTTCTCTTTTATCGCCTTTTGTCGCTTTTTCTGTCGCTTTTTGTCATTTTTCTTGTGTGAGTGCTATTTATTATTTCTCTTAATGCATGCTCACGTTTTATTTTTTTAGCTTGTAGAAGTGTTGTTTCAAGTTTTTGTTTTCCTTTCACAAGTGTCACATTGGTTTCTTTGTTTTTGCATTGATGGTCGTTGTTGCGGCTAATCTGCTCACTGATTTGGTTTTTTTCCTGTTCATTAAGTTTCTACACTTGATCTACATTGATTCAATCATAATTAGGTAGATCTACACTCAAGATCTCACCATCACTTAGATATTCTCATTTTCCACACTTCCCTTGGGGAGATCTGCACTTTCCTTGACCAATTTTCACGTTTCCCATTTGGGCACTGCACAATCCTAAGGCTCAAGCCGAGGGCTTTGCCTATAAAAATTTGTAGTGCATAGTACATGCTGGCCCAAATGTGCATTGTGTAGTTCTAGGGCTCAACCTGCTTCCTTGGCCACCGAGATTGAGTAATGCGCAATCTCTCCGAGTCCAATGCCTAGGCTGAACTGCACATTTCGCAGTCTCAAGCCAAAATCTTCATCCCTAGTTGCTAGGAATGCATAGTGCATAGTTCCCACAAGTAACCAATCCATCTTACTGATGAAAATTTCACAATCCTTCTCTCTAGTTTTCCATTTTTCTACTTGAACATTCCTTGAAAGTATATTTGAAAAAGACTAATGTTTGCTTGCCATGAGTGCCATTTCTATCCCACAGGTACCAAATTTGTTGAGCACCTCTCCCCAATATTAATTGTTACCATGACACCAAATAGAGTTTCTTCAAAAGAAACCATTGAAAGCAGCACATGGGAAGTAGTCAAGAAAGCACCAATTAACTTGCAAGTGCATGCGGACACACAACTTATTATAGAAAATGAGTCATTACTAATCTGGAAAATGGTTAAATATTCCTTTTCAAAAGACTTCGAGGCAGATCTAGAAGATTGATAGGTATATCTCAGTATCTAATGGCCATGATTATACAGAGTTGCATGCATATATCTAGCCTTCCCCTGTGCATATGTAATTAGTTGGATTGTGTCACACATTGATGAGAAAACTATGACATTGAGTAGTGCCAACAGATATAATCTTGCTACCTTTTTGGCAAAGTATTATCAATTCATGTATCATCTTCCTGAGCTAGTAAATCTCATGGAATCATACTTTTATGTCACCCATAGATACGAGAGCACAAAATATATTGTAAAAGGTTGGGTGAAGGAGCCATTGAAGTTTAGACAAACAACCACACATTCATACAAGACAAATTCACTCAAGAAGGCCTATCAACTCTTGGTCATCTTAACATGCATAATATAAGGTCAGCAGAGCATAGATACCTTTCCTAAATTGTGGGAAATCTTATTGAACCATGTGGTGAATGAGAGAGAGTCGTTCAACTAGTTCGATTTTTTTTCTCATTAGTTGAAAGCCCATGTAGCACAAGCCCAAGATCGTCCCAAGGGAGAGCAAGCAAGGTTTTATATGTCTTCATACTTACTAGATGCAATATGTGAACATAATCAATTTCCTGGCATGAAATGGACATGGACTCCATGATAAACTGTTGTGCATATCTATTGTAAGCTACTTTCGGATTGTAACCATAGAGGAGTTGTGGAACAACTAACTGATCACTTCATCATTCTGTTATACAAGCTTATATTGTTGATCAGCGGTTGTCATTGATCTCAATCCAAGCATCACCAAGGGCTACCCCAATATTGCATGGGAATTTTTACCTACCAAATTACTAGATTCTGGGTCAAGAATTCTTTTGATGGTTTCTACTTGTCGAGTTGTTTCTGTTGATATATGCCATGCCATGTAATTCTTCATGGTTTGAGAGATATTCATGTTTGAAGTTTGTAACCCCAGTTAGTGGGCTAAAACCCCATGGGGTTGTGGCATGGGTCATTGAAAAGTCAATAATTAATCATTTTTAAGCTCCTAAAATCCCTCCTACGTTCACTTGTTGAAGACCCTCTCAACTAAGCATTTATATAAATTGTGATCCTCATATCCTCCTTATGTAGGGATTTCGCCATCTGAAACAGGTCATCGTGGAATTTTCACTCTAAATTTTTTTCTACAAAGGTTTAGAAGCTGAAATATTTATGAGGCAAAGCCAAAATCCTAAGGAAGCTCCTGTAAAATTTTCAGATCAAGGTGCGCAAAATTTTCGGAGATATGATCTATGGAAGTTAGTGTTTTGTAGGCTCTTGAAATTCATCTCAAAGATGTGACCTTGGGAAAATTGTCATAACTCTCTCTCTGAGTATCAGATTGGAATTCTATAAAAATTGGTAGATAGTGAATGGAATGTCGTTTTTTCTATATCAATTTTAGAGCCGAATTAAGAAACAATGACACGTGGCATGACGTACAAGTTCGCTCTAGTGAAACAGTTCATAATTAGGGCATTGTGAGAGATTGGGAATAACTCTCTCTTGAAGAATCCAAATTGATTCAGACCTATGGCATTGGAAATAAGACTTAGAGGAATAATACAGGGCTGAAAATCACATATTGGGGATCAAAAATAACAGAGATACACTAGATTCAATATCGAGCTCCTAGAAGGCAAGAAAAAGCTAGATCATGTGTTGTCAAGGGTTGCAAAGGACCAAATTTTCTAGGGCAGCAAAGAAAGGTGCAGCAGAGGGTAGCATGAAAAGAGAAGCAATCAAGGTGCAGAACAGCAGTAATAATTTCATCACATGAAGTCTCCAAGTGGGAAGCACTGCATACAGTCACTGTAAAGGTATCATTGTACTAAGTCATTGTAAATACATTATTGTAAAAATTATACTAGTGTCTATCTGCCAAGAGTTGAAGAGGTAGTGTCAGGAGGTCTAGGATCATCATTAGGTAGTTGTGTCATAGTTGGGGTTATGGTCTAGTGTGTCTTCTTCTTCTACATCATTCTATATTATTATAAAGTGGACGATTTTCCCTGGTACGGGAGTCCATTCTTCTTTTATTCTTCTATAGGGTGCTAGGGTGGTGCTAGGGTGAGTTGTAGCTCATTGGGTGTTGGGGCATCCATTTATTTTACTACTGAAGAATCTCAGGCATTGGAGCATCCATCCACTGGGAGCTAGATAAGAATGATTTTCTAGATTCTAGGAAGTTGGAGCTTTATTTTCAATTGGAGTTGAATATTAAAGTATTATTAGAAAAGCATTAGGTGGTTTTTGTCTCGGAGTGGGTTTCCACCTTAAAAAATGTGTGCATTTTTGTTCCTTTTGTTTACTTCTATCATTGTACAAACACTGATAATAATTGAATATTAACTAATGCTCTAATTGAAAGGAATATTGATTCACCCCCCTCTCAGTATTTCCAACAATTGGTTTCAGTGCTTGGTTCTTTCAATAGCAGTTTAACAGCTGGAAGGAGCTCATAGAGCATACCAAGAATGGTGTACCTCTATTCAATGAAAATAATTATGCACTTTGGAAAGGAATAATGGAGGTCTATCTCTTGGTGCAAGGTTACGAGGTATGAGACACTGTTCAAAATGGATTTACATCAACCGTGGATGAACAAGGTAAGAATAATTTGGTAAATGATGCAAAAGCAAAGAATATTATTATCAGTGGACTTATTGAATCTGCTTATCATAAGGTGTTGGGTTGTAAAACCGCCAAAAATGTATGGGATAAGCTTGAGAATATATATTCAGGTGACTCAAATGTCAAAGAAGCAAAGCTTCAAATCTATAGAGAAAAATTTTAGCAACTCAGAATGAAAGAAGATTGCAACATTGTTGCATAATTCCAATACGTTGATGAAATAACCAATACTCTAGAAGGATTGGGAGAGCCAGTTGACGAGAATACTATTATACGAAATATTCTTAGAACGTTACCAGGGAGATTCAACCCAAAGGTATCGGTCTTAGAATATGGTGAAAACCTGGACAAACTCAGCAAAGAGGAATTACATGGAGTTCTCATAGCATACGAAATGAGACTTGATGAAGAAGAGGGCACTTCACATCTAGAAACTGCGTTCGTTGCATCTAAGAAAACCAATAAGGACAAACAACCTTCAATTTAAAAGACATGCACCTGCAAGTGTGAAGAAAAGGGAGATGATGAAGAAGGTCTTTCAGATGAAGAATATGCTTACTTTACGAGAAAACTAAGAATTGGTAAGGGAAAATTCAAAGGTGAACTTCCACTAATATGTTTTGGTTGTGGTGAGGTTGGGAATTTAGCAGCAAAATTTCCGAACAAAAGTGATGGCAACTCAAAAGGAAAGAAAGGCTTTAATAAATTCAACAAGCAAGAAAAAAGGAAAGGATCCAAAAGGAACTTTCTCTCTAAAGAAGATAGCTCATCATCTGATGAAGACATTGATAGCGAAGAAGAAGCCAATGAGAGAGTATTGTTTATGTCTGAGCACAATAAACAAGAGGTATCAAACAACGAATAAGAAGGGTTGACCATAGAAGAATTATCTCAAGAGGCAATCAGGCTTATAAAAGAGCTCAAGGCTGAGAAAATCCATTCCAATACTCTTGAAGAACAAGTTCAAGGTCTCAAAATTGAAGTTGAAGAACACAAATGTATTGAATATTCACTGCAAAAGAAGTTGGAAGAAAGAAACCAAGAAAGAGAATCATTAGAAGCTGAAGTAGTCTCACTACGTAAGGAAGTGAAGAAGGGAAAAACTATCCATAAATATGCCAACAGCTCAAGGGCATTGGAAGAACTCATCAAAAATCAATGATCTTATAGTGACAGAACTAGCCTCGGTTACATAGAAGAAGAAGCAGGACCTTCTATAACAAAATACAATGAACCTATGAGATATGACATGAATGTAGACTTCATTGGACAAGATTCCCAAGAAAATCCTTGGAAGACGATTCCTCAATGAAGATTTCCATCCAAGTACTGACATATTTTTCATGGCTATTGTTATTCATGTGGAAAAATTGGTCATAAAGCTGTAGAATGTCACACGTACCCTAGGAACCAATACAATTCCAGGAGATCCTTCAAATATGAACCTCCCAAGGCTCAACGAAACATTAATAGATTTGAACATTTAATAAATAATATGGAATGTTACAAATGTCAGAACTTTGGACACATAGCCAGAGACTGCAGGCTTGAAAATCCTCCAGAAGAATCTTCAAAGCCACAGAATGAACAAACATGGAAGAAGAAGAAGACTGATAATTGTGCTCTCGCTCTCAAGGCTCACAATAACAAAGATGTGTGGTATGTTGACAGCAACTGCTCAACGCATATGACTGGAGATAGAAGGAAATTTGTATCTCTGAAAGAGAAGAAGGATGGAACTGTATCCTTTGGAAATGATGGATCTTCAAATGTTATAGGATCAGGTACCATCACTCTCAGAAGAAAAGATGTTATAGCCAAGAATGTTCTATTGGTTGAAAACATGAATCAAAATCTGCTCAGTGTTGGAAAAATGTGTGATCAAGGACACACAATGCTATTCAACTCCACAAAATGTGAAATTAGGAAAGGCAAGTATGGTAAAATTGTGGCTACAGCAAGTCGAGCTCCAAACGACATATATGTTCTGGATGAAGCAACTAAAGCATGTCTACTAGCTAAAGAAGATGAAAGCTGGTTATGGCACAAACGAATGGGCCACATAAACTTTGACAATATTGTCAGGATAAGAAAAAAGGAAGCAGTACGAGAAATGCTGAAAATCTCAAAACCTTCCAACACACTATGTGAGGCCTATCGGCACGACAAGCAGACAAAAGTGCAATTTAAAACAAAAGAACACTTTGCATCACATCCATTGGAATTGATACATAATGATCTATGTGGTCCTGTGAGAACAAAAGGCTTAGATGGAGAATTATATTTCATGTTAATGATAGATGACTATACCAGGATGATAGCTGTCAGTTTCCTAAAGAAAAAATCTGAAGAATTTGAGTGCTTTAAGATATACAAGGATTTGGTCGAAAATGAAATTGATTTGAAAATAGTCTAAGATCAAATAATGATGGAAAATTCACTTCCAAATTTGACGAAAATGGAATAAAAAGACAATTTTCAACAGAACGAACGCCTCAGCAAAATGGAGTTGTTGAAAGAAAGAATAGAACCATACAGGAAATGGGTAGAACAATGTTGAAGGACTCAAAATTGGATGAAAAATTCTGGGTTTAAGCAATTGATACGATAGTATTCATTATCAACAGAATTATTCTCAGAAATAATTGCAACAAGACCCCATATGAATTATGGAAAGGAAAACCAGCTAATGCAAAATATTTTAGAATCTTCAGAAGCAAATGTTATATCAAAAGAGAAGATCAAAATTTGGGTATGTTTGAATCACGTGTTGATGAAGGTATCTTTGTTGGTTACTCATGCAAAAGAAAGTCCTATAAATGTTATAATCTAAGATGAAAACAGATAGTGGAGAGCATAAATGTTACATTTGACGAAGATGGTGTTCAAACGAATAATGATGAGGATCTAGAATCTTTGAAACTGGAGACATAGGTTGAAAAAGACACAGATAAAATTATATAACAAGAAGCAACTATCAACCAGGAAGAAGTAAATAATGATCATCAAGATATGCCAGAACAACAACAAGAAGCTCCTCCAAAGAGAAACACAAGAATGGATTCGAAAGAACCATCCATTAAATCAAATCATTGGTGACATAAATGAAGGTCGACAGCTTTGTTCACCACAACAAGCTCACATTGCTTTTCTAGCAACCTTTGAGCCTAGTAGTTTTGAGGAAGCCAACCAGAATGAACATTGGGTAGCAGCTAAGAATGAAGAATTGGAACAAATTGAGAAGAATAACACCTAGGAATTAGTTCCACAACCAAAGGATAAAAATGTCATTGGGACTAAATGGGTTTTCAGGAACAAATTGAATGAAGATGGGTAGGTTACTAGAAACAAAGAAATATTGGTTTGCAAAGGCTATGCACAAGTGGAAGGAATTGATTTCGATGAAACATTTTGACTAGTTGCTAGAATGGAAGCCATATGAATGTTTCTCACCTATGCATGGTCAAGAAAAATCAAAGTCTACCAAATGGATGTTAAGTCAGCATTTCTAAATGGAGAATTAGAAGAAGAAGTTTACATCGAACCACTTGAAGGTTTTCTACTATCAGAAAAAGAAGACTATGTTTTCAGGTTAAAGAAGGCTCTATAGGGTCTCAAGTAGGCTCCCAGAGCATGGTATGCTCGTCTTGATGGATATCTACGTCAACAAGGGTTCAAGAAAGGTATTGTTGATAGCAATATTTATGTACAAATAGATAAAGATAATTTAACAATTGTTGAGGTATATGTGGATGATATAATATTTGGTAGCAATGAGGATCAACTAAGTAAGAAATTTTCTACAAATATGAAAAGTGAGTTCGAGATGTCTTTACTTGGTGAGATGACATACTTCTTAGGGATTCAAATATCTCAGCAAGAGAAAGGAATATTTATATGTCAAGCCAAGTAAATCAAGGAAATGCTCAAGAAATTCAAAATCGAAGATTGCAAACCCGTCCTTACTCCGATGGTAACAGGTTGCAAATTGAGCATAGACGACTCATCTAGGGATGTGGATCAGAGGTTGTACAGATCTATGATTGGTAGTCTTCTATATGTAACAGCCTCCCAGCCAGATGTTATTCAAGCAGTTGGACAAGTAGAAATATTCCAAGCAGCACCAAAAGAATCACATATTATTGTTGTCAAAAGAATTCTTTGATATCTAAAGGGCAGAGAAGAACATGGCTTGTGGTATCCCAGTAGGTAAAAATCTCATTATTCAAGCCTTTACAAATGCAGATTGGGTAGGAAGCGTTGATGATCGTAAGAGTACTAGTGGAGCAGCATTCTATCTAAGTGGTTGTCTCGTATCATCGTTGAGCAAAAAGCAAACCTCAATCTCGTTATCTACAGTGGAAGCAGAATACATTGCAGTGGCAACATGTTGTACTCAAGTCCTTTGGATGAAACAAAATTTTAAATATCTTCAAGTACAATTCAGTGAGCCTATTCCTATATTTTGTGACAACACCAGTGCCATCAACATCTCCAAGAATCGTGTCATGCATTCAAAAACAAAAGACATTCCGATCAAATATCATTTTGTTAGAGAACAAGTCGCTAAAAATAATATCAAACTTGAGTATGTTGGTACAAAAGAACAAATCATTGATATCTTCACTAAACCTTTACCTCGTGAAGCATTTGAATATCTTTGCCAAAATCTTGGGATTCTCCCAAGTTCTCATTAGATTTTCCTTATTCAGAATATAAAGGGGGAGTGGAAGTGTGTACAGGTCCGTAGGATGGTTGTGTGTCAGGGGGATTGGAAGTGTGTACAGGTCCTCAGGATGGTTGTGTGTCAGGGGGATTTACCCTTTGTAATTGATGTCAAAGGGGGAGAGAATGTTGTAGGAATAGGTGTCATGATCACAAGGGGAGTACTTGTGTTGCAATCAATGCCAAAGGGGGAGATTGTTGATCAACGGTTGTCATTGATGTCAACCCAAGAAGCACCAGGGGCTACCCCAATATTGCATAGGAATTTTGACCTACCAAATTATATATTTTGGGTCAAGAACACTTTTGATGGTTTCTACTTGTCGAGATGTTTCCTTTTATATATGACACGCCACGTAATTCTTCACGGTTTGAGAGATATTCATGATTGAAGTTTGTAACCCTAGTTAGTGTGCTAAAACCCCATGGGGTTGTGGCATGGGTCATTGAAAAGTCAATAATTAATAATTTTTAAGATCCTAAAATCCCTCCCACGTTCACTTGTTGAAGCCCCTCTCAACCTAAGCATTTATATAAATTGTGATCCTCATATCCTCCTTATGTAGGGATTTTTCCATCTGAAACAGGTCATTGTGGAATTTTCACTCTAAATTTGTTTCTACGAAGGTTCAAAAGCTGAATTTTTTATGAGGTGAATCTGAAATCCTAGGGAAGCTCTTATAAAAATTTCATATCAAGGTACGCAACATTTTCGGAGATATGATCTGTGGAATTCAGTGTTTTTGCAGACTCCTGAAATTCATCTCAAAGAAGTGACCTTGGGAAAATCGTCATAACTCTCTCTCTGAGTATCGGATCAGAATTCTATAAAAAGTGGTATATAGTGCCTGGAATTTAGTTTACACTGTAACAATTTCAAATCCGAATGAAGAAACAGTGACACGTGGCACGCCATACAAGTTGGATCTTCTGAACTAGTCCATAATTAGTGCATTGTGAGAGATTGGGCATAACTCTCCATTGAAGAATCCAAATTGGATCAGACCTGTGGAATTGGAAAGAAGACTCAGAGGAATACTATAGGGCCGAAAATCACATATTGGGGATCTGAAATAAGATAGATACACCAGATTCAATATCAAGATCCTAGAAGGCAAGAAAAAGCTAGATCATGTGTTGTCAAGGGCTGAAAAGGACCAGACTTTCTAGGGAAGAAAAGCAAAGCAAGGTGCAGCAGAGGCTAGCATGAAAAGAGCAGCAATCAAGGTGCAGAACAACAACAAGAAGTTCATCACATGAAGTCTTCAAGTGGGCAGCACTACATATAGTCACTATAAAGGTATCATTGTACTAAGTCATTGTAAAACAATTATTGTAAAAATTGTACTAGTGTCTATCTGCCAAGAGTTGAAGAGGCACTGTCGGGAGGTCTAGGATCATCATTAGGTGGTTGTGTCATAGTTGGGGTTATGGTCTAGTGTGTCTTATTCTTCTACATCATTCTATATCATTGTAAAGTGGACCATTTTCCCTGGTACGAGAGTCCATTATTCTTTTATTCTTCTATAGGGTGGTAGGGTGGTGCTAGGGTGAGTTGTATCTCATTGGGTGTTGGGGCATCCATTCAGTTGACTACTGAAGAATCTCGAGTGTTGGAGCATCCATCCAGTGGGAGCTAAAGAAGAATGCTTTTCTAGATTCTAGGAAGTTGGAGCTTTATTTTCAATTGGAGTTGAATATTAAAGAATTATTATAAGAGCATTAGGTGGTTTTTGTCCCAGAGTGGGTTTCCACCTTAAAATCTGTGTGCATTTGTGTTCATTTTTCTTACTACTAACATTGTACAAGCATTGATAATATGTGAAGATTAACTAATGCTTTAATTGAAAGGAATATTGATTCACCCCCCCCTCCCTCTCAATATTTCCAACATATATTTGAGCATAACCCACCTTGCATATCTCGAGGAGAAATGGACGAAATATCAGAGATTTCAAATTGGTTTGCCTTATGGATGGAACACTTATTATAGTGTTCAGTGGACATAAGCCACCACATTGTTTCCAAGGGTATGGAACCAACAAGCTTGTCATGCAAGAAGTGTCATTTAAGCTTACCATATGGTTTTCAACAACACTGCACAGGAAGAAGAAAGCACCATGGCCCACTCTTCCTTTGCAGATCATATTATACGAGATTAAGAATCTCAAATTTAGAGATATTGAAGCAAAATCCATAGTAAAGTTTGAGTTTAGTACAAAAGACTTCAATCCATATGATATGAGGGGAATTTGAAAGGACCATTGTCTGATAATCTACTACAATTGGGTCAACGATGCATTTCATTTCCCGGAGGAGGATCCATGGACCAATTTCTACAATGCCTCCAGACCCCGTGAGCCAATCAATATAGTTGGGACTTTACATGTCGCTCCACAGATGACAACTCCAATAGAAACAAGAGCAGAAGGAAGTGGCTTGGTACAAGACAAGGGAAAGAGAAAGGTTTCCGAAAGAGCATAGGAAGAACAAAGTTGTAATATGAAAGCATATTGTTGGGAAAAATACTGAGAGGGGGGGGTGAATCAGTATTTACTGCATATTCAAAAACTTTTCACTTTTTCATTCCTTAAAACCCATACGCTACTTTGTTGAATCCAAGTAGCGTATACACGCGGATATACTTCATAAAACTCGCGTATACACAGAAATCTAATTATGCCATTAGTTCTTCACTTATATCATTCCATCATTCATTCATTAGATGTTCTATAAACAGTAAACATGTGCAAGTGGGTGAATGAAGAATGCATTAAACCATCATACAAAGCATCACACATGAACACCAGGATTTTTAGGTGGAAACCCAAGCCTGAGAAACCACCGCCGCAGCTTGCTCACCTTCAATATTTTATTATAGAGAAAACATCTTACAACATATGTGCCGGGCGTACTTGACCAAACACGTGTGCACCCACCGCGCTGCTTACTAGCTCTCTCCGGAAGGGAGCTATGACCCTCCGATCTCGTTTCTACCCTCTCCCCGGGAAGGAGCCATGACCCCCCGACTCGCTACCAGCCTCTCCCGGAAGGAGCTACAACCGGTTGCTCGCTATCACTTCTCACCCAAAAGGAGCTACGACCCCTCGATGAGTATAGGCTGGCAACCTCACACCAGCTTGGACCACGTTTCATCAATTTTCACACCGGATCCAACAACTTCACAGAACAACACTTGCAGGCCACATTTCATCATATTTTCAAACTGGACCCTTT
Organism: Pinus albicaulis; assembly: GCA_034641835.2. Taxonomy (NCBI): domain Eukaryota; kingdom Viridiplantae; phylum Streptophyta; class Pinopsida; order Pinales; family Pinaceae; genus Pinus; species Pinus albicaulis. The sequence continues at coordinate 84,754,151 of CM076583.1, forward strand.
CCATACTTTTAAGCACAAACAAACATCACCAACAGATACTTATCAACACAGATCAGATAGCAGAAACACAGTAGAATAGATCAGATACTTCATACCCCTTGCTTCAGCAAACCCTAGTTTGCATACGCGCTTTCCCTTTACTGATGTCGCGTATATACGCGCTTACGTCCACACAAACCAGCGTATACCTCAGTGTATATTTCATTGCGCATACGCGCTTTCGCTTCAGCGAAGCCGCGTATATACGCGCTTCCTCCACGGCGAAGTAGCGTATAGATCTTTAATCATTATAGAGCAGCATACTTCTTCAGATCAGATGTTCAATTCAGATTTACCCTTTTACTTCAGACAGATGCTCGCCTAGATGTTCGCCTCATCACAGATCTAGGCCTTCCATAAACAGATCTAGTAGATACAAGTGCATTTCAGATCTAGATCCCCTTCTTCTTCATTGGTGCATCATATATTCAGATTTATCATTCAAGTGTAACCCTTTCCATTCAGATCTACTTTAGAGAGAAGTATTCATTCAAGCTCAGACATCTTGCACCCACACTCATGATTTGCACAATGAATTTCTTCTCCTTATATAGGTTTATCCTTTTTCAATACCATGAGCCCCTTTTTCAATACCATGGGCCAAAACAATACCACGAGCCCAAAACTACCTGGACGGGGTCAATTAGGCGGATCATTACCCAATACAATGGGTCAATACCATGGTGGTTACCCTTGGTTTTGCACTTTTTGAGCGCTTTAGCCCATACGCGACTTGGCACGTTCTTTTCCGCGTGCATACGCGACTTCCCCTAGGCAAATCCGCGTATTCCTAGAGACATACTCTTTTTCATCATATAAATAGCACATGCTGAAATCCTTTCTTCATTGCCTTCTGTTCACACTGTAGATACATTAGATTTCCTTCATCAAGGACATATTCTATCAAGCACAACTTCATCAAGTAAGTTGTCATCTTCTTCATCAAGTTGGTTGCCTTTCAAGGACAACACTCAGCATCATATTGTCAACAAACATCATATCACATCAGATTTACATCATTTACCAAGTCCATCAAGTCAAGCATAACTTCATCAGGTGGATTCCCATCAAGGACAACACATGTCAACAGTCACATGTCTTCATCTTCATTCAGTGGGTTGCCATCAAGGACAACACTCTGCATCATATTTCCAACAATCAAATTCTCACAAAAGCATCTTTGGAAGAAGAATAAAAGAGGAAGTAGAGACAACAAAGAGCAAAGCGGAGAAAGAGAGAAATAAAGAGATTGCAAGAAGCAAAATTGATAGCATAGAAATCAGAACAAGAGTTGAGGGGAGAACAAGAAAAAGGAGGAAAGGACATGAGGAGAAGAAGAAGCATGAATAATAAGGCAAGGTTCTGTTACCATAGTTATATGATAAGTCATGAGTGTGTTTTAAATTTTTTGTTTTTAGGATAAAAATTTGTAAATTTTAAAAAAAATTAGAACGCCACTGAAAGTTTTGGTAGCGCCTGTTTTAGCCCTCTCGGACAGTCTGTTTTAATTTTGTTTTATGTATGTTTCTCCTTTACCCAATGCTATCGGAAATTCTAGTAACCTCCCCTATTTTAAAATAAAAATAAAAACGGCATCCTCTTTTGTGTTAGCCATGTGTTCCCGTTATCAACTACGTTTTAACTTTTTTATCATGAGTTATGTCACTTGTTAGGAAAGGTTTACGTTGAGTGATTTTGAGTTGAGGCGTGGTTATACATGGAGCAAGCTAGGTGTCAATCTATAGTTGTAAAATCCAACTGTTGTTTTTCATGTCTGTCATCTGAGTCGTTATATACACATGTCGAGGTATGCATTAAGTGTCAAGGTAGATCATGGATCTGAAATTTAATGTGGTGACCAATTGGTTTGATCACGCATGAATGTTGCTCAAATTTTAGGCTTGTCATAAGGATACAATGGAAGTTATTTCCAGCTCCAGCTCCGTTCAACTCCAACCACCTGTAGTGTATTATCTGAAACACAAAATCCAAATAAAGTTAATCATGACTACCACAAGGTGTGTTTTACAGTCCAAGATATTTCCCATTATGAAAAATCTCATGCAGGAAAAGTTGAACCAACATATTTTTTTTAAACCACCAAAAGAAAGGGAAAAAAATTAGTCTCGAGTTTAACTGTTGGTGAATGAGTAGCTCTAGTGAGCAACTTGAGGAAGGAGACCCAGAATTTAGACAGTTTTCATTCAAGATACAACAACACCTATTACGTGATCTCCCCTAATCTTAACACCTATCAGATTATAGCAGAAAACCTTCTTTATTGCTGGAGATGACTAAGAAAGGAAGAAAACTAAAACACATTGAACCCCAAGGAATTGATCTAGTTGATGCTAATCTAAATGTGAGAAGGTGATGCAGGGGCATTAGACATTAGCCAGCAATGTAGGAAATTTTGTCCACATGTTGTGGCTAGGAGGGTTCAGAATCATTCGAATTGTAGCAGCAAGGTGTCAATACCTTAGCTGTCTATTGCATTTAGGATAGTTAGAATCAGTAGAAGTCGAATAGCTTTAGTTTTAGTCCATCTGTCATGTTTCAGTTAATTCTAATGAACTGTAGTTAGGCTTTTGATTTACCAAAAACGGTCCTCACAGAGGAACCGAAAAGACATATGTTGATGTATAAATGTAACCCCCCGGGTTCACTGAAGGGAGGATATTTTCACAATGAAGTTGTGTGTTAAGATTTTGCTTTAGTTGAATAAAATCCGATATTTTATTGACTATTTGTGTGTGATTGAATTAGTCTCTGTGTAAATTTGTTTTGGTCCCGAGCGTATTGTCCTGTGATTAGTTCAATGAAGAGAATTGTTGTGTAATCTCCGCAATCCCTGTCTATGGTTGATTTTAGGTTTCCCTGAAACGGTTGCATTTCATTGCGTGACAACACGAGGGTGATACAATAACCAACATCACAGACGTTGTAGAATGCCAATCTTTGAATGAGTGCTCCAGTAGTGTGATTACCACAGAACTATTGATACGGGTCATGGCTGAACCCCGCTTATAACATAATTAGATTTGTTTTGTTATTAATTAAAATCATGTACCGAGGTTAGACCCTAAGTCTGTGAACCGAGCGGGTAGAAGGATAGAGTAACCCCGGTGTAACCTGTGGTCACGTACTGTTCAAAGCGGGAAGTTGTATTGATCGCACCGCTTTTGTGAGATAAGTGGTATTTTCCAATTGGGAGCGATTCCATAGAGTGGTTGACACGTAGCATAAGGTGGGACCCCAAAAACCGCCTTTCCGCATTCCATCACACATTAAAGTTCGAGTGAGGAGGTAGTGTGATATCGACGAACGCCGTCAATCTGGAGGAAGGCTCATCGAACGGCGATCGCGCTCGGAAGTAGCACGAAGGATAATCTAAGGTATGAACGTTTAAAAGTGTGAACCGTCGATTATATGTGTGGGCCCGGAATATATTAAAGTGTTTTTTTGCAAAGATTATCGGGTTATTAATATAAATTTTCGAAGGGTAGTAACCCTGGTTATAAGGTTCGACGATAGAATTAAATTTCGGGAGACATACATTAAATTTTCCAAAGTTTGCTGAATGTATTTATTTGTCAATTTATCTGAAATTGATAAATAAAATTACAAAGAAATTGAGGAAGACTACGTGGAAATATACTGAGTTAATTGAGTGGAAATGTTGGCAGAGCTACACTAGAGACCAGCCCTCCTTAGGGGCCGAATTTAGTTTTGTTGTTGTCATTTGTGGTATCAGAGCTGTTGTTTTGAGTTTTTTTTGCAGAGAATTAAAATGGAAATCCGAGTTGGTAGAGGTGCTAGCAGAAGGAGACCTATTGCCAATGCAGTAGTGTTGGAGACCTTGCAGAGGTTTGAAGCTAGAATGGATGCCATGGAGCAAAGACAGCCCAGAGATCCTGAAGACATTAGTGAACCTGAATTAGAAGAGGCTGAAGAAAATGCTGAGATTCCTCCTGACTTGAGGCTCCTCAGAACTGTTCTGGGGTATATAGTTAAGCCCAAGATTGAAATGTCAAGTTTTGTAGGAGAACTGAATCCAGAAGAGCTAGTGGACTGGATTAATGAAATGAACAAGTGCTTTGATTATGAAGAAATGAGTGAAGATAAGAAGGTCAAGTTTGCAGTAACAAAGCTGAAGGGACATGCTACACTTTGGTGGGATGGAGTGCAAGAAGAAAGAAGGAGAGTTGGCAAGCAGCCTATCAAGAGCTGGACTAGAATTATGGCTAAGTTAAAAGGTAAATTCTTACCTAGTGATTATCAGCTAACATTGTTTAGGCAAATGCAAAACCTAAGACAGAGGTTGCTGACAGTAAAGGAATACACAGAAGAATTCTATAGAGTAAGCATAAGAGCTGGGAAATTTCAAGACACACAAGAGAAGACTACTAGATATGTGAATGGTCTCAAGCTAGAGATCCAAGATGAGATTTGTCTTCTGTCTCCTAAGATAGTAGAAGAGGCCTACCAGATGGCCTTGAAATCAGAGGAGAAACTCTTGAGGAAGCAGTCTACCAAAGGGAGATGTAATTTCCGTGGGAAGGGAATTCAGGGTGGTAGAGTAAAGCTTACTACACCCGGAGATGGAGCTAATAGTAGCTCACCTCAGAATGCATCTACAGAGGGTGATGCAAGAGGGAGAAGGGGTTCTCACAGAGGAAGAAGAGGCAGAGGCAGAGGCAGAGGTAGAGAATTGAGGTGCTATAGGTGTCATCAAGTGGGACACAAGCACTATGAGTGCCCAGAGAATATGGGTGCTGGTCCAAGAAATGCTATTGTTGCTCAGGTTGGAGAGGAGGCAACAATTGAAGAAGCAATTTGCAAGCCAAAGAGGTCACTAAGCCTGCACAAAGGAAGACTTTGTTTAGGAGAATATGCAAAGTCCAGGGGAAATGTTGCCAGCTAGTCATTAATAGTGGCAGCACAGACATTCTGGTTTCCACTGAGGTGATAGAGAAGTTGAAGTTGAAGACAAGGGAGCATCCAACTCCCTACAAGGTGTCCTGGTTGCATAAAGGGCACCAGTTGATTGTAAAATAATAGTGTGAGATAGAGCTGCAAATGGTCAAATACAAAGAAAAAGTTTTGTGTGATGTGATGCCCATGGATGTGTGTCACATACTACTGGGTAGACCTTGGCTGTTTGACAGAGAAACAATGCATGATGGCAAGAATAACACTTACAAGTTCTTCAAGGATGGGGTACATCATACATTGATACCCATGGAAGAAGGAGAGCCATCAAGTAGAGTGGTTGATCCAAAGACCTTGTTGCTGAGCGGGAAGGAATATCTGCAGAAGATTGAAGAAGAAGAGGTAAGCTTTGCTTTAGTTTGCAAACCTAAGGTAGTTCTTACTTCTACAAAGATTTCTGATTTTCCAATAGAAATCCAAGAGATGTTAGACAGTTATTGTGACATTGTTGTGGATGATTTACCTGATGAGCTACCATCTGTGAGAAAGATCATCCATCAGATAGATTTTATCCCTGGTTCAAATCTGCCAAACAAGGCAGCCTACAAAATGACTCTCACAGAAAATGAGGAAATCAGGAGACAAGTACAGGAATTGGTGGACAAGGGACTGATCAGAGAAAGTTTGAGTCCATGTGCAATACCATCAGTATTGAGCCCAAAGAAGGATGGAGGCTGGAGGATGTGTACTAATTCTAGAGCTATCAATAAAATAACAATCAGGTACAGATTCCCTTTGCCCAGAGTTGAGGATTTAATGGACTGTTTGAGTGGTGCTAAATATTTTTCAAAGATAGATTTAAAAAGTGGATATCATCAGATTAGAATAAGAGAGGGTGATGAGTGGAAAACTGCCTTTAAAACAAATGAAGGACTGTATGAATGGATGATCATGCCTTTTTGGTTGTCAAATGCACCTAGCACTTTTATGAGGCTTATGAATGAAGTATTGAAAGAATTCATTGGTAAATTTGTGATAGTGTATCTGGATGATATATTGGTTTTCAGCAAAACTAAAGAAGAACATTTAAGGCATCTTAATTATGTCTTGAAGAAGCTGCACCAAGAGAAACTATTGATAAACTTAAAGAAATGCTCGTTCATGAAAGAAGAGTTGGTGTATTTGGGTTTTTTTTTTCTGCAGAAGGATTGAAGATGGACCCAGAAAAGGTTAAGGCAATTGTGGAGTGGCCTT
>CM076583.1:84760475-85000243 GCA_034641835.2 Pinus albicaulis
AATTCCTTTGATTTTTCTTTTAGGACTTTTACCCTCTTTACATTTTTTATTTTATTTTTCTCATATGGGAAAACAATTTGCAGAAAGAAAAGCATGTACATATATATATATATATATATATATATATATATATATATATATATATATATATATATATATATATATATATATACATATATACATATATATATATATATATATATATATATATATATATATATATTTTATAGAAACGGATATGGATTATATTAGATATTGGCCAAAATTCCTTTCACCGGTTAAAATAGATCAGGCATAGCCCTTGAACTTACTTCTACCAACTGATCATAGGCCCCAAAATTTGGAGATCCGTGTTTTTTACTTGAGACTAGAGAATCTATCTCCGTTAATTTTCCTATCTTAAATGTACAAACAAACTGTTTCAAAATAATGCAGTAAAACATAACTCTAAATTAAGGGATGGAGTCCCACTCCACAATACCGTCTTTCAAGAGAGAGCCAGCGGGAAGTGGCACCGCCCTGTTGGCTTCCAGATCAGCATCTTTATTATTCCCCCTCAATACATGAAGGAAGTTTGCAGTCTGAAAAGATTTCACCAGAATTCTGATTCTTCAAATCACTCTTGCCAATCTAAGATCTGTAGGAGAAGAAACCTCCAATAAAACTTTAATAATGGACTGAGAATCTCCTATAATATTAACCTCTGAGAGACCAAAGGCCTTAGCATGCTTGAGACCTTGAAGAAGAGCCAAGGCTTCTGCTTGAATGCTGGTGGAATGACCTAAACCCCAAGCGAACTTAGTCACAATTCTGCCCTCCTTATTCTTTATAACTCCTCCAGCCCCAGCCAATCCGGGATTGCCTTTCGCTGCCCCGTCGAAGAACAGAGAGTATCTGGATTGCCTGTTGAGCAAATCAGATAGATCATTCTCCTTCCCTCTGAATTGCCACTCTTTTGTATCCTTGTGATGCCTTGTTTCTCCAGAGAATTGGAGATCCAACGAGGCACCCCAGTCTAGGTCTTGCTGACTTAGGTTCGAGTCCGAAAAATGCTCCCCCAGACTTTCTTTCCAAAGACTTTTTATTTTGATGATGGTGAACTGCGGATTTAAGCTTTCATCTCTGAAGACTCTTCTGTTTCTCTCCAGCCAGATTTGCCAGCAGATAAATTTCGGCAAGGAGAGCCAAGCGGCTTTAAAACTTTCGTTTTTTGGGAGCGTTTCTGGGTAGAAGTTTCGCCAGTTGGAAAATAAGTCAGGGATAGACATTGGTAAGATGAATTCTGTTTTCCAATGGCTCAAGAGGTTCTGCCAGATTTCTTTTGAGAATTTGCAGTCCAAGGTAATGTGTTGGGCGTTCTCTTCACTGTCACAACACAAGTGGCATCGTGAGGGACCTTGGAACCCTTTCTTCTTCAATCTGTCTTCAGTTAAAATGCCTTTGTGGCATAACAGTCAGCATAATGAGTCAACTTTTGGCATGGATTTGTAAGTCCAGAGCCCCTTCCACACAGCAGGGTCAGGAGGGACGTGTGGACGATCTTGGAGGCTTTTATACCCCTGCGCAACAGTATAAAGCCCTGGGGCGGCTCCCCAACCGCGGGCGTCCTTCCTACCAACGCGGAGAGGCGCCTTACCGTGCAGCAGAGTGAGAAGGAGGTCACGTTCTTGAAACAGCTCTGGAGGAACAGGCGGGAGACTCCATCGCAGCCAGTTGCTGCCAGCCCACAGCGAAATGTCCCAAAGAGAAACGCAACCTGCTTGGTCCAGCCACGGTCGCAGCGCATGCAGAGAGCTATAGCTTGATAATGGAGGATGCATCATGATGTTGTCGTCCCATGTTCTGATTTCTTTGCCGTTGCCAGGAATCCAATACGCTCTGTCTCTGATTAAAGGAGCTGCTTTGAGACATAGTTTGATCAGTTGCGAACCAGAGGTGGGTAGTGAGGTTTCCAGGCATCTTTTCCATTTCCCCATGAAATACTTCCTCCATAAAGCTCTTTGCGCCCACCTTGGGTGAGGACCAATGATTCTCCAGAAAATCTTGGCTCCCATGGCTGTGTTTTGGAGGTTGAGATCTTTAAAGTTTAGGCCTCCTTCATTCTGAGGCTTACAGATTTTCTCCCAACTTACCAAGGGGATTTTCCTGTCATTGTGTTTGACGCCTTTCCAGAAGAATTTGCGGATGAAGGCTTCCATTTTTTTGATGATGCCAATGGGAGCAAGGATCACAGAGAATTGAAAAATGGGGAGACTACTGAGAACAGATTTGATGAGGACAGTTTTGCCGGCAAGGTTTAACCATGAGAATCCCCATGCTTGAATTTTAGCCTTGAATTTATCCAGAAGAGGAATCCAATCTCTGCTGTAAGCTATTTTTCGGAAGATAGGAAGGCCCAGATAGGTAAAAGAGGTCCAACTGAGGGAGGCAGAAAAGCCAAGGATTCTGGTGATGGCCGAAAGAATGGAGGCAGAGATATTCCAACAAAAAACTTTGCATTTACCTTTGTTTAAACTGCTGCCTGTAGCTTCGCTGTAATCATCCAGAACCTCCTTGAACATTAAGGCTGATCTGACAGAGGCAGCCCCTAACAAGAGGGTATCATCAACAAACATAGTATGATTAAAATTTTTAACCCCTCTGGCTATGTTGAGCCCCAAGATTTCTTGATCAACCAATTTCTGGTCAAGATAGAAGCTCAGGACAGAAAGATGGAGGACAAAGAGAAGCGGAGAGATGGGGCAGCCCTGCCTAAGCCCTCTAGAAGCTTTGAAAAAGCCAGCAGCTCTCCCGTTCACCAAAGGAGCGATCCAGGGATCGACAATACAAGCGCGGATCCAATTGATAAAGCCCATTCCAAAGCCAAATTTATGTAGGAATTCCCAAAGAAAACTGAGTCTGACACGGTCAAAAGCATTTTCCAAGTCTAGTTTAATTACCATACCTTTCTCTTTGCGAAGTTGGCTCAAATGGATCGCCTCTTGCACAAGAATGAAATTGTCAGCACACTGTCTCCCCTGAAAAAACCTGCCTTGATTTTCCGGAATGATGGTAGGGAGGATGCCTTTTAGCCTATTTGCAATCACCTTTGTGATTATTTTATATCCAATATTACAAAGAGAGATGGGGTGGAACCGATTAAAATATTTAGCGCCCTTTTCCTTGGGTATGAGGGCAAGGAAGGAAGAATTAGTGCTGCCCCCTATTTTCTGGAAATTTTGAGATTTCAAGATCATTTTGTAGAGGTCTTTCTCCAGAATTGGCCAACAGGTTTGAAGGAATCTTGCAGTGAAGCCATCCGGGCCCGGGGCTTTGTCGGGCTCCATGTCGGAGAGAGCATCTTTAATTTCTTTTATAGAGATCTTAGCTTCTAGACGCTGATTCATTAGAGGGGAGATCTTAGAAGGAACCGCCTCCAAAAATTTAGAGTTTGGGTCAGTCACTCCCTCTTCTCTGTACAGATTTTTAAAGTGGTTGAAAGCTGCTCTCTTTATGCTCCCAAAGTCTTTGTGAGTCGAGTTTCCTTCTTTGATTTCTGCAATAGAATTGAAGCTCTTTCTAGCTTGAGCTTGTTTATGAAAGAAGGCGGAGTTTCTGTCTCCCGCTTTAAGCCATAAACTCCTAGACTTTTGTCTCCAATGCTCTTCCTCCGAAAGGCAAGCTTTATGAAAGGTTTGCTAAAGCTCAACTTCCTTATCTAATACTTCTTTAGTGATTTCTACATCTTCATTTTGAGCGTGATGCTGAGCAAGTCTGTCTTGGGCCTGCTTTCTCTCGTGTAGGGGAGGGGAGAGATTTGGCCCATGATTTAAGAACAGCTTTCAGTCTTCTAAATTTTTCTTCCCAGATGAAGAAAGGTGAACCCTTCACTGGCACTTTCCAGCTGTCCTGAACTAAATTCAGGAACTCAGGATCCTTGACCCAAAGAGGATTGAATTTGAAAGGTATGGGACCAAGATCCATGTGATCCAACATCTCAAGCATAATAGGATTACGATATGAAACAATGCAAGGGAGGATATGCAATCTGGATTCTAAGCCCAACAAAAGAAAAGAACTCTGCACCAAACATCTATCAAGTCTAGCAGCAATGTGACTGGGCCTATTCTTTTATTGGACCAGGTATACTTACCATTTTCTAAGGGGATATCGAGCAGATCCTAGTCCTGCATGAGATCCTCCACCCACTCCCTTGCTGGGTCCCTTACGATTGTGCCTCCTCGCTTTTCCTCCATGCGTAGAGTGAGATTTAGATCACTCGCAATAATGATGTTTTCCAAGTTCTCTGACTCCAACAGATGTCTGACGGAGTCCCAACACTCCCTTTTCTCCCCTATATTTGCTGGGACGTAGACATAAAAAAGGCAGAAAATCTCCCTCGAGTCCACAGGTTGAAGCTTCAAAAACAGCCAGTGGGTATTGAGTGTCTCAGAGACCAACCTATACTTGAGAGGATTCCAGAGAGAGCCCAGCCCCCCAGAGGCTCCTCGTGCTGAAACTGCTTGGCCTTTGCTTCCATTCCAAAAATTTTTACTGGTTTGGAGGAACTCATTTCCCTCCATTTTGGTCTCCTGGATCAGAAGAATATCTGGGGCTTCTCTTCTAATAAGACTTCTCATTGCTTCTTCTTTCACTTTACTCCCCATTCCTCTGCAATTCCAGGAGACGATCTTCATCATTTATTTTTATGATGATGGGCTCCCTTGGAGCCCTATGCTTGATTTTTAGATATCTTCGGATTTTTGCCTAGGAGTTTCTCTAGAGTGGGCTGACAACCCTGAAGTTTGTCTTTGTAAGTTTCCTGGTCTCTCTTTTCTCTGGTAGATTTGCAGCCCCTTGCTGATCTTCTGACAGATGTCTGCGTATCTCTTATTTCTCCTTCCTCCTCTGACTCTTCCGAATCATGTTCCTCCTCGGAGGCTTCTGTCTGCTTTTCCTTGTTTCTTGCTGTGGCACTTTCTTCAGGTCTTGATCCTGCTGAGGCCATTTTTTCTGAGGGTTTATCTTGCCTATCCTCTTCCTGAGGAACCTCTTCTTCAGAGCTTAAGAACTCATACCTATTTTTTTGACTTGTTGGCTGAGGGACATTTTGGGCGGAGGCAGGCTGGGGGCCTTGGCCATTTGGGGCCCCAGATTTCTTGTGTGAGGTCTTTGACCGCTTAACTTGATTCCAACCATCTTCCTTTCCTTTCTCTGCTTCCCCTTTGGTCGAACACCCTCTTGCAAAATGACCGTAGATGTGACATTTAGAGCATTTGAAAGGGAGCTGCTCATAATCCAGCACTTGCACATGCGTCCAACTGCCAACCTTTATTTTGATGGCCTCCGGAAGCCCCACTTCTAAGTCCACCTCGACACAGATTCGGGCGCAGTCATACTGATCGTTGTTGTTTGCTCTATCAATGAAATTTCCCAATGCATTTCCTATGTGCTTGAGGGAATCCTAGTTCCAATAATGCACAGGAAGATTTGGGAGCCGAACCCAGACAGGTACTGCCGTTGGGACATCCACAACCGGATCAAAGTCTGGGGTCCATTTATTGAGGTAGAGACCCCGAAGGCCCATGAAATAGGGCCCATTCCTGAAGATCAAGTCTTTGTCCTCCTTAGAGTTGAACTCGAACAGGAAGTAGCCTCTTCCCAGGAAATAAGAAGTGACTTTGTTCTTGATCAGCGGGATCCAATTCTTAACAACCCAATTTTCCATTGATTTTGGCGAGGGCCAAAGGCCCGTGAATCGACTCCACTGCAAGGCCAATGCGGGTGCTGACCTGATCTGCCCCTCAAGAGGAAGGATGACCCGACCTCGTGAACATCAAAGGAGCTGAGGTTGACTAATTGGCGCTCTCTAATTTTCTTCAAGAACAAGTTTAGCAAAGAGAAAATAACTCTCAAAGACTGTGGGAGGAAGAAAGCGAAGGATCGAGAAGCTCCAGTTTCTCACAATAATAGCAGATCAGAAAACACTCCTGAAATGCAAAGCAAAAACCTAAAGACGTAGCATCTTAGAGCCGAAGTTTAAAAGCATGTACATATTACAAGACCAATCAAAGTCAATTAAAAAATTATGAATCCTATTATTATAGGACCCTAACAGGAATAAAATTGCCTCTAAATTATTAAAAGAAGCTTTCAACCTACTATGTACATCTAACAAGTTTAGCAAAACAATTTTATTTACAGAATTCCTGCCTTGAAATTCTTCCAACCATATGTCCATATAATCAAAAAATTAGTATGTATTTCTATTAATCCTTGGAATAAATTCATAGGAAGAGGAAATAATAGGCCTAGATTGAATGATTTATTTTATAAATATTGAAGCCTGTTGAAAAATAGCAATGTTATGTACAAAAGAAAGGTCATGTGAATAAATATTCTTTAGAATTGGAGTTCCCAAACATTTTTCAAATAAATCATTAAAGTATGGATGGACATTTAAAATATTTCTAGAAGTGTGCAAAAGTGTAATTATGCACTCTCAAGTGCCAGAATTTGTGATGAAATCATTTGAAACCTAAACATTAATTGGCCAAACATGGACAAATAATATTTCAACATAAGAAGTAGTTGATGTTCATGCTTAAAATTTTGGAATTGGTTTTCATATAAGATCATTAATGCACTTGAGGAAAGTCTAGAGTCATAATGTTAAAAGTGGCAATGTATTGTTTTCAAAAATTCAAAAATGAAATTTGAAAGAAAAGTAAATTCAAACCGAGAAGAATGAAAACTAAGAAGATTAAAATTTACATTAATGTTACAAATAATGTTACAACATGACTGAGATTCATTTGCAGAAATTAATTTCCCAGAAGTGTATGCAGAGATGACTGGTGCCATGGCTTGAGTAGTTTGAAGGTGGTATGAAGGAAGCCGCCGATAGGAGGCAGTACCTGGAAGTTGGGTCTCAGAGGGCAGGAAGATGGTGACGACTGGCAGAATATCCAAGGCACATCAGGAATTGTACCCATGTAAATGGTAGGTAAATGGTAATACAGGTTTTACGGTGCATTATTGTTTTGGTTTTTCAGTTTTACCATTTTTTCTACAGGGTTGGAGGTTAGTAGCTACAACTTGAGGGTGCACGTGCTCGGTGTGAAGGGATAAGGAGAATGGAACAGTCACTACCGAGACAAAGGATCCAGGTAGCCATGGTCAATGACTCGAAAAAGGTGGAGGTGGATCCCAAGCCAAGCGATATGCTCACCATGTGGGGTTTGGAAGTCACATAGCAGAACTTGATGCGTTTTATTGGGCCAGATGGACTGGGTGGAGGGAAGACTGGAGGTTTGGGAAAGGAGGGGATGTAGGAAGGTATTCCACTTTCACTAGAAAAAACCCTAACTGCCATGGTGAAAGGGACTCTACAATCGACATGATACTCTATGCATAGTCTGGAGACATCCTTTTTACCCGGGATCGAAGCAGGGGATCAACTAACAAAGGATAAGGACTTGGATTTTGAATGGTCATTCCATCGGATAGGAGGGTTGGAGGATATCATAGCCCACTGCGGGTTGCTGAAAAATTCGGGACTAAGATCTTGCTTGCAAGGAGGTCGAACCACTTTGACTGTATCAAAAATTGGGGTGGTGGAGTCTCTGGGTTCACGTAGGCCGTCGAGGAACCCGAGCGAAGGGGAAAATATTCTCCAAGGATACCTAAGAGAGGAGGGTTTGGGGAGAATTGCAGAAGACATAGCAAATGAGAGAAGGAGTTGGGATGCAACCCAGAGTAGGGAAGGAGGGATTTAAACAACAAGGAATTAGAAGGGGAGCACCCACGCACACGACCTGATTGAAGGAAGCAAAAAACCCTCCTGGGCTTTGGTGGAGGGTGTGGCTAAGGAAGGGACAGACCAGTAGGGTGGGAATGTGGAGAAATTCAGATCAGGGAAGGGGCCCGGGGGTTTGGACTAAATTGCGGCCGCAGAGGCTTACGACCTGCAAGAGAATCCGACCCATGATGCAGATAGAGCTCTGGACAACCCAGCAAACACTAGTAAGAAAGAAAAGGTGGTAAGGTGGAAGGATCAGATCCCTAGCCTAGTGTTGGGTATAGACATCTCGGTAGAGGAGGCCATGGAGACAGCTGAACTTACATTAGCGGGGAGAGCGAAGGGTAAGAAAATTTTGGCAATTTTCCTGAAGCAGTGGGCAGCAAAGGCATGGAAGATGACTCCAGATCAGCGTTTTAAGGTTGTAAATCTAACAATTGTATGGTTCATGGTAAAGTTCCAGAGTAAGGAGATGGTCTAGTGGGTGATGGAGAGGAATTGGGGATTTGATCGAGCCCCAATTTTATTCAAAATATGGAGCCCTCTGTTCGACGCTCAAAGGGAGAAGGTTGAAGATCTTCCAATATGGGTTAATCTTCTGGGGCTCCCACACCCGCTCTAGTCAGAAAACGTTTTTAAGGAAATCAGGAATGAAATTGGGCAGTTGCTGGAGGCAGACATGTCCTTTAAGCAGACAGGGGAGCAAGGCACTGCTAGAATTTTGGTCCGGTTATTTAATCCTAGAGAGGGTCCGATGGAGGCTATTCAGCTACATTGCAGGGACTGGTAATTCATTCAAGCACTAGACTATGAGAAATTTCTGTTTAGATGCCAGAGGTGTTAGGAGTATGGAAACTTGGCCAAATCTTGTCCTCTGATAATTAGGAGGGAAAAAAAAAGAAGGGAAAAAATAAGGCAACACAGGAAGGGAAGTCAGCAGGGGAAAAACTTAGCAAGGAGCCAAGATCAGATCAAGGCCACATGGATGCTTAGCAAGAGGTGGAGGGGAAGAAAATGGACACTATTATGGAAGAGGCAGAGGTTCCAGCTACGGGAAGAGGAGAGGACCATACTCAAGAGGAAACTATGGAGACAGACATGGATACCACTGTTGCGCTGATGGAGGGTACTGATCTTGACACTTCCTCCTGTCTTTATTTTACTGTTTTAGAATTATTTCCTTTACATGCGGGGCCTGGTCCTTCCAGGCCGGACTCCAATCCTTTTCTCACAGTTAAAACAAATCCAGTATTTGCCTCATTGGACAACATTATCACCTCCATACCTAATATGTTTATTGATTTTCTCCCCCTACCTCCTTCTGGATCAAATGATCCTCCTCCATCTGAAGGTGTGCGTAGAACATATAACCTTAGATTGAGAGACAAAAAGTAAAACTTTCTGGAAGTTGTTGGGGGTTTGGGGAGCCTTATGGACTCCTCTTTGGGGCCCAAGCAAAGGGGGAGGAAATCAAATTTGTTTAAAGCACAATTCAAAGCCAAACTGGATATTTCTGATGGAAAATAAGGGTATTTAACAAGGGTACTTAGAGCAGTTCACACCCCAAACATGGTGCACAAATGATTATTTTGTCCCTAAACTGTAGGGGTTTATCTAGTAAGCCCAAAAAACTAGCCCTAAAATCCCTAATATAAAATTATGGGCCAGACATAATTATGCTTCAAGAAACACTGGGGTCTGTGGATGATGTTCACTCAACTCTCTCAAAACTCTATCCAGTTTGGTGTTTTCAGTGCCTGGATGCCAAAGGAAGGTTAGGTGGTTTGGCTCTAGGGTTCAAAGAAGGGAAATACAAATTGGTCAGCTCTTGGGGTAGGGAACAAGCTCTGGCAATGGAATTCTACTCCTTAGACCTCTGCTCAAATTTATTGACCTTGAATATATATAGACCATGCCAAGATAGGGTGGATTTTTGGAACAACCTTTGGGCTAGCTCTTTTATGAAAAATCCCAATCTTATTGTTGGGGGAGACATCAACTTCTCTATCGGGCTGGGAGAGTCTTGGGGGTCAACTGCCCGCTCTGATCCTTAGTCAAACTTTTTATCTTCTAAAATAAACGATGGTCATCTTATCGATATTAAACTTGTTAAGTTTAGGCCAACATGGAGGTATAGGAGAACTGGGGAAGCTAGAGTGGCCAAGAGACTAGACAAATTTATGCTTCAAGAGGATCTGGTGGACATAATTATTGTTCTTATGAAATGGATTGGTGAAGGAGGGGACTTGAATCACAACCCAATTCTTCTGGAGCTGAAAGGTTGTTTAATCTTGGATGACTTAAGGAGGATTCCTATAATTCCCTCTTTAGGGAGGTCTAGAGACCTGAGAGTGCAGAGGAAGTTCCTAGCAAAGCTGCACATCTATGGGATAACCTTAAAAGGATGAAAAAATCTACCATATAATGGGAAAAAAAAGGAAATAAGCTCAGGAGGAGAAGTTAAAATTATTAGGAGAAGAGCAGGTGAGAATGGAAAGCCCTGAAGTAGATGATTATGAAACGGTGGAAAAAAAAGAACTAATAAAAAAACCTAGAGGAGGAAAGAAGGTAAATATTACTGGAAAGGGAGGAACAATGGAGACTAAAGAGCAGATCCATATGGCTATTAGTAGGAGACAAAAACATGAAGTTCTTCCATAACTATGCTAAAGGGAGGAAAAAATCAAACACCATCTGGGGAATGAGGAAGGCGGATGATAGGATGGAAAAGTATTTTCCTGAATTAGCAGCCATGGGGAAGGACCATTTCTGAATTTTTTTTAAAGCCCATGTGGAATTTACCATAGCCGAGGTGGTGAAGGTAGCCCAACATTTCCCCAACTATGCCAAGGAAGAGGAAAATGAGATGTTGACATGCCCGGTGTCAAAGGAGGAGGTGGAAGGAGTACTAAAGGAAATGCAAAAGGATAAAAGTCCTAGGCTGGATGGGTGGACAATAGAATTCTATCAATACTTATTTGAATCTTTGGGGGAGGATCTCATAGCGGTGGTGGCAGAATCTAGGTCTAAGGGTGCTATTTTTGAGCCGATGAACTCTACATTCATAGCCCTTATTCCGAAATCGGATGAACCTGGTACTTTCAATGACTTCAGACCCATCTCTTTATGCAATTTCATATAAAAAATAATATTGAAATTCATAGCTATCAGGCTGAAGCCGATTCTGTCCAGGAACATCTCAAAAGAACAATTTTGGTTCTTGGAGGGGAGATAGATCCATGAAGAAATAAGGGTGGCACAGGAATCTCTTCACGTCATAAAAAAGAACAGGGGGAAAGGTATGATCATTAAAATTGATTTATCTAAAGCTTATGATAAGATAAGATGGATTTATATAAGATTGCTTCTGAATCATCTGGGCTTCAACATCTCTTTCACCAACTAGGTGATGGGGTGTATATCGGATATCAGTTTTGCTGTTCTTATAAATGGGGCTGCTTCTCCTTTTTTCAAAATCTAGCGAGGGCTAAGACAGGGGTTCCCGCACTCACCCCTGTTGACTCTCTTGGTAGCAGAAGGTCCAAGTCAATGTTTGGCAGCAGCTAAAAGGAGAGGGGACATTAAGGGTATTGAAGTGGCGATTAACCTACACATAACTCACCTATTGTTTGTGGATGATATCCTCCTTTTTAGTGATGGAAACAGAAGGGATATAAAAATTATAAAATATTCCCTTGACATTTTTATCATAGCCACGAGGATGAGCATTAATGAAAGGAAATCAGTCATTCTTGTTGAAGGCCTCTCGAGAGAGGAGGCCAGGAGGGCTGTTGAGGACCTCCTATATGAGATCCAAAGGATGGATGACAGTTTTAAGTACCTTGGATTTTTACTCAAACCAGACTCTTACAAATATTTGGATTGGATGTGGCTGGTGGAAAAAATAAAAAAATAAAGTGAATCATTGGAGCTTTAGGTCGATATCTAGAGCTGGACAAATAGTGTTAATAAAATCTTTTTTAATGGCCATCCTTCTTTATTGGGCAATGCTCTTGTGGGTGCCAAAAGGAATTCAGGAGTGGGTGCGGAAAATTTGCAGTAAATTCTTGTGGGCAGGGTCGAAAGAGGAAGCAGTGTTACCATAGGTGGCCTGGGATAAAATTGAAATACCGAAAGAGTGGGGGGGATGGGGAATGAAAGACCTCCCCTCTTTTGTGACTTCTCTAGCTTCAAAAATGGGTTGGAGAATTCTCTTCAATGACTCACTATGGACCATGGTCATGAGAAGGAAATACATCAACCCAATGCTGCTGACTGAATGGTTATGGACTCTGAGAAAAATGATTTCCAGAGCCTCCATGGTGTGGAAAGCCATTCTGGGATCACTGTATATTATTGAGGAAGGGTTGGTATGGCAGATCAGGAATGGTGAATAGGTCAGGATCAGACTTGACCCTTGGGTTGGCTGTAATGAAGGATTCTCTCTCCCAGAAGAGTTAAGGATCCACATATGGTCCAAAGGGTTTCATTTCCTAAATCAAATAAAAAAGGTGGGATCCTCATCGATTTGGAAACAAGGGTGGATGACGGGGGAAGATATGCAGATTGATTCGTATTGGCATGAGGTCTGGCAGAATTATACAAATGAGCTAGTAAGGTCAAATGTGCTCATCTGGGAGAGAGTGGATGAATCGCGTTGGGATCATGCCCCCTCAAGAAAATATACACCAAATTTCAGATACTCTTATATCATGGAAAAAAAGGGATGGGAGGCACCAGAATGGTGGGAAAAACCTTTCTATAAGCTAAAATTCCCAGAAAAAAGCCGACAATTCTTTTGGTGTATCTTAAAACACAAAGTCCCAACCTGGGACAACATACAAAAAAGGAAGAAGGAAGGACCGAGCTGGTGCCCTCTATGCAAATCCGATGCTGAATCAATCTCCCGTCTCTTCCTTCATTTCTCTTTCGGTAAGCTTGTTTGGGCTGAGGCTCATGCCCTCTTAGGAAAGGTCCAAAGGTGGGAAGGGGGTACTGTCCAGGAAGCTTGGCAGGATTGGCGGCATGGGAGTTTGGAGGAAAAATGGAAGGTAATATCCCTACTGATATCATGGGGAATTTGGTTAGAAAGGAACATGATAATTTTTAAAGAGCAGGGGTGATACAGGTGGATATTGGTGGCCACCTACCTATTCCACTTGGGGCCCCATCATTGTTTCTTTCAATTTTTTTAGTTTCCTTAATTATAGCACATTTTACTATTTTTAGCAGTTTTTCGGGTCCTAAACTTCTGGAACCGTTTTGAGGCCCTAAATGATGATTTTTGGGAAAATTGAGAGCAACATGGGTTATGAAATTGATGTTTCTCACTCAAAATTTGTAGTCCTCGAATAGATATTTATAACAAGGTATTGAGCGCGTCAAACAAATATTGTATGCCAAAGTTACATCCCTGGGAGGTTGATGTACCAATTTACCCAAACGGGGCCCATAGTTTTGGCGCTTCATCTCCTAGGGTTAGGTTTTTGGATGTTTAGGGTTCTCCATTGTTTCTCAATAATAAATAGGCCCTAGAGCCTCATTGTAACACAGTTGAGAGGCCTGTAGCCACCACATCTCTTCTCAGAGATAAGCTACTAGCGCCCTAACTGGTTTATTTCCATTCTGTCTGAAAACAAATTTTAGTTATTTGATATTAATGAAATGGAGTGTTATTTCCACTGCATTTTTGTATTTATGGTTATATGTGTATTCTGTTGCATTCCTGCATAAATATGGATCAGTGGAATTAGAGCGGTCTACTCTTTCTCGATCCTTCTTTGCATGTCCCCAACAAGGTCGGGGTATAAGGAGTTAGGGCTCGATTTGGTTGAACCTTTGTAAGATCAACCTCGCAAACCTTGATGACCTCCCATGGGGTACGAAAAGAAAGATGAGGGAGCAAGAGATCCTATCAAAATATTTCTCAAGGAGGCCCTCGAAAAACAAAGGAACACGATGATGGATAACTTTGCCCAAATCCTTTAACGACTGCCCACTGGCGGCGCATTTCCATCCAACAACCACTCTGGAGGCGCAACTCCTTTTAATGTATAAGTAAACTTTTACATTCCCATATTTGAGGGCCAAATAGATGCAGACGCCGTAGATAGATGGTTGAATCTATTAGAAGGATATTTCTCGATTCATGACTTTTCCGACCGGGAGAAGATTATTTTTGCACTCCTCAAAGCTAAACCCCATGTTAAGGACTGGTGGGAAACCTATTGTGAGAAAAAGGATGAGGGGGAACCCTCTTTGTTCTCAGATGTACCCTCTTGGAATTATTTCTGAGACGCCATCAAGGAAAAATATCATCCTGTGGGGAGCTATGAGGATAATTAAATACAATGGACTACACTGTGGCAACAAAGGGATCAAGATGTGCATGAGCTGACGAATCTGTTCGATACCCTGCGCAAAAAGTTAGGTATCAAAGATTCAGAGAAACATTTGGTGCTGAAGTACCAGAGTTGTCTGCACTGATACATTCAGGAGGAAATGGAGTTCCTTGACATCTCCTCGCTTGGTACGACATACCGTTATGATGCCAAGAGCGAACAGATTTTCAAACAGAAGAAGCGAGACTTTGGATCTGTGAATCAAAAGCAAGGGAAAGGTGCCCCTAAACCGTAGAACAAAGGAAAAAGCCAAGGCATGGACACCCAAGGTAACCTAAAAAAGCCACAAGCAAAGAAAAACACCGGGAAGCCAAAGAAGGACACATGAAAGTGGTGTGAGTTCCATAAGAGCTCCACTCACAACACTAGTGAGTGTCGGGCCAAGCAGTCATTGGTGGCCGAGATGAGGGCTTCTGAATCAGATGAATGCTCCGACTTTGAATTAGAACTCGACAAGGGGAATGAAAAAGGGAAGTAGATTATTGATGCGGAGCCCAATGCCACTGTTGCCACTGCAAATATCTAGAAGGAGGAACCAGAAGATACAGAGGAGGATGAGCATCTCTTCCACTGCTAGATGTGGGTAAAGGGTTCCTCGCTATAGTTCGTTGTTGATAGTGAGAGACAAAAGAACCTCATTTCAGCAGAGGTAATGAAGCGATTGGGATTTCCAACCACAACACACCCATAGTCATACACCATTGGGTGGCTTCACCAAGGACGAGATCTTCGCATTAGCCAGCAATGCCGCCTTCCCTAAAACATCAAACCATTCACAGATGAGGTATTATGTGACATGTCTCCTCTTGATGTTTGTGATGTATTATTAGGCCAACCATACTTGTGGAAGCGACATGATGTGTATGAGTCCCGACCTTGCGATGTTATTATTACTTTAGGAAATAATTTGTACAGGATACCAGAGGTACCACCGCCTGTGGCTATCTCCTTGGTTACTGAAAAACAATGCAGTAAGCTCATTTCCAAAACTAGGAAATTTATTTTCCTGATGATCTGCCCCCAGGGAAAGAAGAAGACTGTGGCCATAACCTCCAGACAGGGCTCCTTCGCATGAAAAAAAAAAAATGGACAAGGTTATGGAGGAGTACGGGGACATCTTCACCTCACCCACAGGGGTGCCTTTGCACTATCAGGTCAAGCACCCCATAGAACTGACCCCAGGTGCGCCGTTGCCCAATGGACCGATCTATCGACACTCTGTTATGGAGAACGATGAAATCAAGAGGAAAATTTAGGAGCTGCTACAGAAATGTCACATTTGGCTTAGTTCATCGCCCTGTGGGAGCCCGATTGTGTTGGTGTAGAAGAATGATGGGACTTGGAGACTCTTTATTGACTATTGGGTGCTGAACAAGATCACTGTCCGGAATAGGTACCTGATCCCATGAATTGATGACCTTATGGATCAACTCAAAATGGTGAAATATTTCAGCAAGGTTGACTTGAAGTCCGAGTATCACTAGGTACCAATCAAACCCTCCGATGTGTAGAAGACTGCCTTAAAAGCCAAGGAGGGCCTTTTCGAATCGCTGGTCATGCCTTTTGGGTTGACGAATGCTCCCACAACCTTCATGAGTCTGATGGACGACATCTTGCGGCCATTCACCAACTCATTTGTAGTAGTGTACTTAGATGACATCCTGATATTCAGCCAGACTTGGGAAGAGCACCTCCACCACATCTGACAGGTCCTCCAAACAGTGCGACAACACTAGTTGTGTGCCAATTTGGAGAAGTTCACTTTTGGCATGAACTAGGTTCAGTATCTAGGATACAATATTGATGAACGAGGGGTGCATGTGGATCCAACCAAGATCCAAGTAATTAGGGATTGGCCGACCCCAACCACTCTAACAGAGCTTTGTAGCTTTCTGGGTCTTGCTAATTTATACTGTAGGTTTGTGTTGGGATTCTCTCATATCACTTGGCCCTTGAGTCAAGTCACTTGGGAGGAGCGAAAGAAAAATTATTTTGGTTAGAATCTCAACAGAAGGTGTTCGTAAAATTGAAACATCGCCTCTGCTCTGCCCCAGTGGTCACATTACCAGACTTCCAACAACCATTTGAGATCGAGACATATGCCTTTGACTATGCTATGGGGGCAGTTATTACTCAACAGGGGCATCGATTGGCATATCACAGTGAGACACTTTCCGATATAGTTCGAAAGTATCCCACTTATGACTTGCTGCCAATGGAAGCATTACATTTTGGGGAAGGAAACGGTCATCCACACAGCATCGTTGAACCCCCGTATTTCACAAACACAAAAATAAGTTGCAGAACGATTGCCATTAGAAGTGGTCCAGATATCTGCAACAATTTCATTTAAACATCAAGTATAAGAAGGGTAGCAGAAATAATGTTGTAGACTGCCTCAACCGACCACTGATTATGGCGCTAATCACCGTTCTCAATATTGTGGGCATGAAACTTCTCATTAGCCGCTTCTCTACAAGAGTGATCTAGAATTCGGCCACACATACAAGACACTCTTGGAGGGTATGCAAGTTCCAAATTTTCACCTCGAGGATGCACTGCTATGTCACCTGGGACACCTTTGTGTTCCTTCAAGTGAGCGTACCAAGATGATTTTGGAATCACACTACAGTCGAGTGGCTGGGAATTTCGGGGTCGAGGAAAAAGTGGCAGTACTGCAGAAGTATTTCTATTGGCTGAACCTTCCACATGATGTTGCGAAGTACATCAGATCCTGCATTGCTTGTGTCATTGCCAAACCGACCATCAAGAATAAATGTCTCTATACTCCACTACCTACCCCTAGTCGACCTTGGGAATCCATCTCCATGGATTACATGTCAAGCCTTCCTTCTACTAAGCATGGAAATGACTGTGTTTTCGTGGTCGTCGACAGATTCTCTAAGATGGCCATTATGTCGGCCTGCAAGAAGAATATCACAGCAGAAGCCATTGCTAAAATATTCTTTGAAAGAGTGTAGGTGCACTTTGGGATCCCACAATATGTCATCCTAGATCAGGACAACAGGTTCCTCAACACATTTTGGTCCAGCCTCTGGTCAATCCTGGACACCAAGCTCACCAAGTCCACAAATTTCCATCCCCAAACTGATGGCCAGAAAAAGGTCATCAACAAAATGATTGTACACATTCTGCGCATGTACAATTCAAAGCATCCACACACATGGGATGAGATCCTTCCCTATGTACAACACAGTTATAGCCAGGCTCTCTAGTGAGCCCTGGTATTGCACCAAGAGTGCTGCAACTCTCAGGGGCTGCCCTACTTTACTTTATCAACCCGGGGTTCGTAAAAACTTGGAGGTGACTGTGCTATATACATAGAAGATGCATTTTTCTCATGTCATCCTCTTTTGCTTTACGAATGGGTGCTATTTCTTAAACTATGATAAGATCTAGAAAGTAAATTGCTGGAAGGAAATGAAAGAAAGGAAAATAACTTATATTGCAGAAAGGAAATGACAAAAATGAAACTAATTTAATTTGCAGAAAGGAAATGACAGAAATGAAAATAATTTAATTTGCAGAAAGGAAATGGCAGAAGGGAAACTAATTTAAATTTCACTTAACTTGGCCAATTGGCTAAACACACCCTGCTCTATCTCTCATGCTCCTATCTATGCAACTATTGATGAACTAATTCTAATTTGAAGAGGTGTTGCTTGCAGTTTGGAGAAGAAAGGGGTAAAGGTGCTTATGGAGGGCTTAACCACATGAAACAAGGCTTAGGGGAGTGAAAAAGGGGTTGAAAAATTTATTAAAACTTTTAATATCACAAAAATGCTTTAGAGTGGGAGGCTTTGAAAAGTGTGATGGCAGAATTTCGATGGAGAGACGGAAGTGCGATATGCGATATGCACAATATTGCAAGGTTGGCGGAGAAGCAGTAGTGCAGTCGGGAGGAAAGTGCAAAGTGTGAAATGTGATACGACCGAATTGCGAAATGCGAAATGCGATGGGTGACGTGGCAGCAGAGTACATAATTATCGCAATTGAGGTTTAGAGGTGGAAATTATTAATAGGAACCAATAGAAAATGCGATTTGAGACAAGTATTTAAAGGAAAAAGGGAAAAGGCTGCAAAATGTGTTTGGTGGCGTGGCGGAGTGCTACAGTAATGTCGCAATTGGTGGTTGGGAGCGGTAAGTCTTAACGAAATGGGAGCGAAATGCGATATGCGATGGGGATAGAAACTGAGAAATGTGATTTGTGATAGGGATGACAGGGTGGAGTGCTAGAGTAATGTTGCAATCGACGGTTGGGAGCGGTAAGTGTTAACGAAGACCAAGTGGAACAAGGATTTTCGATTTGCGATAGAGAAAATTATGGTGGCAGGGGTTTCGAGGAGCAAGGGCAAGGGTTGAATTCTAATGCATTTGTAATTGTTTTTGGAAATGAGAAGGGCGACGACTGCAAAAAAAAGGAAAAGGAGGGAATGGAGGGCGTAACAACAATGCTCAGGTTGTGAAAACATAAATGGAAAATGAAGTGAGAAGGCAACATGGAGCTGCTCTAGGGCTTTAACACTAATTCCTGCAATCAACCCTGCTAACTTATGCACAAAGAAACAGACAAATGTGTGAAAATACAGTACAAAAGGAAGGCTAAAAATGGAAATGCAACTCTACTCTAATCTCAGAAACAATGAAAATAAATCATTTTTTGGGTTTGTGGGAAGGTCTACCCTCCTTGAGCTCTATCGACAGAGATGAGAGGGGAAGGCTGCCTCACAGTTTTATGGAGTTCATCAACTATTCTACAGTGCAGAGAAGCAGATTAAATCTACAGCAACAAACTATAACAACAATGAAAATATCAGAAATAAAACTAGATAAATGACAAAAAGGAAATATTGATAACATCAGAGAAGCTGAGACACATGAGTTGGTCCCTAACCCATGAGCCCGGATCTCTGGAACTATATCAATAAAAAGTCATCTGAATACTCATTGCATTACAAAAATACAGTCTTATTACATCCTGAAGATCTTAAACAACAAAAGCCTAATAGTTTGCAGCAAAATTTTTGAATGGAATCGAATCCCTTCCTAGCTCTAGCTCTGCTCTATTTATTCTACAGGGTAGCTACCAACAGATCCCCAGAAAATAGTGATTGAGTCCATTTTGACTCCAAGTAAACCATATATTGAGTGACCTTCGTCCCAATTTTCTTGGCTGCCTTTGATAGTTAAGGAGGGTGGACAAACCCCTTGAATCTCTCCAAGATTTCTCCATAATTTCCTGACATTGTACTAATTTATTCTTCAACCTTGATCTTCCAGTGGCAGGGAGAAAGTCCCTAAATTATCTCCTTCTCCAAATCTGCATAATCTGCCCAAATTTCTCACAATATTTTACAAAAATAACCAATATTAGGCAAAAATATGAAATTACCTTTAAACCTTCCTAAGAACATATTAAAGCATAAGAAAACATTATTAAGTGTAGAAGGAGAGATTTAATATATCTTTTATGTGCATAAGGAAGGTTATATGGGCCTAAGAAAGGTTGGACGGGCCTTATTTTATGTCTAATTAGAGGCCCATCATCACCCCCCTATTAAAACTGTTGCTCATTCTATGAGCAACCTATCCATCCTCCCTGTCTTATGGTTCTTCCTGCATGCTGGCTTATTTCGTTTTCTGTTTATTGGCCCATGCGCTGCTCCTCCTGCTAATGTTCTTGCTATTCTTCTTGCATTTCTTCTCCTAGGTGCTTCATGGAGGTCCTCAGATGCCTTAAGAAAATTTGTTTCGCATGCCAAGAGGTAGTGGATCCATCTTTTTTTTTATTATTTTTTAATTTTTTAATTTCATGCAGAACTCACAGTTATTTTTCTTTGAACTGAGTTCACCCTTGGTTACCCCTTTTGCACTCCTTGTATTCCGTTACATGAACTGCTTACTACCCACATTCTCAAGTCCTTTTTACTTTTGTCTTGTTCCTCTTCTTGGTGGAAAAAGTGAGGCTAGTTGCTAGATAAGGCTGAGGTTGCCCTGCTACTGATTTTGGCTGTAAAAAACTTTCCTTCTCACACTTTTTAATGTTTTCTTAAGCTAAAATAGATTCGAAGAAACAATTAGATGGTTGCATACCTGAGCCTTACCATTAATTTGTTTTTGCAGGTGATATTGAAGCTGCTAATATGGGTGTTGAAGCTGTCTTCCGTGGTTCTGAAGCTGCTCTGAAGCTGCATGTGATAATATTCTTGAGGTCCTTTTGGAGCTTCTGAGCATAGGAGGAGGAAGTCCAAGTTTGACTACATTTGACCAGGGTGTGACCAAATTTTATTTTTGTGCCAGCTTGCTATTTTTCTGCTTGCAAAGGGTTGAGAGCACCCACATTCATTAGAGAGAGATACATGGAGAAATGCATAATTTTTTTCTTAAGGCCTACTAATTGCCTTAATGAGGTTTTCCACTAGTAGGTCTGCCTACGTGCCTCAAAGGAGGTTTTCACCTAGGATATTTTATTTTCTTTTTTTTTTCAACCCAATGACCGTCTCATGGAGGTTTTCAATCAGTGAGCCAATCTCAGACGCCTCAAAAGAGGTTTTCACTTGAGATTTTATTCTTTCCCTTTTTTTTTTTTCACTTTCCTACTCTACTTGAAAAAACAAAACCTTTTTCAAGTATAGGAATACTTCCAATGGATCCATGTACACATCAAGATGACATATAAAATCATGTGCAGACTTGGAATACATGCTTTTACATGTACCTGAATATGAGAGATGAATTTCTTTGACTGGGATTGTATCAAGTAATATTAGAGAAGAGCGTGTTGCTGCAACTTAATGACTATTTGGAACCATATGTTAATATAGTTGTGATGCCCCTGGTCCACTTGTTGAGTTGGATCACTTTGGATGTCCTCTTCTATTATGAAATTCAAATCTTCCTATTTTTGATGATTGTTCTCTTGAACACATGGAGGAAATGCTGGTAAACATGAGGAAACATTCTCAACATCTGATTCTGATGTCGACTCTTCATCAAGTGCAGCCCTTGATCTTTTGATCTCCTCATTTAGATCTTCTTCTTCTTGAAGTTGTCCTTCAATGACATTAAGAAAATCTCTTCTTTGAAATGCCTTTCTTGAACTAAGATGAATACCGTCTAGATCAAGAGGAGATGTTTGGAAGTGTTGTACCTCAACATTGTAAGTGAGCTGAGATACTTCACTGTATGGGTTTGGAAATGGTGGTACAAGTATTTGAGTGGGGGCAGATATATGAGATGGATGTGGTTGAGGTTGTGGTTGTGGTGGAGGTGGATGGTAGGGATAGCATGTAGTTCGGTATGGAGGATATGGAGGGAAATATTGAGGATATTGTCGATTTTCCCAATAAGGTCCTTGCCAACCATGTTGCCATGATTGGTTTTGGGGTTGAGATGGCCAAGGTTGCCAAGGAGGGAGTGTGTCTTAATTAGTTTGAGATGGATGTGAATAAGCTTGAAATTGTGAAGTGGGTCCTTGCATCATATCAAGTTGACTAGGCTGCCAGGGTCTCCTTGGAGCTACATAACATAGCTTCTTTGGTGATTTCCTTGCTCCATTGTCTTCCTCGTAAAATCATTTAAACCTAGGGAATGATGGAAAACATTTATTAGCATATGATTCTGCATGGATAACAAAAATATCAACATCTTCTTTATGCTCATTTTTCTTTCTTAACATTTCTACTTTTTCACTTAGATTGATAAGAATTTTTGTTTTAAAGTTCTCAAGCAAATTTCCAAGTTCATATTTCCTTACCAATGTTGAGGCAGATTTACTTACTCTTTCCCTTCCTCTTGATATGCGCTTGCATGTTTCACAAATTTATTCAAGTGAAAATTGGTATACATCTCCTCCACTCATGAGATTAAGGAGATCAATCCAATCATCCCTAATTGTTCTAAGTAAGAGGATTTTTAGTGTGTCAAATCCTAAATGATGCAATTTTTCCCTCTTAGCATTAAACATGAACCTATCTATGAGATATTCAAGGCTCTCATCCTCTTTTTGATTCATTCTAAAAATTTCTTCTTTAAGATCATGGTTTTTATATTTTCCTAGAAATATCTTTTGCATATCATTCCATGTTCTTATTGAATTAGTACCTAGAATCATGAACCATTTAAGATCTTTATCCTTCAATTTTGTAGGAAACAATCTCAGTTTTTGAGTGTGTGATAAGTAGCCATAAGATCTACAAAGTATCTCAAATTCAAAGAGAAATGTTTCCGAATCCTCTGTCCTCATACCATGGAAGTTGGGAAGGAAAGATGGAGGGATGTTCTTCATATGTACACTGATGTCCATATCTTGATTGGGAAACCCAATAAGGTCTTCTTCATTTTCATCATATCCATCCATATTTTCTGCCTTCAAAAGCATATGGCGATGTGGTTCTTACTGCACCACGTGGTCAAGTGGGGGGGTTGGTATTGGAGAAGTATTTTTAAAAAATTTCCGAGTATCCCTACTCCTATGAGGCATGAAAACCAGATTTTTTTGTATTTTTCAATATTTCGAAAACAACATGAAAAATGAAAGCAGAAAAGAATGCTAAAATAGAATCAAAGCATCTACTAGATGCCTCACCGACAATGATGCCAAATAGTGGTGAGCCCTGGTATTGCACTAAGAGTGCTGCAACTCCCAGGGGCTGCCCTACTTTACTTTATCAACCTGAGGTTCGTAAAAACTTGGAGGCGACAATACTATATACAAAACATATGCATTTTTCTCATGTCATCCTCTTCTACTTTACGAAAGGGTGCTATTTCTGAAACTATGACAAGAATTGGAAAGTAAATTGCTGGAAGGAAATGAACGAAAGGAAACTAACTTAAATTGCAGAAAGGAAATGACGAAAATGAAACTAATTTAATTTGAAGAAAGGAAATTATGGAAATGAAACTAATTTAATTTGCAGAAAGGAAATGGCAGAAGGGAAAATAATTTAAATTTCACTTAACTTGGCCAATCAGCTAAACACACCCTACTCTATCGATCATGCTCCTATCTATGCAACTATTCATGACCTAATTTTAATTTGAAAAGGTGTTTCTTGCAGTTTGGAGAAGAAATGGGTAAAGGTGCTAATGGAGGGCTTAACAACATGAAACAAGGCTTAGGGGAGTGAAAAAGGGGTTTAAAACTTTATTAAAACTTTTAATATCGCAAAAATGATTTGGAGTGGGAGGATTTGAAAATTGTGATGGCGGAATTTCGATGGAGGGATGAAAGTGTGATATGCGATATCGCAATATCACAAGGTTGGTAGAGAAGCAGCAGTGCAATCAGGAGGAAAGTGCGAAGTGCGAAATGCGATACAGCCGAAATTGCAAAATGCAAAATGCAATGGGTGATGTGGCAACAGAGTACGACAATATCACAATTGGGGTTTAGAGGCGGAAAATATTAATGGGAACGAATAGAAAATGAGATTTGCGATTTGCGATGGGTGACATGGCAGAGTGCTACAGTAATGTCGCAATCGACGGTTGGGAGTAGTAAGTGTTAACGAAGTGGGAGTGAAATGCGAAATGCGATGGGGATATAAATTGCGAAATGTGATTTGCGATAGGGATGACGTGGCAGAGTGTTATAGTAATGTCGCAATTAGTGGTTGGGAGCGATAAGTGTCAAAGAAGAGTGGGTGGAAAAAGGATTTGCGATTTGTGATAGAGTGAAGTACGGTAGTAGGAGTTTCGAGGAGCAAGTGCGGAGGTAAAATTCTAATGCATTTGTAAGTGTTTTTGGGAATGAGAAGGGCGACGGCTGCAAAAAAAAAAGCAAAAGGAAGGAATGGAGGGCATAACAACAATGCTCAGGTTGTGAAGAAAAATATGGAAAATGAAGCGGGAAGGCACCACGGAGCCGCTCTGGGGCTTTAGCACTAATTCCTGTAATCAACCCTGATAAATTATGCATAAAGAAACATAAAAATGCGTGAAAATACAGTACAAAAGGAAGGCTGAAAATGGTAATGCAACTCTACTCTAATCTTAGAAACAATGAACATAAATCAATTTTTGGGTCTGTGAGAAGGTCTACCCTCCTCGAGCTCTGTCGAAAAAGATGAGAGGGGAAGGCTGCCTCACAGTTTTATGGAGTTCATCAACTATTCTACAACACAGATAAGCAGATTAAATCTACATCAGAAAACTATAACAACAATGAAAATATCAGAAATAAAACTAGCTAAATGACAAAAAATAAAGAATGATAACATCAGAGAAGCTAAGGCACATGGGTTGGGCCCTAACCCATGAGCCCAGATCTCTGGAACTAGATCAATAAAAATTCATCTGAATACTCATTGTATTACAAAAATATAGTCTTATTACATCCCGAAGGTCTTAAACTACAAAAGCCTAATAGCTTGCAACAAAAGTTCTGAATGGAATCGAATCCCTTCCTAGCTCTAGCTCTTCTCTATTTATTCTACAGGACAGCTACCAACAACTCCCTAGAAAATAGTGATTGAGTCCATTTTGACTCCAAGTAAACCATAGATTGAGCACGCTTCATCCTCAATTTTCTTGGCTGCCTTTGATAGTTAAGGAGGGTGGACCAACCCCTTGAATCCCTCCAAGATTTCTCCATAATTTCATGGCATTGTGCTAATTTATTCTTCAATATTGATCTTCCAGTGGCAGGGAGCAAGTCCCTACATTATTTCCTTCTCCAAATCTACATAATCTGCCCAATATTCTCATAATATTCTACAAAAATAACCAATATTAGGCACAAATATGCAATTACCTTTAAACCTTCCTAAGAACATATTAAAGCATAAGAAAAATTTATTAAGTGTAGAAGGAGAGATTTAATATATCTTTTATGTGCATAAGGAAGGTTAGATGGGCCTAAGAAAGGTTATATGGGCCTTATTTTATGTCTAACTTAGAGGCCCATCACTCTCCACAGCTCAACTGGCCACAACCCCTTTTAGGTGGGCCTGGGGTTCTAGCCACTATGTCCCATTGACGTAGCCATGCCATTTGTGGCTACTCAGGCTGATTCAGATTATGTCCAGTCTGAAGATGACAAAGCGAACAACTTCATTGAGCACATCCGCCAATAGGTTCATGACATATTGGATATGTTTCTAATGCGGAAGTACAAAGCACAACATGATCAAAATCGGAAGCAAAGAAAGCATTCCAAGTGGGCGACAAAGTGTGGCCACATTTGGCATGAGCCTTCATCGGACCCCACTATGATTTTCCGCTTCCGATATCTACCATACAACATCACTCAGTGCCATAAGGAATAATGCCTGCTTTCAAATATTCCACCATTCCTTGGTTGCACCCGCATTCAATGTGGACCACCTCTCGACCCTACTCCCACCTCTACCGCACACCTTATCAGGAGAACCACCATATTTAACTGCCAGACAGCGAACAGACCACCAAGACACATCATGGACATGAAAATCAAGAACATTCGCCAACAGAAGATCCAACTGTATCGGGTTGTCAAAGCTGGCCAACTCCTGCACCAAGGAAAGTGGTTCACCAGGGACCAAGTTCAGCAGAAATTTCCTCATCTCATGGAGGAACTAAACGCAATGGGGACCATTGCTTCCTAAGGGGGGAGGAATGATCCAGGTGGATATTGGTGGTCACCCGCCTATTCCACTCGGGGCTCCACCATTGTCTATTTCAGTTTTTCAGTTTCGGCACAGTTTACTATTTGTGAAGTGGGGCTTTTCTAAACTCCATTCTGGAACCGTTTTGAGGCCCTAAACGACGTTTTTAGGGAAAATAGAGAGCAACATGGGTCCATAAAGTGATGTTTCTCACTCAAAAGTTGTAGTCCTCGGATAGATATTTATAATGAGGTATTGAGCGCATCAAACGAATATTGTATGCCAAAGTTACATTCCTGGGAGGTTGATGTACCAATTTACCCAAACGGGGTCCATAGTTTTGGCGCTTCATCTCCTAGGGTTAGGTTTTTGGATGTTTAGGGTTTTCCATTGTTTCTCAATAATAAATATGCCCTTGAGCCTCATTGTAACACAGTTGAGAGGCCTATAGCCACCACATCTCTTCTCAGAGATAAGCTACCAACGCCCTAGCTAGTTTATTTCATTCTGTCTGTAAAAAAATTTCAGTTCTTTGATATTAATGAAATGAAGTGTTATTTCTGCTTCATTTTTGTATTTATGGTTATATGTGTATTTTTTTGCGTTCCTGCATAAATCTAGATCAAGGGGACACCGGTCCAAGCAATAGCTCTAGAGAGTGCGGCTATCTATGCTCTAATGCCGGCTCTGAAATTAAAATATAGTCCTAGGGTGATATCCCCGGAGGTGATAAAAGGAGATATATCATGTGCATATTTTGACGGAGCGTCCAACTCAGAAAACATCTATGGAGCAGGCATAGTGATACACTTAAGCCCGAATAAAAGAATGGAAGCCTCAGTGGGCCTTAGTAGTGGAACCAACAATTATGATGAACTCAAAGCCCTTCACCTTCTGCTATGGTGTCTTATCTAAATGGTTTGTCTCTCGGTTCAGATCTTCAGAGATTCATTGAACATAATCAAATGGTTCAACAAAGATTTCATATGTCAAAACTATCTTTTAAGACATATTCTTGAGGAACTTTGGACGATGAATGGTCACTTTTCTTACATTTATGTGTGTCACATTTACAGGGAACATAACGATGCAACAAACCTCCTTTCTAAGGAGGGTGTACAACATACTTTGGGCAGCTGGAAAATTAGAAAAATAGGTCCAAAAGGCACTGAGGAGCGAGACCGCCCCCTTTTCCCATGAGTGGGGCCATACCATTATCTGCTTTTGGTCTTTTCTTATATTTGTGTTTTTATGTATTTTTCAAAAATAGTTGTATTTGTTTCTTTTATGCTACTTGGACATAAATATACTATATACTAGGCACTCTCTATTTTGCTTTATGGTGGCAAAAAATATTGATATGTTTTGGACCACTTCTATACTCCTGGTTGAGCTATTTTCCTCATAAGGGGAGGATCGAGAATAGAAGTGGGTTTATAGTTTGTTGCTCTTGATGACAACGTCTAAATAGGTTTACTCTTACCTGTGGGTTATGCTTTTTTGTTTTTTTCGAATGACAACAGCTGTATGATCTAGTTCTTGCAGTCTCATAAGGATTTCAAACAGATGGAATGCTTAAATGCATGTGCACAATTAACTTTATATTATCTAATAAAAAGTTTGATTTTTTCTATGAGAAAAAAAAAAGTGTATGCATAGATTATGAAATTAAAATTATTGTTAGCATTCATTTGTGGGAATGGGAAGATTTCAATTTTATGATTAAAAAAGGGTGCTTCATCATCGTAGGAATAAAAAATAAGAGTGGATTCCTGAATACCACAATCATTAAAATGTACGGGGACTTGAAAATGAGAAAATATTGGATCAAATTCTGTGATGGTATTTTCTTCATATTAAAAAATAGATTAACTTAAAGAATAGGAATTATGGAAATGTGTCAAAACATCTTCCGAAGAATAAAGAGACTCAATATTATCAACATTCAAATTGTCATCAAAATTGATTCCATTACTATTCTTCTCCTTTGAATAAGGTAAATAAGAACTAGGCAAAAAATTAGATGCATGAAGAGAATTTTCACGACCGCTGAGAGTATGGATAATTAATTTTTCTCTATCCAAACTAGAATTAACTAGCAATTCATCATTAATGACCACTTCTCTATTTTCTAAAATTACATTGATGTAAAAATATATTGTTGAAGAATTATTTAATGAATTTCAATTATAAAAAAGATATGGGCAGAGGGAAAAATGAGAATTTGCATTTATGCACCTAAAAATTTTTCTACTTGAAGAATTTTTCTCATTTTCCAAAATAGACATTTCAGATTCTTCCATTTTTGCATTGTTTCCATTTTCAGATTGATGATCAAATTTTTCAGACATTTGATTGATATTCTCTGGTTAATTTATTTGTTGTTGGTTTATTTGTTGCTGATTGTTGCTAATGTACTGTGCATTTTGTTGATTTTCAATTTCATCGGATATAGCAACGTTATTTAAATTTGAAGGAGTTCTAAGACCAACATCATTTATTTGAACTGCAACAACTTTTGTTTTTTGATTATCAATATTTGCAATTTCAATCTGTGGGGGATCAATGTTGTCATTTTGAGCAATTGACTCTTTATCAACTATGGATGTGCTTTCTGGTTATTCATAATTATCACAGGACAAAGACACTAAATGTCTGAACCATAAAATTAATTGAAATTGAGGAGGAAAATATTTGGACCAAAATTTCAGTAAAGTTAATTTAAATTTAATGTAAAAATTATCCAAAGTCTCACCTTTCATCTTACACAATTCTTCTAACTGATCAAACACCTTTTCGTAATCATATTCCTGAAAAGGGTGAACGAAAATATTCGAAAATTCATCCCAACTATGTACAATGAAGATCCTACAAATAAAACCTTCTTCAATATTGAAATTATTACAATTTAAAATAAACTGAAGGAGATGATAAAAAACAAAAGTCTTACCGTTGAATTTGATCTTAGACAAAGTCTCAACTACCTTTATCGGAGTGGAAGCTGGTGGAAGCCCGGTAAAGCAACTCCAAGGTGATATTTTAAGTGGAGCCATAGTAATAAGCTAAAATCTTAAATCAATTGAATCTTCAAAGACAATTTACTATGGCCCTCCTTCTAGTGCCAAAAATTTTGGTGGTCAAAAATGACCTCATCCATATGTGAGAGAGACAGTTCGATCAAAGCCCCAACTAAAACCTTATCCATTTGATATAGTGGTTATGACTGGTTCAATTGAGTCCAGTTACCCTCTCTCTCTCTCTCTCTCTCTCTCTACTGGCTTATAATATATCTATTATTTACCAATAGAAAACAAGAAATCATATCCACCTTCTTGCTGTGCACATGCAAGTAAACAAATCCTTAAGCTGATTTTATGGCTCAGCCAAGCCACAATTATGGTCTGCCCCTATTCAAGGGGACTTCTAAAATGCAGAATTAAATCTAAATGTATTTCTACTCTAAGATACAAGCAATAAATTAAATTATAAATCTATCTCGATTAAAAAGATATAGATCTATCCCAACCATGAGCATAATAACTAAATAATTGAGGAATTTAACATGTTTGGTTTATGATGAATATCTGGATAATGAAATAGTTCTACTAGATGATATTATAATTACCAAAACATGTTCTGTTTAGAGATCTAATAATTAATTATTAACTATTAAATCCAAGAAAAATTTCCCATAGTTTCAATGGTAATTAAATTGACTTTTGATGGCATATTTATAAGTAAATAGTTACTTATAAATCTGGTTTAAGTACTCGAGCAAACATAAATTAATAACAGATCTGTGACTATGAATTAGATAGCTACCCCAAAATACATTCGTTTTGATACCAAACATGAATGCACAATATGGGAAAAATTTACACATATATGCCATTACATAAATGAAAATTGCATTTAAATAAAAGTACTCAAATTTCAAACTAATGAAACATGGTCTCTTGCTTTGTTCCTTGAACTGATCTCCAACAATCTTTCACACATCATAAACTCTGCCACTAAAAGAAAGAGTTGAAATAGTGCAAGCTCTGCCCCCAATACATAGTCTAGATTTTAAAAAGAAAATCCCCATCAACCCAAATCTGAGTTCCTCCTTCTTACAACTATAATCCCCTAATACAATGGTGCTTTCAGAGCCTCTAGTTGCAGAGAAGAGGAACCTCTTCCTCATTCTCAAAACTGATATTTAATAATTACAAGAATCTCCAAAATGGAGAACTATTGAGAGTAGTTTTCAAGATCTCAAATTAGAGCTGCAAATTCCCCATTTTTCTCTTTGACGGTCTCTTTCCATTGCTGAAAATTTCCTCAGATCTGAACTTCTCCAACTGATCTCCTGCTACAAACCAATCCAAATAAAAAATAAAAATAAATTAAGTTGCATATTGGAAAAAAAAAAAAACTCTCATGAAATTTCTTAATTAAAATAAATAAAATATAAAGAAATTTCCATGCTACAATTGCTTCAAATGGATCTAATTAGCCTTTGATTATTGTTGGGGAATGAATTAGTAACAACATTTTTCTTAATCCAATGAAATTTTCCCAAATCAAATTAGAAAAAAACAATTGTTGTTGCAAATTTGTCATTTTGTCTTCTAGTAAATTTTTGGGTCATTAAATGATTAAATATGCTAAATTTGTCATTCCCAGATTATTCTCCTTAGTCTTATATTTGTAATGAGCTATTGTGAGCTTCAATTTACCAAGTAAATCTTGAGATATTCCTTTCCAAAGTTGAGATATTAAAACTATCAAAATTATGAAAAATACAATCCTGGGCCATAATTAAGCAATTTTAATTAAAAAATAATCCTAATTAGCTGCACAATTAAAGTTAAATAATTATCAATTAATTAACATCCAATGGGGGTGACCAAATGTCAACACAAGCATAAAACGAATGTCCCTTGGCACTTACTCCGGCTCCATGCTCACATTAACTCTACATCATGCAAAATCTGGGTATTCACTTCACTGGGACGAGGGAATATCTTACTCTTCCCATGGATAAATTCAAAGGCAAGTTTGTGATGCAGTCCAGTGAGGAAGCTTAGGAAATGAATTTTGGCAAGCGAGGTGTGTGGGTCTGCATCCATGGTGGCTCCCCGGAGTTTCAGCCTTGGATGAGAGGCACTATGGAGGTTAGAGGTTCTATGGTACAGTTTGAAATTTATCATTTTCTCCGTCCCCGGGACCTCGGCATGCAAACGGGCGAGGAACTGAGTCGACTCCAATATTTGGCCCATCATTGGCTTGTGCTCAGAAAATTCCTCTCTCCGGGCCTTCAAAAATCAGAGTGGGGTAAGAAATTCGTGTCTCTTGGCTACTTCACATGTTTGTATGTTCCGAATATTTCCTATATGGTGTTGTGTGGGTGTGATTTTGCAGGCTCTTCGTGGTCTCTCCTAGGCGCATCCTGGTCTAAGGATGATTATGGGGTGATTGGAGAGCGATTCACGTGTTCTTTCTTATTTAATTGTGGTTGCGATGTCTGTGGTAGAGGGTGTTTTGGGTGGTAGACTTGGTCCTTACCGCTCGAACTTCTGGTTTGGGAAGCTATTTGTTTGTCTTGCTCCAGAGGACGGGTGGCAAGTGCCCCGATGCAGTCTTCTCCTTTGGGGTGGTTTTGTGGTTCTAGTATTTATGTTGGGTTTTGTAGGTTCTCTATTGCTGCTCTTTCGAGGGCTTGCCTTTGCATTCTGGTTGACTCGATCCTCTTCTCGATGCCTCGTTAATGGGGTTTCCCTCGCCGCAGGGGTGGGTAACAGATTTAGGGGAGGCGTCCTTGGCCAATTCGGGTAGCAGGGAATCCAAGGATAATGAGACTCTATCTCCAGATCATTCTCCTAGTCATGTTTTAGCTCTGGTCACCATGGAGTTTGTTATCACTCCACCAGATTCCCAAGGCTGAAGAAGGAATCCCAACAGAGGTAACCACAAACCAAACTTTTGACTTGGTAGCTAGGCCTACCAAGTTGGAGAGGGATCTCTCCACAAAGTCACAACCAAGAGGGCTGGAGGAATTAGGTTTTTTAGTCTATATATAAGTGCAGGGGTTGATTTGATTTGATTGGGTTGGTTTTCACTGGATGAAGATATTAGGTCAAGGGAGCTAGGTCAGGGAAAATGAGATAGGGTTGCAGAGATTCAACGGGGCAAGTTAGGCATAAGGCTTAACACTTCAAAGATGATTGTGATGAGATGGTTTTAAGATTGATGAGGATCTAGGAAGAGCATGGGGGATGTATTCTTCTTAAATAGAGGAAAATGAACAAATTATGATATATCTCCCTAAACAGAGCATGAGCAAGCATGTGTTCTGCCTATAGACTTGAAAGAAATCATACAATAGAGATGTAATGAACATGAATACAACACATTCTAACATATGAAACTGAAGGAAAAACAATGATAAACATCATACCACATGTATCCCAAAAATAGCTGCAACTCTTCTTTATTAACTGGCCAAAACTGAGTATAATAATTCCTTGATCAATAAGGTAACATCCAAACTGATTCCAACCTTTGAAAATGAGTCAAAAATTACATGATATAGGCCTCAAACAACCTCTCCCAACCTCAGGGGTTGAATGCCTAAGTTGAGGAGCTGATCCACAATAATCTGAAATGATACCTAGAGTGTGGGGAGCACTAAGTGACTCCTCCCTAAATACATTCAAACTGATTCATTTGACTTAAGGATAAATTTTACCTAATGAATCTACCCCTAGGTAACTTATCCACATCATAATTACATTTACCATCCTCAATTACATAGGTAGAAACATGAATTTCTGAAGTAAAGTCAAAATTTCAGTGAAAAACCAAAAAAATATCAGCAAATGGTCATTTGCGCCCTCACTGTGTCATTTGCACCCTCTATGTTGCAGCCTGGTTTTAGGTGCCTTCCTGGTGTCCAAATTGGGCCTAAGATATCTCATTGGAATTCCATTCAATTATAATTTCCAAATATTCCTTTAGTTTCGAAAATTAAGGTCATTTTCCACCTCAAAATGTCATTCTCCCAAAATTGTTCATTTGCACAGTGCCTAGGCCAAAACAAGGGTAGAAATGTGATATTTAGGTAGTTTTTTGACCTTTTGACCTGTCAAATCTGCAAATCAAGGCTGGAAACATGGTTTTATGGAATTAATTTGTCCTTATGAATCCATTGGCGGTATTATTTCCCTCAAAAAGTGCCCCAAACGTTTACGCAACGCCTAGGGTGTTGCGCAAATGATAGTCAAATTGTGTAACAATTCTGAATTTTCTGGAAACATTGGCCTCCAAGATGGAGCGATATCTCACTAAAAATGAGGGTTTTTCAAAAAATGAGAGAGGTTTTTTTAATTTGGCATGTTATGAACAAAAACCTCCTCGATTTTCTCAAAATTCATTTTTTTTGGCCACAATCGTCTCTGCAAAAAGGTGTCTCAAACCAGATTTTTCACAAGCAGAAAAATAGGTTGTGAAGATTTGAATGGATCTCTCATTATGTAATACCTGTGTAAAATGTGAGATAGGTTTTTGTAATTTGATATCTTAGGAACAAAAAACTCCTCCAGTTTCCAAAAAATCATTTTTTTCCCACAATATTCTCTGCAAAATATTGACGAAACATGACATTTCTGGAAAATGTGTCTTCGAAGGGTTTTTCAAAATTTCCCAAATTTTCTTCAAATTTCCTCAAAATTTCTTCTGAATTACTTCACGGAGACCTAATATGGTATGATATGCTATCATGGATGCATAAATGAGAAAATCCAACTTACCCTTCTCTTTATGCTTGATTAGGGTTTGTAGTTCTGGACCAATTCACAAAAATCAAAGCAACCCACATGTTTGAAACATGTCACTGTCATACTAGAAGCCAAAAGTTCTCTAGTAATTTTTGGCTCAATTTTGAGTATTATACCCCCTCTATGTGGCCTTCTAGCCTTTGTTTCTTCTCCCTCACCATATGATATGTTCTCTCCTTCTACCATGGTGTTTTTATCAAAACCATAGGGAAGTATGATGATGTGGAATATGGTTTTAGGAATGAGGAATGGGAAAGGGAAAATGAAGGAGATGGTGTTAGGGATGTATGAAATGGGGTAGGGGATAGGGAGTAGTATTATTATGGGATTTAGGATGGGGATTTGGGGATGGGGAACCTAGGTAAATGTAACACCTAGGGCTTAGGGTTTTGGAAGAAAGGGTTAGGGAAAAGGAATTTTGCAAAACAGGGGTTTAGGAATGGGTATTTGAAATTGTATGAATGTTATAAAGTGTAAGGGAGTGAAAATTTTGGAATTCAAGAGTGCAATGGGAATACTATGGTTTCTAAAACAATTTTAAACACCAAATTCTAACATAAATTTCACAACACCCAACACATGAACTTGATGAAGATGGTATTTAATGGAATTAACTCTTACTCATTTGCTGGAGGTCGATGAGTAAGTTGATGAATCTTTGGAAATTATTTTTTTCCACTTGAATGCATTTCTGGGGGTTCTATGGTCATATTCGCAACTCCAGAAGCACTTGCGCCCTCACAGAAGCATTTGCACCCTCACAGAAGCATTTGCACCCTCACAGAAGAAATTGCGCATCACCTTTTTTCATACCACGTTTGGAGGCCTTATAGGTGTCCAAATTGGGCCCAGGATAGCTCGTTGGAAATATTATCCTGTATAATTTCCAAATATTCCTTTATTTTTCAAAATGGACTTGATTTGGCCTGTCAAAAATTGATTCTCTCAAGACTGGTCAAAAAGTGTAGAATGAGGGTGAAAAAATGAAGTGTGCTGTTGTAGGAAACATTTGAAGGCATTTTGCAACTCCAAATTGAGCTCAAGATAGCTCATTGGAAATATATCACTTTCGAGTTATCATTTGACCCATCAAGAAAGTCATTTGGACACTCCATCGAGAAGAAAAATGGATTTTACCAAGGTCGCTCCAGAAGTGCAGAAAACCTCTTGTAGCACATGTATTTTTGACATTTCACCAAAACCATGATACATGTGTAAAAAATGAATGAGGCTTTTATTTTTTGACCTATGATGAAAAAAACCCTCTCTCACTTTTATCAAATTCACCTATGTTTGGTCAGAAACACACTTTGAAGAAAAACTGGCCCTATGAGTGGCAAATGATTTGACTCTTGGAATGACTTCTTGAAAAATGGTGGGGACATCATGTTTATGAGTTGAAATGACCTCATACTTGCTGATATGACCTCCCTTATGCCTCCTCTGCTCAAATTTCTCTGATTCCATAGAAAACCCTAGATCAGTGGGAGAGGAAATTAGGGTTTGGTGCTTGTGGAAAATGATGATTTGGGAACCCTTGGGAAAAGACAACTCCCTTTGAGATTTGATAATTCGATGAACTAAAAACTCTTGCACTTTGACATGCGCTTGTTTGGCATGTGGAACTGAGTTGGAAGCTTTTGGGAAACTGAGTACTTATTACATTTGAATTGACATAAAATTACATGAATACAAATAAAATTACATCTTGGAATGAAACTCACATTTGAAATTAAATTACATGATGAAATAAGCATTTCTCTTTACAAATAATATTCACATGGTGAAGAGAGATGTTATTTGATCACCCTTTACTTGCTGGCCTTATGCAATGGAGTGGAGTTTTATTGGACCATGAAAACCCTATAATCTAATTATGATCTTGACAAGACTGGACTCCATGGTGACATAACATGATGAATTGACTTTATTGATGGTGTATGGTCAGCAAGGTACAAAAGTGTGCTAGTAAGAAAATGAATTTTAAGGAAGAGTGATGTTTTTGGATTAGGGCTACCATCAATGACTAATTTTTTGCATGATCTAGTGGAATGATAAAAAAATTTCTGAGTGGGACCCCTAATATGAATATGAAAAAGTATATTTTGATCACTGATGGTAGGATGAAAATACTGATAGTAACATCGGCTCCAACTTGGGATGGTAGCTCCTTGGAGGTTCCAAGAACACTATAGACCAAGTGCCTATCGGTTGGGCATGGAGTCAAAAGCTAAATACTAACTAAATACTGAAAACTTGACTCAATAAACTGACTCAAGACTGACTCAAAACAAACTAAAATTGACTGAAAACAAACTAAAAAAAAAATTGCTCAGAATTGAACTTATTCAACACACCTACTCTAACTGATCCATTCATCACCTGATTAAGTGAAATGGAACAACCAATGCAACCATGTAAGCATTATGACTACGAGTTGAATTCTCTGCAAGTGCTTGCTTATGAGCAAGAAGAGAGAACTATTGAAAGGAAACTCCCATGAAATCTTGTCAACAGATTGAATCTTAATGAATTTGCAAAGCATGAGCCCACCCAATAACCTTAAGAATGTTGCAAAAGGATCTTCATAGGAATATATATTGATTTCCAACCCATCTAATTCATTACTGCTCTACTATAGGTAGACTTCATACCTTGAT
This sequence comes from Pinus albicaulis, assembly GCA_034641835.2. Taxonomy (NCBI): domain Eukaryota; kingdom Viridiplantae; phylum Streptophyta; class Pinopsida; order Pinales; family Pinaceae; genus Pinus; species Pinus albicaulis. The sequence continues at coordinate 84,796,747 of CM076583.1, forward strand.
TTTAAAATTCTCCCAACATCTTTGCTTTTTTCCCTTGATGACTGCAGCAAGTTGACAAAAGGATCCTAAAACTCGTGAATAACCAATTTTTCCTGATGATCAACAACAAAGAAAAAATATTCTTCATTATTCTCCTGATATGACTGCAAATCTCCGTATGAACTTTGTAATGAAACTCCTGCTGAACAAGACAATGAAGTCGGCTGTCGGATCAAGTTTATATTAACACTCTTTTCAGGCTCACAGTTAAATAATGGAGAAGGAATTTTACTGTAGATATCATCCAACACATCAGCTATAGGGTCATGAAAAACTTGAAAATACTACTGTAACCTATTTTCCACTGGTTCTCATGAGACTGCATGACTTTTTACAGGCTTCTCATCCTTTTCTTTAGAGATATTATGAAAATTTTCCTCTAAAAAATTAAATGATTCAAAAAATAATGGTACATAATCATCTTGCATCATTTGATCATGTGTTTCAACTTCCAAGCCTTCATCTGCAATTTGAAATTCAATGGGACTCAGTGGATGCAAATCTAGAGCTAAGGAGGATTCTATGTTGCAAATGATTTCCTCAACCAGTTCAGGATAATGTTTATCATTTATAGTGTTGACCACTTGCTTACTGCTTGCTTATAGATTTCTCTTACTCTTACAAATGAGGAGAAACACAAGGGTAAGGAGCTCTGATCGAGAATTTCATTATCCTCTTGATTGTCAAGATCAAAACTTAATGATTGCTGATTTCTGATTGCATGAAATTTATCTCTGATGAACTGAAATGAAGTAAAACAAAGAGGCAAAGATTCCTCACTTACTTCCAAATTTTCTACACTTTCCTCCTCACTGCCATAAACCACATATGTGAGCTGACTACCTTCTTTAAAATGCTGAAAACATGTTGATGATTGACTTGAAGAGTCAACCTCACTTTTGAAAACATAATCATCATCATATTTATCATACTTGGGTAAATCATCAAAATGAGTAATGTCATCAAGCATTCATATCGGATCTACATATCTCTCCTCTGCAAGCTAATCTATAAAACTGATTTCTTTATTGTCCCCTAATGCATACATAAAGTAATCATTATCAGATCTATGACAACTGGGATAGGAAGGAAAATTTTTCAGATTAACAAATTGTTTTTCTTCAATCAGTGAGACATGGTCATCTTGAACAATAATTTCATTTCTCATTATGATATTTTGCATCATTTCCTCTACTGTACTTACCAAAATGTCGAGCTTCACTTCTGAAGATGTCAATCATTCTTTCTCTATGTTTTCCCTTTCTTCCGCTTTCAAATTTAACCTTTTGACCAACAAATTAGCTTCTACGGCTATTGCACTATCCTGCATTTTTTCAAATGTTGTAATGTTCCTTTCTATCAATCAATGTTCCATTTCCGGATCAAAGGCATCTGGGTAGTGTAAGAGGGCTGAACAAAGAGGCGGTTTTATATCAGCAGGGATTGAATGGTATACTTGATTGAATCTAGCTGAAACGTTTTGCACTGTTTATCCCGATTGCTTTTCAAATTATCACATTATTATAAAATTAGAAAATGATTCCTCTTGATCACCCATTTATCAAGAAATATTTTCACAAACTGATGGAAATAAAAAATACTTGCAACTGGCAAGTTTTTGAACCTTTCCTTGGCTTTGCCTTGCAAAGATAGAGCAAAGATCCTGATACTAACATCATCTTCATCAACCTCAAAAAGTTCGAGAAAATTTTCAAAATTCTAAATGTGTTTCTCAGCAGTGATGTTATCATATTCTCCATCAAACCTGGGAAGATATTTGTAATAATTTTCAGGGAAATAATGGAGTATAAGAGGTAAGATGAGTGGTTTGTATCTATTTGGAATTTTACAAGGTGTAGGAGTATGTACAAAAGTTATAGGATTAGTCTTGATCTCTTGAGGTTCATCAACTTGAAAAGGATATACACAATTTTCAGGTAAGATGTCTTGATCTTGATCAAAATCAAAGGGAAACTTAGTATTTACACTCTTCAAATAGGCAAAATCAAGAGTTTGATCATATTTTTCATACAACAAACTCTAGAAAATTTTCAGGATAGTTTCAGGAAAATAAAAGAAGTAATTTACAAGAAAGCATATTACATCTCGAATAAAATTCCACTTTGAATACCTGACCTTTGCGTGAGATTCTTCCATTTTTCTACTGGAAAGGTCGACCCTCCAATGGAGTCTTTACATCAAGTTGGAGTCGCCAGGGGAATGGTTCAACCTTCATATGCATCTGACCGCTGTCCACCATCAACAATCAAATCTAAAATTTTTCGTTCTTTCCCTGGGAATATTTGACCTTTCATTCCCCGGAAACGACGCCAAAATGTTATCACTCTGCTAGATTCCCAAGGCCGAAGAAGGAATCCCAACAGAGGTAACCGCATACCAAACTTTGACTTGGTAGCTAATCCTACCAAGTCAGAGAGGGCTCTCTCCAAAAAGTCACAACCAAGAGGGGCAGCAGAATTATGATTTTTAGGCTAGGTATAAGTGTAGGGGTTGATTTGATTTGATTGGGTTGGTTTTCACTGGATGAAGATATTAGGTCAAGGGAGCTAGGTCAGGGCAAATGAGATAAGGTTGCAGAGATTCAATGGGGAAAGGTAGGAATAAGGCTTAACACTTCAAAGATGATTTTGATGAGATGGTTTTAAGACTGATGAGGAGCTAGGAAGAGCATGGGGGATGTATTCTTCCTAAACAGAGGAAAATGAACAAATTATGATATCTTTCCCTAAACAGAGCATGAGCAAGCATGTGTTCTGCCTATAGACTTGAAAGAAATCATACAATAGAGATGTAATGAACATGAATACAACACATTCTAACATATGAAACTGAAGGAAAAACAATGATAAACATCATACCACATGTATCCCAAAAAATAGCCGCAACTCTTCTTTATTAACTGGCAAAAACTGAGTACAATAGTTCCTTGATCAATAAGATAACATCCAAACTTATTACAACCTTTGAAAATGAGTAAAAAATTACATGATATAGGCCTCAAACAACCTCTACCAACCTCAGTGGTCAAATCCCTAAGTTGAGGAGTTTATCCATAATAATATGAACTGATACATACAGTGTAGGGAGCTCTAAGTGACTCCTCCCTAAATACATTCAAACTGATTCATTTAACTTAAGGATAAATTTTACCTAATGACTATAACCCTAGGTAACTTATCCATAGCATAATTACATTTACCATCCTCAATTACATATGTAGAAACATGAATTTCTGAAGTGAAGTCAAATTTCAGTGAAAAACTAAAAAAATATCAACAAATGGTCATTTGCGTCCTCCATGTTGCAACTTGATTTTGGGTGCCTTCCCGGTGTAACAATTGGGCCTAGGATAGCTCGTTGGAAATAAATTCAAGTATAGTTTCTAGATCTACCTTCAGTTCCAAAAATGAAGGTCATCCCCCCCCCTAAAAATTTTATTTTCCCAAGACTTCTCATTTGCGCAGCGCCTAGGCAAAACCAGGGGCAGAAATGTGAATTTTAGGTAGTTTTTTGACCTTTTGACCTGTCAAATCTGAAAATCAAAGTTGGAAAAATGGTTTTATAGAATTAATTTGTCCGTAGGAATCCATTGGTGGTCTTCTTTCCCTCAAAAAGTGCCCCAAACATTTGCGCAACGCCTAGGGTGCTGCGCAAATGACAGTCAAATTGTGTAACAATTCTAAATTTTCTGGAAACATTGGCCTCCAAGATGGAGCGATATCTCACTAAACATGAGGGTTTTTGAAAAAATAAGAGAGTTTTTTTTTATTTGGCATGTTATGAACAAAAACGTCCTCGCGTTTCTCAAAATTATTTTTTTTTGGCCACAATCTTCTCTGCAAAAAGGTGTCTCAAACGGATTTTTCACAGGTAGAAAAATAGGTTGTGAAGATGTGAATGGATCTCTCATTATGTAATACTTGTGTAAAACATGAGATAGGTTTTTTTACTTTTATATCTTAGGAACAAAAACCTCCTCCAGTTTCCAAATATTCATTTTTGTTTCCACAATATTCTCTGCAAAATAGTGACCAAACAAGACATTTCTGAAAAATGTGTCTTCGAAGAGTTTGTAAAAATTTCCCAAATTTTCTTCAAATTTCCTCAAAATTGCTTCAGATTTACTTCATGGAGACCTAATATGGTATTCTATGCTATCATGGATGCATCAATGAGAAAATCAAACTTACCCTTCTCTTTCTTCTTGATTAGGGTTTGTAGTTCTAGACCAATTCACAGAAATCAAAGAAACCCACATGTTTGAAACATGTCACTGCCATAGTAGATGCCAAAAGTTCTCTAGTACTTGTTGGATCAAGTATGAGTATTATACCCCCTCTATGTGGCCTTCTAGACTCTGTTTCTTCTCCCTCACTGTATGATATGTTCTCTTCTTTTGCCATGGTGTTTTTATCAAAACCCTGGGGAAGTGTGATGATGTGGAATATGGTTTTAGGAATGAGGAATGGGAAAGGGAAAATGAAGGAGATTGTGTTAGGGATGTATGAAATAGGAGAGGGGATAGGGACTAGTAGTATTATGGTATTTAGGATGGGGATTTGGGGATTGGGAGCCTAGATGTAACACCTAGGGCTTAGGGTTTTGGGAAAAAGGGTTAGGGAAAGGGAATTTTGTAAAGAAAGGGTTTAGGAATGGGTATTTGCAATTTTAGGAAAGTTATAAAGGTGTAAGGGAGTGAAAATTTGGGAATTCAAGAGTACAATGGGAATACTATGGTTTTTAAAACAATTTCAAACACCAAATTCTAATATAAATTTCACAACACCCAACACATGAACTTGATGAAGATGGTATTTAATGGCATTAGCTATTACTCATTTGATGGAGGTCGATGAGTAAGTTGATGAAGCTTTGGAAATAATTTTTTTCCACTTGAATGTGTTTTTTGGGGTTCTCTGGTCATATCTGCAACTCTATAAGCACTTGCGCCCTCACAGAAGCGTTTGCGCCCTCATAGAATCATTTCTGGAACACATTTTTGCATACCACTTTTGGAGGCCTTCCGGGTGTCCAAATTGGGCCCAGGATAGAGCGTTGGAAATATTATCCTATCTAATTTCTAAATATTCCTTTATTTTTTAGAATGGACTTGATTGGACATGTCAAAAAATGATTCTCCCAAGGCTGGTAAAAAAGTGCATAATGAGGGTGAAAAAATGCAGTGTGATATTGTAGACAACTTTTGGAGGCCTTCAACTCAAAAATGAGCTTAAGATAGCTCATTGGAAATATATCTCGGTATAATTATCATTTGAATCATCAAGAAATTAATTTGGACACTCCATCTAGGAGAAAAATTGATTTTCCTGAGGTCACTCCAGAAGTGCAGAAAAACCTCTTGTAGCACTTGCATTTTTTACATTTGTCCCAAACCATGATACCCGTGTAAAAATTGAATGAGATTTTTCTTTTTTGACCTATGATGAACAAAAAACTCTTTCACTTTTATCAAATTCATCTCTATTTGGTCAGAAACATACTTTGAAGCAAAACTGGCCCTATGAGTGGCAAATGATTTGACTCTTGGAAAGACTTCTTGAAAAATGGTGGGGACATGATGTTTATGAGTTGAAATGACCTCATACTTGCTGATATGACCTCCCTTATGCCTCCTCTGCTGAGATGTCTCTAATTCCATAGAAAAACCTAGCTTAGTGGGAGAGGATATTAGGGTTTGGTGCTTGTGGAAAATGATGATTTGGGCACCCTTGGGAAAAGACAACTCCCTTTGATATTTGATCAATTGATGAAATAAAAACTCTTGCACTTTGACATGTGCTTGTTCGGCGTGTGGAACTCAGTTGGCAGCTTTTGGGAAACTGAGTACTTATTACATTTGAATTGACAGAAAATTACATGAAAAAAAAAAATTACATCTTGGAATGAAACTCACATTTGAAATTAAAATTACATGATGAAACAAGCATTTATCTTTACAAATCATCTTCACACGGTGAAGAGATGTTATTTGATCACCCTTTACTTTTTGGCCTTATGCAATGGAATGGAGTTTTATTCACTACAAGGAAAAGACCCTCTAGCGGAGGTTATAAAGGAGGTTTTCAGTGTTATAAAATTGGAAAAATTGTCAAAAAAACATTTTCTACAACATCCGTTTATGGTTACAGAGGTTTTGGCGGAGCTTTTAACGGATTTTCAACACAACTAAAAAAAAATGGGCGGCTGAAGGTTATTACGAATGTTTTTTTTCATCGGTGCGCTACTCTAGCTTTAACGCACCGGTGCGTACATGTAGAAGGTGCCCCGGGGAGGTTGAAGGAGAACGCACCGGGCCGTTAAGGTATAAAACCACACCGGGCGTAGTGTTGGTGATACAACACACGGGGTGTTCTAATTGGTCTTGGGATTTATGCGGTGCTTATAGGTGCTCATAAGGTCTTGTATACAAAAATCCCAAGGGTCACTTAGTTTGTCACCGATTCAATTAAGTCCTATCATGATTACCATTTTTATTAGTAGTGCTTCGAAGAAGGTTACTTATGTTATACCGGGCTCTGTGTTTTGTAGGAAGGGTTTTTCAAACCACTATATTCTCGCAGGGTCCTGAATTTTATGATCGCCATTATGTTGGTGTCCCGTGTTTTGATAGTTTGGAAAATCAAAAGACAAGGCAACATCAGAACCAATCTTTAGAGTTCCAGGATCTAGTCCTCCTGTTCTCAGAGAGGGATCTCTCAAATGTTTGTTTGAAAAGGTTTATCTTGTGTGCTTTGAGTATTGGTTTTAGACTAGTTATTAAGTGCAGGTGTTTGTTTATTTGTTTGGTTGAATTGATACAGCAGAACATGAAAGGTCTAGGAAAGATATATAGAATGGAGAAACATCTGGTTCATTGGGCAATGGAGTCAAGAAGAGGTCATAACATACTCATCAATGGATATGGGATATCAGAGGGAAAATATAACATGGCCGCAGGATCCTTGGTTTTGGAATGAGATGGACATCAATGATTTGGAAAGAGAAGTTTAATTCTCAACAAAGGGAATTTGAAAGCACAATTCGAAAAATAACGAGCCATTTGATAGACAGGGCTAACCATGAATTCTACAAATCACACTTCAAGAAAATGATGACTTCAAAAAAACTTTAAAATGAAATCTAAGATTCAGGGAACACCCTATTTCCTCAAAGATTTTATTTCAAATGACTTAGAAAACATAAAAGATTCACTGATAATTAAAATCATAGAAGACGGAACACCTAAATACATCTATGATCACAATTATAAAGACCTTTAAGCCAACTGTTCAAGCAAGGACAAGGGGAAAGTTCAGAACAGACCTCCTTGACTTACTGTAAACAAAGAAACTTCAAAGAGAGACTTCAATAACAGTCTTTAAGTGGCAGCAGACAAGCAGGGAGAACCATAAATCATGTTGAAACCAACTGTTCAAACTATTAAGGAAATAAACAAGCATGATGACTAAAGAGAGAGATTAAGGACTCTAAAATACCTCAGCAGAAGAAAACATGAAATAGTGAAGGATGAACAGGTCTAAGGTGCTTCCAAGAGTCATTTCTTAGCCTAAAATTTTCAACCTACTGTAGTAAGAATTTATGGAACAAAACGAAAACAGGGGAAAACATTAAATAGTTCAGAATACTTCACCTATAGCCAAGCTCATGGATCCAATGATAGAGCCTTCTCAAGAACAAGCATGCAGCAACATCATCAGGGCTTCAAAGACTTCAATTTCTTCTTCAACTTCAACAGACTATGTATTATTTCAAAGAGTTTCAATATTACAGCAAGTGATCAACCAACCAACCAACCAACAATTTCTCATCTTCTATAGAAGTATTTATAGAAGGATGAGGAGGTGGGAGAGAATAAAAGATCTCCCAGGGCATTTAATACATACTAAAGGCTTTTCGGCCTTTGACTCAAGGCTTGATGCAGAATCTTACATATGTGTCCTCTGTATTAAATGTTTTACATTAAGATTTAAGCTCGGTGGGAGCTTTTGTTGACTTTTAAGGCTCTGTGTCATGTTGTAGTAACTTTGCTGATATTTTTGCATTAAGTTCTTTGGCAGAATTAACTATTTGGGCTGTGCTGAGGCAAATATCCTTTCTCTGCTCAATAAATTCGGCCTCTGTTTGAATGCTTTGAGGCAACAAGTGGCTTTGTGGTAGCTAGGAGGAATCAATTTGCGTCAGATGTGGCGGTGGAGGCCTTCTATCTGATAAACACTTTATGATTTACCTTTAACTGTCTTAGGCATTTGATAATCAATCTTAGCCGTAATCCCCCAAAATTGTCTTCAATCTTCTGTTCTGCCATGTTTAGTCTTCGACACTGATACTCTTTAATTTTGTTTCATTCTCTGTGTCTTGTTGATGTGTAGTGCTGCGCAGGGCTTACAAGGCATCAATTCCCATGAAGCATCGACGATACGTGGAGTTCAAACCCTGTGAATGGTTTCCTTTGATGAATCAAAGGCACGAGAAACGTCTTTCACGGCCTTCGGCCTTTCTCTAACACAATGGATAAACCATTAAACACTAGCAAAATACAAACTAATTAAGAAATCCTGCGTTGTGAGGTAAACTGCTTCAGAGGGTATGGGGAGAGAGCGTGGCCGTTGGATGACATCATCCAACGGTGTAGATCTATCTGTGAAGGTTATAAGGAGATCATAGGGAGAAATAAGTTAGAACCGTTGATCGGGCAGAGATCAACGGTGGGGATTACGCGTTAAAATCCTCTTGGTGGAAGGCGAAGGGTGATGAAACCATGAGGGAAAGATCTGGGACCGTCCGATCTGGACACGTGGATGGTCCAGATCCAATCGGAGGACTCATGATTGGAGGAGGAAAGAGGGAGGGTGTAACTAAAATCTCCGACACAATTAGATGCAGACCGTTGATCTGAGGGCCAGATCAATGGTGGGGAACGAATCGGGAATCGGCGATTGGAGGTGCATTGATGTGATGGTGTGATTGGGGAAGGCCGATGCGATTGTGCGATTGAGCCATCGCAATCGGAGGTGGGGAAAAAACATTAAAAATGCACCCAAAGGAAAACTTCGATGCGATAAGCACTTGCCGTTTGATCGGTTTAGGACTAACGGTGGAAATTATCTCAAGTATGATACCGACAAAAAACCCTTAAAATTTATGAAAACCCCAAAGTTTAATAAATACAAAGGTTTTTATTCTTTGGGGGTGGGTCATATATATAAGAAAATGGATAGGCACCCGAGTGCGGGGCCTTTGACTATATGGAAAATAAAAAGGGCACGAGGTTTATGTACAAGGGCCTATCGCAATCGGGAATATGATACAGGTCTTTTAATATAACCATTTTCTTTTTGCGATGCGATGGGTGCCTCAGGTCTTAAACTCTTGGTCCCGGGCGTAGGTTATATGGAATGGAAAATCAGAGGGGGCGGAGTTTGTACAAAAGGCCAATTGGCATCAGAGGTTTCAATGTTTACACACTAAAAGACTTGCGTTTTTTCGGAAGTTCTGATGCGATAAGGCTCGATGGGTTTAGCACCTGGTTCTTAGGGCGTGGGCGCATGTGGGGAAGTGGTTTAGGACTTAGCCCAAGGGGGCTTAATTCTATAATAAAAAGTGGTTTTCTTTATAGATTTTCAATGGTTTTCAAAGGACTTTGAGGGTTTCGATAAGGCAAAGAAAGAGTTTTAAACCTTATCAAAGGGGTTTTGATGGAAGGGATGAGGGGAAAATATGAAAATGAAGGATTTTATGGAGAATAAAGGGGTAAAAATGAGGTTAGTTTTTGAGTGGAGGAGGTTTAAAATGAGGGGAAAATGGGGAATTTTGCAGCGGTTCTTTTTCATGAAATCAACAAAATTTCAGAGTTTTTAAATGGAAACAAAGTGAAGATTGAAACAAGGGCATGATGTCTCCAAGAGGCTTCAAGAGATAAAATTTTTAGCAATAAAACTGTTTCTTGAAGGCTCCAAAATGTTTTGGACACCTTTTGATATTACAAATTTTATAAGTGGCCAACAGTGGCTCCACTTGGGGATGGTGCCTTCTTGAAGGCATCAAGAACTTCAGACTTGCATTCTCTGGGAGGCCGACGCCACTCACGTGGGCTCCCGCTCTCTTTACTTCACGTATCTTCTTTTGGTCTAAAAACATATTATCACCCACAAAAACAATGGATATTTCATCAACAAGATTTCTACCTACCCAATCCTACCGATCTAACATTTTTTTCTTCATTAGAGGCACTTGGATTGGCAAACTCTCTTACAACATTTTATTCTTTTGAAAGAAAGAAACTAATCTATTTATATCCTTATTTCTCCATGAACTCAGATTAAACATTTGAGTTCACATGCTTCTCTACCTAATCTACTAATCTGTTAGGATTAAACAGTCTAACAATTTTTTATTCACTATTTCTAAAACAGAAATTTAAAAGCATACAAGTCAGGATTGGATAGTCTAACTTGTTGCTGATCTATGGCATAAAAACAAGCTGCACATAGATATAAATTTTTAAAAAATTAAATTAAAAATGGATGGCTTAAGATCTAAAAGTTCAAAGAACTTCCTTCATCTTTTTTCAGCTCTGTTTTTACTTTTATTTGAGTTGTTCTTCTTTACCATCTGGTTCAGATTTTAAGCTGATTAGAACCAGTTTATCTTTGCTTCTGACTCATGAAAATAAATAGATTTGAGTCATCTCTTTTTGGAAACATTAGGTTCAGATTTTGAGCATGTTTGAACCTTTAATTTCTAGCCTAATCTACCTACTGATAATCCAAGATTAAATAGTTTGGCAAATCAAATTCACTATCCTATCAACAATCAATTTAAAACTAATTAGTCAAGATTAGGCCGTTTTGACTAACTAGAAGTGTGTTTTTCAGGAGTGGAATTTGAGCTTGCACACTTTCATATTTTGCTTCTCTTTTTTGGTATGGATCTGTACCTTTATTGTTTTTACAATCTACCATCTTTTCTTTCTTTTACTATTTTTGTATTTTTATTTCTATAACTTTGAATGCAACGTTCAGACTATGATATTTACAATGAAAACCAAAATGCTTTGAAACTCATGATTCTTGGCAGAAGTAATGCTTTAGCATCCTGCCATTGACAGGACCTCCATACAGATCTTCTCCATTCAATTCTTTCAAGAAAAATGCATTGTGACCTCTCTCAGCATGAACAATATAGGGACCTTTCCACAAGTTCTCAAACTTGCCATGTTTTCCCTTCTCTTCTCTCCTTGAATCCCATTTAAGAACAACATTTCCAACTTGGAAATTGTCTGCCTTAGTTCTCTTATCAAATAGCTTCTTCATATTTTCTTGGACCAACTGTGTTCTCTCATAAACTTCTTCTTTGGTCTGCTGTAAATGGATGGTTTGATTGATTCTCCTCTGCATATCATTCTCTTCAACCTGCACTTCTTGAAGGAGCTTCATGACTGGCACTCCTAATGAGGTGGGAAATACTGCATCCATGCCATAAACTAGCTGATAGGGGGACATATTTATTGATTTCTTTGTAGTTAACCTATCATCCCATAAGGCATGAACCAGTTTACTGTGCCATGATTTCTGATTTTGTTCCAACAGCTTTTTAATGATATTGATGAGGCTCTTGTTGGAAGATTCAGCTAATCCATTTCCTTGGGGATAGTAAGCAGTGGAATGGCCCAAGGTTATGTGGTATTTGTAACAGAAATCAACCATTTTCTTAGATTTAAAAGCAGCAACATTATCTGTTATGATTTTTCTGGGACAACCAAATCTGGATAGGATATTTGTTTCAAGGAACTTGATAATGACAGAGTCATTAGCATTTCTGGAGGGTATAGCTTCTATCCACTTGGTAAAGAAGTCAGTAGCTGTGAGGATCCACTTATGTTGAGTTGAGGAGGATGGGTGAATTTCCCCAATGAAGTCTAAACCCCATTGTTGAAAAGGTGCCTCAACTCTGATAGGATGTAAGGGTAAGGGAAGAATTTTTCTTTTGCCATCAAAGATTTGACACTTATGGCAAGACATGACCAACTTTTGAGTGTCTGGGAAAAGGGTAGGCCAATAGTAACCAGATCTAAGAATTTTGTTTGCTGTGGCCTTCCAGTAGAGGTGTCCTCCACATTCTCCATCATGCAATTCATGCATGATTTTCCCTGCATCATCTTCAAGTAAACATTTAAGCAAAATTCCAACAACATTTTTCCAATATAATACCCCATCTAAGATGCAAAAACTCAAAGCTTTTTGTTTCAAAAATCTAGCTTTAGTCTTGGACAAAGAAGGAGGGGCATTCAAATATAAAAGCACATAAATAATGTCAGCATACCAAGGAGAATTCAGAAATGTTTCTTCAATGAAAGGAGTAGTAGATTCTTCTATTTCTTCCAACACATCTACCATATTCATGTCTAGTGCTTGGAAGTTAGACTCAGCCATAAGTTTTGCTAATCCTTGCCCTTTGACCAGTTTGGTGGGCCTAATTTCTAAGTCATACTCAAGAATAGTTGCAATCCATTTTCCCCTTTTACCATCAGGGTCTTGACTTAGAATGTCCTTGACAACAGTATGTGGAACAAAAGCAATTATGTGAGAGTGTAAAATATAAACCCTAAAGTCTTTTAATGCTTTCACTAATGCTAAGGCTTGCTTCTCCATGATGTTATATTTGAGAGGAGCATCTCTTAAGGCCCTACTAAAGAAAGATATTGGTTGTTCTTGCCCCAAGTCATTTTTTTGAAGTAATACTGTAGCTATGGTATGTTCATATGCAAAAGAAAATATATAAAAGTCTTTGGTGAAATCTGGACTAATCAGGACTGGTGTTTGAGTAAGAGCTTGTTTGACCAGTTCGAATGATTTTTTAGCTGGTAAAGTCCATTTTACACCTACATCTTTCTTAAGCATGTTTGTAATGTTTTTTAATAGCTCAGCAAGGTTGGGGATGAACCTCCTCAGAAAATTAATCTTTCCAATGAAAGATTGTAATTCTTTGAGGCTTCTTGGATGGCTAATTTGTAATATGCCATCTATCCTTGTGGGGTCTATTTTGATTCCCTCTTCTGAAATTATATGGCCAAGAATTTTACCTTCTTGGAGACCAAAGAGTGTTTTCTTGGGATTCAATGACAAGCCAAATTTCCTACACTTCTCAAAAACTTTCCTCAAGTGAATCAAATGTTCTTCATCAGTTTTTGAGAATACGGTTATGTCATCAAGGTAAATGATTATAAAATAGCCAATATCTTCAGAAAAGGCTATGTCCATGGCCCTTTGGAAGGTGGCCCCTGCATTCATTAATCTGAAAGGCATTTTGACATACATAAAGGTGCCCCAAGGTGTGGTAAAAGCAGTTTTGATTTGATCACTTGGGAGCACTAACACTTGGTTGTAACCCGAGAACCCATCTAAGAGGGATATCCTTTTTGACCCAACTACCCTTTGAAGTATATGGTCCATCTTGGGTAAGGGGTAGTTGTCTTTTAAAGAGGCTCTGTTTAAATTTCTGAAGTCAATACAGAGCCTAATTTCCCCTGTTTTCTGTCTAACAGAAACTAAGTTTGATACCCATTTTGAATATCTAATTGGTACAATGATCCCAGCATCATGCATCTTTTCAATTTCTGCCTTAACTAAAGGTAATAAAACAGGGTTTATTATCCTTAGTTTTTGTTTAAAAGGCTTTTGATTTTCCTTCAAAGGGATTTTATGCTGGATTATGCCGGTATCATACGATTTTAGGTCTTTGTATCCCCAAGCAAAAAAATCTTTAAAATCTTTGAAAAGCTCTATATATTGAAATTTTATGTGAGCTGGGAGAGTGCTAGACAGTTTAATCATCTCGGGTTCGGCTAGACTGCCTATGTTATGCTCTTCTACATTTGTTTCCACAGGCTCCATTCTCGGTTCTTTGGCTACATCGTTAAAATCAAAAAGGTGTTCTAAAGGTGTGAGACCTCTTGGAATTTTATCATTTTTGCATTGTAAAACTTCCAAGTCTTCTTGGTCTGCGTTGTCAATTATCTCTGCTTCAAAAGGATTCTCATAATGATTTACATCAGCAGAATATGTCATTTCAACTTCTGGGATTTGTTCAATATACAAACAGTTTTCTTTATGGCTGGTTTCTGATATTGGTATGTCGAAATCGTTTTCAGATTTAAGAAATCATATATGTGTTTGTCAGAGTCAAACACTTGCCAGTGATCTTCATTATCAGGCACAATAGGCCTATTTTTTACCTTTACGCTAAGTTGTTCATTTATCTCAGGTATTTGGCAATTGCTGGCATTGAAAGCGAGTTCATCTGCTAGATGATTTAGTGCTCTTGGAATGAAAATAAGTTCATACTTTTCACAGGTTTTCAATAGATCAAGGGCAGCGTTCCGATATTCCCTAAGCCTTGGATTTCTAGCTGAGTATTCTCCTTTCATTTGTCTTATGATAAGTTCAGAATCCCCTAAGATGGATATCTTTTTGGCTTCTAACTGTTTAAGAAATTGTAAGCCTAGGAGAAGTGCTTCATACTCAACAATATTGTTAGTGCATGGGAAATCTAATTTATATGAAAAACTTTGATTCGTATTCTGAATCCAAACACCTGCCCCTAAACTTGTTTTATTATAGGATCCATCAAAGTTTATTGTCCAAAGTACATCTGCTTCATTTTGATTTTCTTGTTGCTGTTGGTTTTCAATGTTTCGAATTTGATTCGAGGGAAGTTCTAATTGTTCTGGTAGACTGGTTGGGTCTATGTTTTCCTTTTCCTATTGAGCGATTGCATCTTTGTTGCAAAAAATAAATGAATCTAAACTTGATTGAATAGAATAGATTGGAGAGTTGTTTGGTTTGTCTATGTTGCTCACCATGTACTTCATGTGAGATTCCCTGTATAGTCTCCTGTTTTGGTTAAAAACGGGGATGGTGGCATAAGACATGTCCATTTGAAGGCTTCCCTGAAGTTTGGCTCCCCATGATCTTAATAAGAGCATGCCATACATAGGGGGAATGTCAGCTACAACTATGTCCATCACTAGACTCTTAGCAGGAATTTGAGCTAAATTAACACATAAATCTTTGATTAAACCCAAACATTTGACTCTGCTTGAGTCAAAGGAATACAAATCTTTGTATGGTTTAGTAATTTCTAAGCCTAAGCTTTCCATTACTACCTTGGGCATTAGATTGTGTGAAGCTCCAGAATCTAACATGGCATTATGTAAGATTTTCTCATGTATGTTCAAACTAACATAGAAGGGAGGGACAGCCCCTTCTTGGTATTTTCCTTCAACTTCTGGACCAAACAACAACTCAGGCTTGTCATCTGTTAATTTTAAGGTGTCAGTATCACTTCCTAGGTTCAAAGCTTTTAAAACTTGGTTTTTGTACACTTCTTGGGTTACTAGTTCAGCTAGGGGGATGGTAATTTTTATCTTGGCAATCTCTCCCTCAAGGCTGAAAGGAACAATTGATTTGTTCATATTTACATCTGTTTTTTCAATTGAATTCCTTTCAGCAGTTTTGATTTGCTGAACTTTGTTTGGAATGGTAATTGGGATAGTTTTGTTAGGACCACTAGCTGAGGTGCTAGGAGTACTCTGTTCAACATTTGGCTGGTTGTTTTTCTCTTTTCTTAAATCTGGTTTTTTAGCCAAAGTGATGGGTTTGTCCGCTTTCTTCTTAGGCTAAATTTCTGCGTTTTTCTTGATATCAGTGCTAGTGTTCTTATCCTTTGAATTGTCTACGTTCCCTTTGCTCCTAAGATCATATTTTTTGTGTACCTCCATGATTTCATTTTCAAACCCCAATCTATAATCATCAGAATCTTCATAGGTGTTTGTATTTTGATCAGAGAAGAAACCTTGTTCTTCCTCAGTGAGGAAAAAATCATCCCCACTGTCTGATCCAATCAAGTTTACATGAGCTTCTCCCAACCTTTCCATCTCCCTATCTTCCTCATATTGATCCACATAGTTTTGTTGGAAGGGAGGTCTAACCTGTTGGTCACTTTCTTTTTGCTTATCTTGATTGTTTTCTCTTCTATAATTCTGATTTCTATTTCTGTTTTGGTTATTTTGAGGTTCTCTTGGTGGCACTCTATCATTCAGATTTATATTTTCAAGCATCCTCTCCATCACCTTCACTAGGTTGTCAATTTTTGTGTCAGAAGTTGAGGTTGAGGGTAGTAGGTCATCTTTATAAGTTACCCTCTTCTCTAATCTCAACCTATTTCTTTTCTCAATTATGTTTGCTTCTACGCTCACAGCTCCTTTCTGCATGTCTTCTAAGGTTAAGTAATCTCTCTCCCTTAACTGATAAGTCATTTCAGCATCAAGGCCTTCGGGATACCTTACCAAGGCCATGCCTTGAGGAGGTTTCATGTGAGGTGGAAGAGCATTGTAAATGCTATTGAACCTAGTGGAGTAATCATGAACACTCTCCCCTTGATTTCTCTTAAGGCTGCTATATTCTGCTAGTATTTGGAGAGGATTCTTTTTGAGTTCCCATTTGTTGATGAATGTCTGATGCAAAGCAGGGAGATCGTTTATGCTGTTAGGAGGTAGGTTTTTAAACCATTTCTTTACATCTCCTCCTAAAATTTGAGCGAAGATCCTCATCTTCACAGTTTCTTCTTCTATCTCCATGTAATCAAATGCATCTTCCATCCTATCTACATGATGTTGAGCTGTTGTAGACTCTTTTCCAGTGAAATGAGGAATTTTGGATTGGTAATCATTTGGTAAGGGAAGTAGAGGTTGTGGTAACACTAATGGGGCATACCATGTTGCCATCGCTGGAAATAAGGGTGGATTTACAAGAGGTGGATTTACAAGCCTGAAAGTGGGCTGAACAGGAGTGTTTTGCACAGTGGTAGTATGGATTGGAGTGAAAGAAACACTTGGGCCAACAAACTGATTTTGAGCAGACTTGTTATGGAAAAGGCTAAAGTGATGAAGAAGATGGGAATCAGGAGGAGTGGAAGGTGAGGATTCTCTATTGAAGCTTTGTTGCAAATCTGCAATGTCAAGATCAGTTTGGTTTAAATCACCTTGAGATCTAGTTCTAAAGATGTTCTTTGTATGATGTAAATCAAACTGTGAATCCTCTAAGACAACAAGGTTTTTAGAGACAGACTTTGTTCTTAAGAGGCTCCTATTAGTTGCTGATTTTCCACACTTAGAAGTCTGCCACAGAATTCTCTCTGGATTGTCAACGATTAAAGGAGGATTTGGGTCTGGATGGGATCTAGTGTTGATCCTATGTGAAGCCAAACTGTTTTTTCAAAAATGAGAGAGGTTTAGGTTTTAGGGAATGTTTTTGGGCATTTTACCTCTCAAGATGTCTTATCTAGTATGGGACTAGGCTTCTAAACTTCTTCAAGGCTGGTTAACACAGTCTTGAAGAGATCTGGGGACCTAGATGAGTAATAGGCCTACTGGAGCTAGTGGAGTCGCCAGGTGGAAACTATTTAGCTTCTATGAAGGTACAATATTGGATGGTTCCACCACCATGTTTATTATGAAGCCAAACTAAAACGTTTTTGGGTTTTTTTGAGTTATTTTGGTCTTATAGGTTATGAGAGTGTCCTAAATCTGATTTAACACTTAGCTAAGGTGTTTAAACATACAGAGTTCACTCTTATGGCTTGGTAACTGGTTTCTTCAAGGTTTGATAAGGTCTTATGGGAATCTTAAAGGTTAGTTAGTTTGTCACTGATTCAATTAAGTCCTATCATGATTACCATTTTTGTTAGGTAGTGCTTGAAGAAGGCTACTTATGTTATACTGGACAGTGAGTGCTTTGTTTTAAAGATTTTACTCAATGTCCCACCGTGATCGCCATTATGTTGGTCCTCCGTGTTTTGATAGTTTGGCAAATCAAAAGACAAGGCAACATCAGAACCAATCTTTAGAGTTACAGGATCTAGTCCTCCTGCTCTCAGAGAGGGATCTCTTAGATTATTTGTTTTTTTGCAAAGGTTTATCTTGTGTGCTTTGAGTATTGGTTTTAGACTAGTTATTAAGTGCAAGTGTTCATTTGTTTGTTTGGTTGAATTGATACAGCAGAACCTAAAAGGTCTAGGAAAGATAGATAGAAAGGGGAAATGTCAGCTTCATTGGGCAATGGAGTCAAAAAGAGGTTATGACAAACTTATCAATGGATATGGGATATCAAAGGGCAAATCTAACTTGGCCGCAGGATCCTTTGGTTTTGGAATGAGATGGACATCAATGATTTGGAAAGAGAAGTTTAATTCTCAACTAAGGGAATTTGAAAGCACAACTTGAACAATAAAGAGCTATTTGATAGACAGGGCTAACCATGAATTCTACAAATCACACTTCAAGCAAATAATGACTTCAAAACAACTTTTAAAATGAAATCTAAGATTCAGGGAACACCCTATTTCCTCAAATATTTTATTTCAAATGACTTAGAAAACATAAAAGATTCACTGATAATTACAATCATAGAAGAGGGAACACCTAAATACATCTATGATCACAATTATAAAGACCTTTAAGCCAACTATTCAAGCAAGGACAAGGGGCAAGATCAGAACAGACCTCCTTGACTTACTGTAAACAAAGAAACTTCAAAGGGAGACTTCAATAACAGTATTTAAGTGGCAACAGACAGGCAGGGAGAACCATAAATCATGCTGAAACCAATTGTTCGAACTATTAAGGAAATAAACAAGCATGAGGACTAAAGAGAGAGATTAAAGACTCTAAAATACCTCAGCAGAAGAAAACATGAAACAATGAAGGATGAATAGGTCTAGGGTGCTTCCAAGAGTCATTTCTTAGCCTAAAACTTTCAACCTAATGTAGTAAGAATTTATGGAACAAAATGAAAACAGGGGAAAACATTAAACAGTTCAGAATACTTCACCAACATCCAAGCTCATGGATCCAATGATAGAGCCTTCTCAAGAACAAGCATGCAGCAACATCATCAGGGCTTCCAAGACTTCAATTTCTTCTTCAACTTCAATAGACTGTGTATTATTTCAAAGAGTTTCAGTATTACAACTCGTGATCAAAACAACCAACCAACCAACAATTTCTCATCTTCTACAGAATTATTTATAGAAGAATGAGGCGGTGAGACCTGATAAAAGATTTCCTAAGATAATTAATATAGTCTTAATGGCTTCTCGGCCTTTGAAGGGCTCGATGAAGAAGTTTACAGATGTTCTGTCTGTATTAATTGTTTTACATTTAAGATTAATCTCGGTGGGAGATTTTGTTGACCTTTGAGGCTCTGTGTCATGTTGTAATAACTCTGCTGATATTTTGTTCATTAAATTCCTTTAGCAGAATTAACTCTTCAGCTGCGTTGAGGCAAATATCTGATTTTGATCAATAACTTCGGCCTCCGTTTGAATGCTTGTGGCTATAGGTGGCTTTGTGGTAGCTGAGAGGAATCAATTTGCCTCTGATGTGGTGGTGGAGGCCCTTCTATCTAATAAACACTTATGATTTTCTTTAACTGTGTTTTAATTTGGAAGATTAGGCTTTTGATAATCAATCTTAGCTGTAATCCCCCAAATTGTCTTCAATCTTCTGTTCTGTTGAGTTTTGTCTTCGACACTGATACTCTTTGATTGTGATTTTATTCATTGTGTCTTGTTGATGTGCAGTGCTGCACAGGGCTCGTGAGGCATCAATTCCCATGAAACATCAACGAGACGTGGATTTCAAACCCTGTGAATGGTTTCCTTTGATGAATCAAAGGCACGGGAAATGTCTTTCCTGGCCTTCAACCTTTCTCTAACACATTGGATAAACCATTAAACACCTGAAAAATAAAAACTAATTAAGAAATCCTACGTTGTGAGGTAAACTGCTTCAAATGGTATGGGGAGAGAGCGTGGCCATTGGATGGAATCATCCAATGGTGTAGATCTGTCTGCGAAGGTCAGAAGGAGAGAAGAGGGAGAAATATTACGTGTTAAAATCCTCTTGGTGGAAGGTGAAGGGCGATGAAACCATGAGGGAAAGATCTGGGACCATCTGATCTAGACACGTGGATGGTCCAAATCCAATCGGAGGACTCATGATTGAAGGATGAAAGAGGGAGGGTGTAGCGAAAATCTCCGACGCGATTAGATGCGGATCGTTGATCTGAGGGCCAGATCAATGGTGGGGAACGAATCGGGAATCGGCGATCGAAGGTGGGTTGATGCGATGGTGCGATTGGGGAAGGACGATGTGATTGTGTGATCGGGCCATCACAATCGGAGGTGGGGAAAAAACATTAAAAATGCACCCAAAGGAAAACTCCGATGCGATAAGCACTGGTCGTTTGATCGGTTTAGGACTAACAGCGGAAATTATATCAAGTATGATACCGTCGAAAAACCCTTAAAATTTATGAAAAACCTAAAGTTTAATAAATACAAAGGTTTTTATGCTTTGGGGGCAGGTCATATATATATATGAAAATGGATAGGCACCCAAGTGTGGGGCCTTTGAATATATGGAAAATAAAAATGGCATGGGGTTGATGTACAAGGGCCTATCGCAATCGGGAATATGATACAAGTCTTTCAATCTAACCCTTTGTTTTTTGCGATGCGATGGGCACCTCGGGTCTTAAACTCTTGGTCCTGGGCGTAGGTTATATGGAATGGAAAAGCGAAGGGGGAAAAGTTTGTACAAAAGGCCAATCGGCATCGAAGGTTTCAATGTTTACACAAAAATACTTGTGTTTGTTCAGAAGTTCTGATGTGATAAGTGCTCGATGGGTTTAGCGCCTGGTTCTTAGGGCGTGGGCGCATGTGGGGAAGTGGTTTAGGACTTAGCCCGAGGGGGTATAGTCTGTAATAAAAAATGGTTTTCATTATAGATTTTCAATGGTTTTCAAAGGACTTTGAGGGTTTTGATAAGGCAAATAAAGAGTCTTAAACCTTATCAAAGGGGTTTTGATGGAAGGGATGAGGTGAAAATATGAAAATGAAGGATTTTTATGGAGAATAAAGGGGCAAAAATGAGGTTATTTTTTTAGTGGAGGAGGGTTAAAATGAGGGAAAAATGGGGAATTTTACAGTGGTTCTTTTTCATGAAATCAGTAGAATTTCAGAGTTTTTAAATGGAAACAACAGTGAAGATTGAAACAAGGGCATGATGTCTCCAAGAGGCTTCAAGAGATAACATTTTTAGCAATAAAGTGTTTCTTGAAGGCTCAAAAAATGTTTTGGCCACCTTTTGATATAACAAATTTTATAGGTGGCCAACACCATCTTCAAAATTTCATCCGTTGGCGCAGCCTTCCATATTTTGGTTTCCCGTAAGTTTTATACCCCATAACAAATCATATATTTAATATAAAAGATTTTTTTGTTCTATTAATTATATACGGAGCTAAGTAAAACAAGATTGATAGATGCTTACAAATTCCACAATTAATTTCTGATATGCCAACATATACTCACAACCCATATTTAACCCAATTTCAATCAATTCGTCCGATGGTTCTTCTTTGTATGTTAGCACCTATTTGAAGACATTCAATGATGATTTTTGTAAAACAACTTAAAAAATACAAAAATGAAATCTAGTTAAGTTGTTATAGGGAAGTAACAATTACTCACAAACTTAGATATCAACCCTTTTCTTCCTTGTCGTCCTGTTTTATGTGCTGAATGGGTTCCATTTTCTTTTCTTTTCTGCAAGAAAATTCTTGAAAATTTATATTTAATGCTAAATTGTTTTTTTATTTTACCTATTGATCGAAAAATTCAATGATTACATATTACATTTGAAGCACGTTGTTCTTGAGATGGCTCCTCCTGCGATGCAATTTTGTCCATTTCTTTGACCATCTCCTTGTACACCTTTTTGGACATTCCTACTGGCATATTTATGATATCAGCTCGTTCATCTTTTGAGATTTTCATAATCTTCCTGAAAATGTAACATGACAATAAAATATTTAATTTTTATATTGATATATGAAAAGTAAATGTAACTTACATATTGTTCAAAAATAATATTTTTTATAAAGAATTTACAAAGAATTTGCCTTTTTTACTTTTCTTGGTGTGTTATCAGTATTTTTGTTACTTGATCTCTTGTTAGTAATTTCTTTATCAATCTGAAACCTGTACCATATCATTCATTAATATATTTATAAATAAATTATTAACTTTTCAGGTAAAAAATAAATCTCAAGAAACTAGTGCGCCTTTCATGCTGTACACACCGATGTCGGTGTATAGGGTATTAGAAATGCACCACAAAAATAGTATAGTAGACCGTACGATGCGTTTGGGTATTATAAACGCACCGCACAAACAGTGTAATCGACCGTACGGTGCTATCCTTGTAACATGGAGCACTAGTGCCCTATTTCAGATAAGGCACATTGATTTAAAAAATTGTTTTCAAAATTTTTACTACACAATACTTGTTAGGTGCATTATATAATACAATGCACCAGTGCGCGAGGTTACGCAGGGCGCCTCGATAAAAAAAAATCCATTTGTTCCAAAAATTCACGCAAGGGCCGAATGGATTGGGATCCGACTATGCAAGTCGTCCCGTGGGTTGGATGTCAATCTAAAATGAAAAGCCCTAATTCTGAAATCACGAAAACGGGGAGAAGAAAGGGAAAAAAAAATAAAAAATGAAGGGTTTATGGTAAAAATGGATAAAACTACAGAAAAAGTAAAAAAAATAATAAAATTTAATCACGAGATGGTTTGAAATTCTATGATACAGGGTTTGAATCACTAGAGGTTTGGTTTCTAATTGTCTGAATACTTCTGTTCGAACATATTTCGCTGCTCCACAGTGCTCTCGTGCTCTCTTGTTCCAGGTATGTCTCCTACAAATCTCTGGCTGAAAATTTTAGCGAAAATAGTGAAATAATGAAAAGTGTTTAGTATTTAAAGAATTATTTTATGAAATTAGATTTTTGAAAATATTTTGCCGCCCATTTTTCAATTTGCTGTTTTTTTTTCACTTAAAGAAAATAGAGTTGTGCTTTTTTTTATTTGCATTTATTCATCACCGTTGCATCACTTAATATCACCACACTGGTGCGTCTTTTTGTAACACCGACACCGATGCACAGTAACTAAAACGCACCGGTGCAGTTATATGTACAGTATCAACGATTTGCGGTTAAGGCACCAAAATTACATTTTATAGGTGTGTACAACAAAATTTAGTGAACTCCAACCATAGAAATTGAGAATTAGAATTTTGTTTATTCTTGAGAATTAGAATTAGAATTAGAATTAGAATTGAGAATTGGAATTGGATAAATTCTTGATGGAAATAACTATTCTTCCAATGCATTTTGATTATTGCAGGAGGTCCTCACTGATTATGTGGAGAGAATGCAATGTGGGGCATGTGAAGATGCAATACTACAGGGACCAAGTGGGCAATTGTGGCATGTGAACCTGTTATAATTGGCACTTAACTATTTGCAACCAATATGTTTTAGAATATAATCTGCAGATAGACAGATGGCCTACCAATAATTAGTACATATAATATGTGGAAGGGTAATGTTCTGGGAGCAATGAAAACGAGTCCTTCATTCTGCATTTGTTTGTAGAAGAAGATCGATTTTCGACTAGACGATGCAGTTATTACATGTGGAGGCAATGGTTTCCCATAGAAAATGAGTACAGGGTTGAGCAGAGGAAAGACATTGCAAAATAGGCTATTATATTAGCTTTTCCAATGGGAAACCGATTTGCAGGTGGAAATATGGTAGCTGTAGGTATCTATGCTTTTCTTCCCACATAAATGGTCACTGCCATTTATAATACAAGCAGACTTTTTACTGGTTTCATCCATAGGACCACAACTCAGACAAGTTAGAGATGCCATTCAAGTTCAATTGAACGCCGAAGATGTGATTTTATGCAATGTCATCTTTGGTGGTAAAAGTTTATGTAAGCCAAGCTAAGCTTGGAAAATACTCCAAGCTGCTTATAAACACATTCTGGAGAATATTTCCCTTCATGGGACCTACTAGCCCGATCAACAACGTCAATTGATCTTTCTTTGCTGTCCTTAAGGGAATGAGAATCCTTCCCTTCATGGTGCCTCTTGGCTTTATCGACTGCCTCGATTGATCTTTCTCTGCCATCAACTCTGCTCTCCATTTCTCCATCATGGGACCTTTTAACCCTATCGCCGACCTCAACCGAATGCTCTCTGCCGGTCTCAACCTGTACTCATTTTCTCCTTTTGTACTCTGTCAAGATTTGTAGCCGTCTGCATCCCTGTAAGCGTCTTTTTCTGTCTTTCTATTTGAATCACTCATTTTCTCTGCTATAAACGTCTCAGCCGAAATTTGAACTCTCGTATTTTCAAACCCTCATCTTCTCAGAAAAATTCTTGCCCGCGATTCGAACCCTCCGCTGCTCCAATATTTGGCTTTACAGAATAACCCTATTCCGGTGCACATTGTTTTATAGGCGCACCAGGGCGGTTTGTAAGATCGAGGTTTTTGTTTTGACACGGTGTTTTATGGCACACCGGTGTGTCTGAGTAATAAGACGCACTGGTGCGTGTTATGATGATAAGCGCACTGGACTGTATAAAGTTCTTTTTTTGTATGTAAGATCATAATAAAATAATGATAATTCTAAAGTACATGAATTTATTTGGATTATTTTCTAAATTTTATTATGTTACAAAAATTCATATTATTCTAGATTTATTATTTTACAATTATTTACAAATTTAAATATTTTAATAAAATCGTTTCACATTAATACAATTAAAATTTTTACATTAATACAATTAAAATTTTACAAATATTTGACATACAATTACAATTAAAATTAGAATTAGAATTAGAATTTTACAATTTCACATACAATTACGATTAGAATTAGAATTAGAATTTTAATTTTACATACAATTACATTTACAATTACAATCATTTCACAGTAATACAATTAAAATTTTACAAATATTTTACATACAATTATAATTATAATTACATTTGTATTAGAATTAGAATTTTAATTTTACATACAATTACATTTACAATTACAATTACAATTTTAGAATTTTACATACAATTAGAATTAGAATTACAATTTTACAATTTGTCATATATACAATTACAATTAAATTACATTTACAATCATTTCACAATAAATTAAATATTACACTACAATTAAAATTTCACATTAAATGTTTTACATACAATTATGCTTAAAATTACAATTACAATTACAAATACAACTTTACAATTTTACATACAATTAAAATTTAAATTTCAATTACAATCACGACATAATATTTAATAAATATCATGGTCATTTAATATTAAATTTTTTAATAAATACAACGATCATGATAAATCCATCATATACAAACATCATATTCACTCAAAAACACATTCAAATATCAAATTAACATTATATATTAACATTATCACAACACAAACATCAAATATACATCTCATGTGAAATAACTGCTATCACATACACATATATCTGCAAGCTGCACATTAAATGAACATATTTAACATGACCTAACAATATACACATCATGATGATCACCAACATGTAAATTAAGTACAACTACAACATGAACATAAAATACATGGACCATATATATATATATATATATATATATATATATATATATATATAAATATATATCTAACTGAATAATGTTAAAAATATACAACTGTAATATAAATGCCATGGATCAGCTGGTGGTAGTACAACATCAATAGCAGTACTAGTGGAGACCTGCTTAGTCAATGGTGCAATCTCGACGGTCAATGGTTGAGCCTGCTCATGATCATGACTAGTACTGATGGATGGATCAGCTGGTGGTAGTACAACATAATCGGGGCGGAATAGTTGTGAAGCACCGGTGCTCTACAGTAATAGGACACACCGGGTGGGTGTGGATGGAGCACACGGTGTCCGGCGTGCCAATTTTTTGTGCAATCAGTGCTTTCTCTTGTAGAGTGCACTGGTGCTGTTTCTACGAACGCACCGGTTGGTTTCTGTTTTGGCGCGGTGTTTTATGATGCATCGGCGCGAAAGAGTTGTGAAGCATCGGTGCGCTACAATAATAGGACACACCGAGTGGGTGTGTACGGAGGGCACAATTTCCGGTGTGCCAATGTTTTGTGCTCACCAGTTCTTTCTCTTTTAGAATGCACTAGAGATTGAGAGCTCTGGAGCACTGAAAAAAGTGAAAAATGCATTTTTTGGCCTTATTTTTTTTTTATTTAACCCTTTTCTGATGCGCGGGTTTATAGACACATCAGTGCTGTTTCTTACGAACGCACCAACTGGTTTTTGTTTTGGTGCGGTGTTTTATGATGCACCGGTGTGGTTTCCTAATACTGCACCAGGTGGTTTCTGTTTTGGTGCGGTGTTTTATGATGCACCGACGCATAAGAGTTGTGAAGCACCGATGCTCTACAGTAATATGACGCACCGGGCGGGTGTGTATGGAGCACACGATGTTCGGTGTGCCAATGTTTTGTGCACACCGGTGCTTTCGCTTGTAGAGAGCACCAGTGCGATTTTGGATGATAAGCGCACCGAGCGGAAAACATCCGCAAAACCCTCCGCCCGCCAACCTCCTCTAGTAACCTCCACTAGAAACAGATGTATGGGGTATTTTTATAAGGGGTTCCTCAAAAACATCCGCTAGAGGGTCTTTTCCTTGTAGTGATTGGACTATGAAAAGCATAGAAAACCTAATGATGACCTTGACAAGACCGGACTCCATGACATGACATGATGAATTGACTTTATGGATGATGTACGGTCAACAAGGTAGGGAAGTGTGCCAACAAGCAAATGAATTTTAATGAAGAGTGATGTTTTTGGACTAGGGCTACCATTAGTAACTAATTTTTTGCATTACCTAGTGGAATGATAAAAAATTTCTGAGTGGGACCCCTAATATGAATATGAAAAGAGTATATTTTGATTATTGATGGAAGGATGCAAATACTGACACTAACAAAGTATATTGATAAACAACTTCAACATATCCAAATTAATATGGATATCCTTAAGGACCACATGTATGAAGATAAAAACGAAATCATGGCTTACGTCAATGACATTTAGTATAGCCAGAATGAAATTATGGAGCAGTTAGACAGTCTCCGATGCCATCATCATCGTACGAATGACCACCTTCGCAATATGGAAGCGAGGGTGGAGGATATCGATTTCCATATGCATGACCGAGTCAGGTTCTTTGCGGCTTCCCCTGTATTTCCCCCTTACCCTCCCCTCCCCCAACTTGATATGCTGCTACCAGCTGTTGCTTTTTTTTTGTTTACTTCAACTATGCTAAGCCTATCAAGCCTCCCAGAAATAATATATGTAAGTTGTCTTTTATGGTATTTTCTAGTCCCCAATCTCAAAATGTCTGATCAGAATGAGAGAGCGAGGGCTGTCGAGATAGAATCTGTAAACTATATTTTAATGAAAATTTAATAAAAGTAATTTTGAATGACAAAAAAATAATAATTATCAATTAATTACAATTATTAAATTAATTATATACAAATTAATTAAAATTAAATTATATATAAATTAATTAAAATTAAAATAATTAAATTACAAATTAAAATACATTACATAAACTAATTAATTAAATTAATTTAAAAATATTAAATAAATAAATTAAAAAAATATTAAAAAATCAATAGTGGCTTTTTGGTTCCATTGAATGGACCATAGGAAATACGTGGGAGGTATAAGGAAGTAGTGGTGGGAGACATAAGGGTGTCGGAAGTATGGATTTCAGAGAAGGGAGATTGCGAAGGGTTAAATAAAATTAAGTTACGAAATGTATGAGCCCGAGATGGGGAGGAGAGATAAGTGTTTCTCAGGTGGTCATTTCATATGGTTTTAGAAATAAGAGTTACGAAAAGGTGAGGTACCGAGGAGTGAGGGATGAAGTGAGATGAGGTCTCACAGGTACAAGTGATATTAGAGCTTGGGATTTCATGAGTAATTATACATAGAGGTTACGATATTGAAATTTCTAAAAGGAGGAGAGGCTCGAGGTGAGGTGAGTTGTGAGGGAGGAGAGGAAGTAGAGGAGGGCCACGTGGAGAGGGACTTTCACTTTTTTATAAAAACTATAATCACTTTTGGTTAATGAGTTTTAGAACTGAATAAAAATAGAAAATCTTTCGGATCAACCATATCATTGGGATTTGGTCAATGATGTGATTAATCCGAAAGATTTTCTATCTACGTTATGGATTACAGAAGTTTTAGATCTAATATAGCTACTCTTTCTTATGTTTTTTCAGGATCTTGGATCTCATATTTTTTTATGAAATTGAAATTAAAATAAACTTTCGAAAAATATATTTTTAATTATTCTACGATCTCAACTATGGTGGTTCCTAAGACCGTTAGAAAAATAAAAATAAATTTATTAATAAAATTTAATTCAAAATTAATACAAAATCAATATTTACAATTAATTTACAAAAAATAAAATAATATACATTCTATATATTTTTAGTCAAGGTGGTAAAAATCACTGAACTTCGGATAAACACCATTTGTAAACTGTGAGTCCAAATGAGATGAAATGAGAACCAATGGAAAACTAGGGAAAAACCAAATGCAATGAAGCAATCATAATAGAAATTAAAAAAAAAAAAAAAAATGGCAAAATTGTTGGACACTTAACCAAAAGAAAATATTAAAAGTGATTTAGCCAAAATTTATGTAGAGGGTCCCCATTGTTATTATGAAGAAAATATGTTAAAAATGGTAGGGTTGTGGCAACAAGACTCCATGCAGGTTCTCCTACTATCATTAACTTGCATCGAATGGAGAAGTTTTAAAAAAAGGGTCATCATGGGATTATATAACAATTTAATGCCACCCATGACATTGATTCCACTCCTCCTCACATTAATCCCGATATTAAACAAGTATTAGATCGCCACCAGTATGTCTTTGGAAAACCTAAGGAGATCCCACCCTCTAGGGGTGAACATGATCATAGCATCCATTTTCTCCCGGGTACCCAACCGCCAAATGTCCGCCCCTATTGATATCCTTTTGCACAAAATAATGATATTGAAAAAATCATCAAGGAACTCCTTGAAGTCGGTGTTATTCATCCCAACCAACCCATATTCATCTCCAATGGTCATGGTTCTAAATAAAGAAACTGAATGACACATGTGTCTAGAATTTAGGGCCCTTAACAAGCCCACTATCAAGGAAAATTTTTCTATCCCTGTAGTTGATGATCTGCATGGTGCCAAATTTTTTACCAAGCTAGACCTTCGCTCGAGCTATCACCAAATACAGATGAAGGAAATTGACATTCCTAAGACAACTTTTCAAACTCATGAAGGGCATTATGAATTCCTGGTCATGCCATTTGGTCTCTTTAATGCCCCATCCACTTTTCAGAGTCTCTGAACCACCTTCTGAAACCATATCTCAGAAAATTTGTCCTCGTCTTTTTGATGATATTATCATCTACAACATAACATGGGACACTCACCTTCAACACGTTGACCTAATATTGCAACTACTCCAAGATCATAAACTATTTGTAAAATTATCCAAGTGTTCCTTTGGCATGAAATAAGTAGAGTATTTGGGACACATTGTGGGCTGTGAAGTAGTGAGATTTGATTAGAAAAGGATTCAGGAAATGCAAGATTTTCCCCAACGAAAATCCTTGAAGAGTTTGAGGGAATTCTTGGGTCTCATGGGATACTATTGCATTTTTTTCTACAATTATGGACAAATTTCCCGGCCCCTCACTAATATTCTTAAGAAAAATTCATTTCTCTGGACGGATGCTGCTCAACATGCCTTCTTGGATCTCAAAAAAGCCATGTGCTCCACTCCAATATTTTCCCTACTAGACTTTACAAAACCTTTTATGATTGATTGTGGTGCTTCAGGTATGGGCATTGATGCAATATTAATACAAGAAGGTAGACAATTGGCTTTCACGAGTCAACAACTCAGTGGCAAGCATCTGGGTCAATCTACATATGAGAAATACATGATGTCCATATTACATGTAGTAGAAACTTGGCAACCATACTTATTGGGGTGTCATTTCTGAATCCGCACTGACCATCATAGCCTAAAATATTTCCTTGAGCAACATCTATCATCGCCACAACAAAATAAATGGCTCGTAAAAATGCTAGGATATGATTATGAGATAATTTACAAGAATGGGCATGAAAATGTAGTGGCCGATGCCTTATCACGCCAATTTGAGGATGAGGGCACCCTTTTATCCCTCTCTCTACCCATACCAGATTGTATTGAATAAGCCTTTCATGAATGGTTCTCCCACCCCTTTTTGTCCCAACTCATTAATAAATTATGAACATATCCTAATTCTTCATAGGACTACTCTTAGAAGGATGAGATTCTTCGATATAAGGATTGGGTAGTGCTATCCCTGACCCCCACCCTCAAAACCCACATCTTGGAAGAGCTTCACTCATCTTCGGTTGTAGGAAATTCATGATTTTAGAAGACTTATGCACAAGCACGTTGCTCTTTTCTTCAGACTGACATGAAGAACAAAATACTTACTTTTGTGTCTGAATGTGATGTATGCTAGCGCAAAAAAAGGGAAATGATAAAGCTACCAGGAACCTTTCTACCCTTTCCAATCCTTGCTTCTGTTTGGGAAAATGTTTCCATAAATTTCATTACAGGTCTCCCAAATTTAGGCAAAAAATCATTCATCAAGGTGGTTGTTGACATACTTTCTAAATATGCTCATTTTTGCGCTTTACCACACCCATTTACCCCAACATTGGTGGCTCAAGTTTCATGGGCCAAACCTTCAAATTGCATGGAATGCCGACTTCCATTGTGTCCGATCGAGACCCCACTTTCACTGGCAAATTTTGGCAGGAAATTGTCAAGCTACAGGGCATGCGACTCCAACTAAGTACAACTTATCATCCCTAAACCGATGGTCAAATAGAAGAAGTCAAATTTTTTTTGGAGACCTATCTAAGGTGCTTCACTTCAGAAAAGCAACATCGATGGGTACAATGGCTGCCTTTAGCTGAATGGTGGTGTTAGCACTCTATAATTTATAAGATTGGCAAGACTAAATTATAAAGAACAAAATCAAACCACTTTGGAGCCTAGGATCTAGCCCTCCTAGACTCAGAGAGGGATCTCTCTATAAGATTTAGATTTGTTTTAAGCTTTCTGATATTAGGCTAGTTAAATTAAATGTGGGAGTTGTTCTTGATTGATTGTTTTTGGGTTGGATTTAAGGGATTTATTTAAACTTTTTCCATTGTGCTATGGAGTAAACACAGGCTGGGTGTATGCATCAATTTCCAGAGAAAATGCAAGGCAAGCTAGCTGTATATTCTGGTGTTTTATAACAGAGTGAAATTATGTAATGGAGAAAAGTGATTTCAGTAGTGGTTTAAAAGCAATTAAGAATTCTTAAACCATACATCAGAAGAAAACATTAAAATTGTAAAAGTAGTCAGAATTAAGGTGCTCTATGGCAGCAAATCTTAATCTAAATTTCCTGTTTTACAATTAGAATTTTAAATGATACATATAAAGAAATGACAGTGGATGACATTAAACAAGATAAAGGAAAAACATCACCAGAATAACACAACACACAAATCTTGCAAATTGCT
This sequence comes from Pinus albicaulis, assembly GCA_034641835.2. Lineage (NCBI taxonomy): Eukaryota > Viridiplantae > Streptophyta > Pinopsida > Pinales > Pinaceae > Pinus > Pinus albicaulis. Next base: position 84,828,474 of record CM076583.1, read on the forward strand.
CTTTTTATTGATGCTCCAACTTGAAAATTACAAATACTCCAATGAAAAGCGCTTACAATCTAGGCTCTAACCCCTAATACTGAATAAAATGCTATATTTAAACTACTTGACACCGATTTCCGTATCAAAAGAGGCAATTTGTTCATTTATTACAAAATAACTGAATTTTGACAATTGTGGCCAATGCATGGACACATTGTAACAACTTTTTGACAGAGGTCTTAATGATTCATAAAGTCGTTATTAAGCTCTGTAGTGGTTTGCTGTGCTGGCAATTTTGATACTGCTATGTTGTACAGATACATTGGATCTGCTGATGTGGATAATTAGCTGAGTTGGCTATTCTGTCATAATTCTGAGCTGTCTTTATTATTGCAAGTCACACAATTTCTCCCAATCTTCTGGACTCAGAATTTTGATTCTGATTAATCTTCTGTATATCTCATCAGTTTCTGTATACTTCATAAATTTTGGTTTACCTGAAATATGTGCTTGATTTCATGTTGTATGAAGATATCATTACTGAGAACTTCATAAAAATCCCTCCCTGTCATTTTGTTCTTCATATTCGCATATTTGGATGCATCCATGGAGATGTCAGTGAGATTCTTAACATAATCTGGCTTTGCCATATGTTTTTCATTAATAAAAAATAATGAAGGCAATCCTTTCTTGTTTAGAGCTTCCATCCTGTTGAAAAACCTGCTTACTCCAATCTGAAGCTGATTACACTTCTCTTCAACATGTGCAACTAAATTCTTCTTGTTCAACACTTTTTTAACTTCAAGTATAGTTGTTGTCCTATCTTCTACTCCCAGGGGTTCCAATTCATAACTGCTTTTGGAATTGAGAAATATGATAATGTTATCAGTAGTTGCATGCTTATCCCCTAATTCCTCATTTTCATTTTCTATTGCAATACTTACCAAATGAATCAAATCCATCTAAAAAAATATTTGAATCGATGGCTAGATCTCATTCATGGAGTCAATTATATTCTGCCAGATAATTTCTTTGACTCTTCCTACCATGTTCCCAATTGAGGACTCCTGAAGGGACTTCTGAAAACTTTCATTTAACTTTTTTCTGATCTGCAACTCTGTAGCATGTGCTGAATCTTTCCTTTTTAACTGATCTTGTAGGTCACTGATTTTATCTTGCAACTTTTTAATTTCTGATGTCTGTAAGGACATGTTTTCCATAGCCTTAGCTAACTGCTTAGTGCCTTCTCCTGGTGTACCTGTAGCTGTAGAAGTTTATGAATGAATAACAACAAGAGGGATTGCTTGCAGTGGAATCATGGCCTTGGCTGCTTCTTTTGATGCTTCCTTCACTACATCTCTTATTGCTTTATGTCTTTCTTTTACCATTTTCTCCATCTCATTCTCCATTTTCTTGATTTTCTCAACTTGTTCAATGATTAATTTCATCATTTCTGCCTTTTGTGTCTCATTTGCCTCTATCTCCTTTGTCATAGGATCTTCTATTGCTGGCATCTTGAGCTTCCTCCTCAAAGCAACTATATCTGCATTCTTCTTCTTTACCAGTGCTTCTGCCACTGCTAGGTTTGATGGGTTGTACCCAATTTTCATCACTAAATCCTCCAAGGATTTAATCCTTGAGTCTTTGGCCATGGAGGAAATATTTTCCATCTTCAGCTGTGACTCTGTGTTGGACAATGTAACCTGCAACTTTGAGAGACTCATGGCTGTACTGGTTAGTGTGGAGGAGATCATTTCTCCTGTCTTCTTGTGCATTTCCATTTGGTCTATTGGATGAATTTGATTTATATCGAACTCAAAAGAGGTATTATTGTAGTCTGTTGCAGTTTTGGGCTGAGGGATTTGCGCTTCTAAGAAGACCATCTTCATTCTTCCCTTTTCAGAGTCAAAAGCTGACAGAAGCCTGCTTTGGGAGCTGCTTGTTTATTTCCAAAACTAATTATAAGTGATGGTCTTAAGTATCTCATTCCTTCTTTTGATTTATTTAAATGTATCATATATATCATCCTCATTTTGGCCTGCAGTGGTAGTAGATATTGGAGTTTGCACATTCTTCTGTTGGAAAGGAACAGTGGCAGAAGATGTTGAGAAAACTGTTTGACCACCTACTGGTGAGGAGCTTGGTGAATCTCTGATTGTAATAACAAATTTCTGATTTTTTTCACTGCCTTGGTCAATGTCCATGCGGACTTTGGCTCTCTTCCTGTATTTCATCTTGAATTCCTAGGTGGATGTATCAATATCCATGTTAGTTTGGTCATCCCTTGTCCTTTTGCTTCATGTTTCCTTCTCTGGTTCCTTTCCTTTGTCATATTTTATTCCTGCAACTTTCCTTTCTTGTGGAGTTGGTGTTTGAATTACTGAAGTGAAAATGACCTGCTCTTCTGCCTCCTGGAGTGTGTTGGCTACCCATTCTTCTTGATTCATGTACTTTTCTGTCTCTAATCTGTGGGTATGAATGTATGGTGTGGATTTATTCTTCATCCTCTTCTTAGAGATGATTCCCATGGGATCATATGACCAAGTGAAGCTATGAGTGAACTTAATTTCCTTTAATATTATATCTGCCTCTTCCCGCACTACTCTGTTGTTGCAAATGAATGGACTAATCTGTGATTTGATCCTGAATTGGGATTTTTTATTTGAAGAGACAAAATGCACCTCATCTGTATTTATCATTTTTTTGATATATTCAAGTGAAAATATTTGCATAGAGAGGTACTTGGGTAGTTTGTGTGGGGCCAATTCACTGCCATAAACTCTGATTTCTGTGTAGTTTTGGTAGAGGTACCAATCAACTGTTATGATTTGATATGTCAACTGCATCACCTTCTTGATATCCTGACTAATCCTTAGATCTGTGGCACTGCTACGTGCACAGATGGATGGATGTATAAATAAGTCCACAAAGCTCTTGTAGGAGTAATTCTTCAGCTCCTTCATCAATGAAGTAGTCCAGAAAATCACTGATTGGGGCTGAGAACCATCATTTAGCTTCATCATGTAAAACTGACACCTGCTATATTGAAAATAGACAAACATGGACACTAACACAGAGGTGTATTTGAACACCTCTTCCATCTGAAATTTTAGGAACTGGTCATGAATGGCAACAACAAAAAACTGAGCATAGTTGAACATTATTGTGGGCTTGGCATCTGAAGAAATAATAGACAAGAAACCAATCATGGCTTCATATATCCAATAATCAGTGTGATACACTAATAAATAAGATAAAATAGTAACAATGTGCTGGGTCCTTATCAGGAAAGATAGATGAAGGGTAGGGTGGATTATTGGTAGGCATTAGGGAATTAGTGGCCATGAAAAGCTCTAAGGTTTTGGCCTTGCTAGCAAAGTCTAGCTTCTGATATAATTATCTGAGGGCCTCATAAGAAAAAGAGACAGTGTTCTCAACAATGGGGGCTTACATCATCTTTTGAATAGATTGGGCATCAATAGAAAACAATATTTCTCCTCTTGGATTAACTATGGCTCTCTAGTTGATGTCATAACATGATTGAAATTTTATGATAAACACTGGACATCTATGGGTTTTGGGAAATATATAAAAAGGAAATTGGGTATCAGACATGCCTATATAATCAAATTCTTCAAGGAAGTTATCCTCGAGCCAATAGTAGACATCGAATAAATCGAAGTCTGACTCTGTCTCGTGGACTTTATAATCTCTGTCTGCCAGGGTTATATGATCTATGTATACCTTAGGGTAGACCATAGGGTTGAAAGGCTCCTGGTATTTCTTAGGAGGCATTTTTATTCTTCTGTAACTTATTTCTCTCTATGCAGTGAAGAATGGGATGAAATAATAAGGGAGCGGAGAAAGGGGAATTGCTATAGATCAACACTAGGGGAATGGACATAATTGAAATGGAAATATGAACAAAGCTGAAGAATTGAAAAGAACCATAATAGGAATTACAGAGAGCTGATATTTCTTTTGATGAACAATGGCTTCTCTTCAACAATGATTGACTGTGTTTTTTCTGCAAATCCAATACCTGCAATAATTTAATAGAGTAAGCAAAGTAAAATTTGCTTGATGCATGAATTTAGGCTTTAAAAAATTGTTAAGGGACCGTTGATTTGGTGCAGGTCCGTTGGATAACGACCTGACCATTTATGGTGCAGCGAGCTATTGGCGGGAATGGATGTGATAGGGTGGAGTGGACAGGCGACCGTGGATGTGGTGTAATGACATTCACAACGGTTAAGTTGACGGAAGATACAACTTTTCGGAGGGGGGTGAAAGCGGTGAACGATATCGGAGGGGGGGGGGTGCGAACTATTCTGGGGGTGACACGTAGCGGAAGTGGCGGTATCAGATACCACCCATTTGGATGCCCCCCCCCGCTGTTAAATTTCGCAGGCCGAGGCGGGGCCGAAAGGAGATGAGGGCTGGGTTTGGATGTGCGAAGATGATAGAAAGGTGAGGGTCGATTAGCGGGCCGATGGGATTTGTGATGTGATGGTGGGGTCGAAGGAATAAATGGACATCAGGGGTAGTATAGGAATTAGGATAAAGGGGGAATATGGATGTTTAGGGGGTTGGGATGAAGGGAATAACATTATTTTCGGGACTTTGGGTAACATTGAGAGATAAAGTATGTCAAAATGATTTTAGAATATAGTTCCCAAGCTTTAGAACATAATCCCTTTTTCAACCTTTTGAGTGTAAACACCGTCTGTTTTGATCTTCTTCTTGCACCATAGGACAAATGAAATTTTGATGTTGTACCTTATAGGATAGATTTCATATTTTCCTTCCATTATTTCTCCTTAACCTCTCTACCTACCCAAACTACTCATCTAACATTTTTTCTTCTTTTTGCAAGCTGCATTTGGACTAGAAAACCCTCAATCATTTTTATTTTTGAATTTATAACCTAACACCTATCCTTATTTCTACCATTGACTCAGTTTAAATTGTTGAGTCAATTTCTTTTTCTACCTATCTACTGATATGCCAAGATTAAATAGTTTGGCAAATCTTTATTTTCTAACCTATCAATAGAAATTGAAAATTGTCCAATCATGATTAAACTGTATGATTAAACAAACCTATCTAATGAGTAGTGGCATTTGAATTTGCAGCACTTTCATTGTTATTTCTTTTTTGGGGTTTCTTGATTTTTCTTTTCTCTATTTTTTTTATACCCTCTTTTCTCTCTTTTCATATTTTTTTTGGAAAACTTTTGAATATTGAAAAAATTTTCAATATGAAATTGCAGAGAAAATGAAATATCCAATCACCTTGAGATCCTATGATTTATAGGATACAAACAAGTGGTATAATTCTAACTATCATGAAGCCGCCAAGATTACACCATATGAGGCAAAGATATGTCCAACTCCCACCTTCACCAACTTATATCCCTAGATGTTCAAAGTATTGGAAGTTGATCAGCTCATATAGAAACGTGCCACCATGATCGCTCACCTAAAAGATAATCTACATCAAACTCAGAACAGAATGAAGCAACAGGCTGACAAATTTTTTTATTACCAGTCATTTCAAGTAGGTGACCAGGTGTTCCTCCAAATCCAACCGTATAAGAATACCTCTCTCAAAGGAAAGGGCTTCCATAAACTATCACCAAAATTCTATGGGCCTTATAAGTTACTTCATTGTATATTAGTAGTTTCTTACAAATTGTCATTGTCGACTACTTCAAAAATCCACCCCGTCTTCCATGTATTGTGCCTCAAGAGAGTTGTGCGGAATATTTGTAGGGTTCAAACAAGTATGCCTGAATTGAATGAGGAAGGCTCACTTTGGATCTGACCATAACAGGTCCTCAATACTCGTGAAAGACATCTCTGCAGCCACACAATCAAGGAAGTCCTCATCAAGTGGAAATACACCTCTCTAGATGATATGACATGGTAACCAACCACTATTATTTAGTATTTTATGTAGCTTTAGCCTTGAGTACAAGGCTACTTTTGATGGGGGAGGGCATGTTAGGGTCCAACTCTAACCCATTTATTTATGTAATCGATCCATGTGGATATTGGTGGTCACCCGCCTATTCCACTTGGGGCTCCACCATTGTCTATTTCAGTTTTTCAGTTTCGGCACAGTTTACTATTTTTAGCAGTTTTTCGGGTCCTAAACTTCCGGAGACGTTTTGAGGCCCTAAACGACGTTTTTTGGAAAAATAGAGAGCAACATGGGTCCATGGACCGATGTTGCTCGTTCCAAATTTGTATTCCTCATATAGATCTTTCTAACGAGGTATGGTACGCGTCAAACGGAGATCGTATGCCAAAGTTACGCCCCTGGGAAGTTGAAACACCAATTTACCCAAACGGGGCCCATAGTTTTGGCGCTTCATCTCCTAGGGTTAGGTTTTTGGTTGTTTAGGATTTCCCATTGTTTCTAAATAATAAATAGGCCCTCGAGCCTCATTGTAACTCAGTTCAGAGGCCCGTAGCCGCCACATCTCTTCTCAGAGATAGCTACCAGCGCCCTAGCTAGTTTTATTTCCATTCTGTCTGTAAGCAAATTTCAGTTCTTTGATATTAATGAAATGAAGTGTTATTTCCGCTGCATCTCTGTATTTATGGTTATGTGTTTATTCTATTGCGTTCCTGCATAAATCCGGATCAGTGGTATCAGAGCAGTTTGCTTTTTCTCGATCCTTCTTTGCATGTCCCCAACGAGGTCAGGGTATAAGGAGTTAGGGCTCGATCTGGTGGAACCTTTGCAAGATTAGCCTCGCAAACCCCGACGGACGCCCATGGGGGACGAAAAGAAAGACGAGGGAGCAGAAGATCCTATCAAAATATTGCTCGAGGAGGCCCTCGAAAAAAAAAGGAACGCGATGATGGATAACTTTTCCCAGATCCTGTTAGCCCCCCATAAATTTTTTGACAAGCAAACAGGGTGCTAAAATGTTTTTGAGCCTTCAAGGAATGCATTTCATCTGAAAACACATCACCCTTGAAGCCTCCTTTTGCCTTTTGTCCTTTGATAAGATCCCCTCTGTTGACTTCCATTATAAAGCCTCTCTGTTTGTGAAGAAATGCCCAAAGGCCTCTTTTCCCTCTTATTCCATTCCCTCTAAGCCTTCGTTTTCATCCTCTTTCTTCCCCTTTCTAAATTCCCCACTCACCCTTCAAATCTTCCTAAATCCCCTGTGAATTCTACCCTTACCCTTTGTTTGGCCAATTCCCCCTTTACTCCTCTCTTTTTCCCTCATTTACCCTCTAAACCATCTTAAGTTCCCTTTTAAACCCTTTCCCTCTCTATCGTTACCTTTCTTTGGCCTCAAAATGTATTAAAATAGGCCAAAAACCCACTTTTTAACTTTATAATAGGGCTTAGCCCCTTCTCCGCTAGCCCCACAAACCACTTCCCCATATACCCTTTGCGCTAAGACCAAGCGCTTAATGCCTTGGGAGCCAATCACAATCAGAGTGTCGGGCGAGCGCATTCCTTTGTAACATCGAAAAAAATCCAATGCGATTGGCTTTGGTCTATAAGGCCCGTGATGTATTCAACACCGTCGATCCGCTATCCCAATCGGATGGTTGAGCGCCAATCGCACTCCCCGCCCAATCGCAATCGAAACTTTCAATCGCGCCACCCTTAGCCCTTTGCGATTGTGATCCACTGATCCAATCTCCACTGTTGATTCCCCTGTAGATCCAACGGTCTGTGCACTTCCCGATCTGCTCGATCGCACCCTCCTACGATTACATTGGAACCGTCGATCTCCCTCTAGATCTGATGGCTGGCGCTCCTTCACATCACACCAGTCGCATCGCACCCCCCTTCTGCGCCTTGCGATTGCAATCTTCCAATCCGATCCCAACCGTTCATTCCTTTTGATCCAACGGCCATCGCACAATCGCATCATCGCCCCGTGGCTCTTCTGTCTCCCCGCCGATTGAATCTCCGCCATCGATCTGACCCAGATCGGACGGTTGGCGCTCAATCGCTCCATCGCAATCGCGAAAGTTTAAAGGTGTCACCTCTCGTGCCCCCGATTGCAATTCACCGATTCGATCTTGGCCGTCCATTTCTTCAGATCCGACGGCTGGGATATAATCGTGCCGTCCATCATATTTCTTTGTCGGATCTCCCGAACAGTTCATCTTTCGACCTCTGCCGTTGATCTCCTCCTGAGATCAACGGTCCAAAGCTAATCGCCCTTCGCCTTGGCCGGGTCCCGCCACTCAAATTCATTTCGTAATGTTTTCTAGTCATTTCCATTCATTCCTTTGTATTCCGCCGAAATCCAAGCCTTCCCGATTTACATTAAAAGGCTGCCCATTCCTCCGGCCTCCACAACAATTCTCCCGCCACCTTCCCTATATTTTATAATTGATTTAATTTATTGTGCAGGGATCACAGAGAGGCTATTACAGCAGCCAAGTGAAGCAGCAGAGACGGATTTGAGGGATTGGAGCCCGTAGTTGAAGGTTTAATGTGCTAATCCCATGTTCAAAGGATTAAAGCACGGTTCGAAGACCAAATGCACACGCAAAAAGCCATATCTGTGTTAATGACAGCAGAGCACCGTTTCTCCAAAAGGACACCTTCCTACAGAAGTCTCCATGCCTCCTTGAGCCCTTAAACGTATTTTACAGACAGAAGCTTCTTTAAGACTGTCTGGACAGCAATTATGGAGGTATGGAGAGACTTGTAGTTTTCCCATCCATGTCATTTATTCCAGAAGGCTAGCGCAGAGTTCCAAACAGCCAGAAGGACTCCAAAGAAATATCCGAGGTCAATCTCGACCTGACAAAGAATCCCGAAACAGACTACAGGTTACACACAACACTGCAGAGCCATTAAGCAGTGTGGGCGTGAACATTTCCACCATCCTGTCTTAATGAAACAGATTTAATGTTCATCTATCTCTGTCATTCTCTTCTCCTATAAGTATTTCCGAGAAAATATTGTAATGGTTGTTGTTCAGCTGCTGCCGTTGCTATTAGAGGGATTCATTCGGACTGTTAGAACAGTCTTGGGAGGGAGTAGCAGAGTAGTTTGTATGTAGTAGGCTGGGAGGAGAAAGTCTGGACTGTAACAACCATTGAGCTTAGTGTATGTGACTAGTTTTGCATCAATTAATCAAAGCACATTTCACAGGATCCTAGTCTATTACTATTGGTGATGTTTTCCTAACTCTGTTTTGTTACATTTCCATGCTGTTCATTGTTCTTCTAGGCTTGCATCAGAAATATGGCATAGGATTTACCCTCGTTAGGTACCCTATGTCTCTGCTCTCCTTGCCTTCAATGTTTTCTGCTAAATGCATTATCTGAGGGTTGATTTCAGTCAATTTAACCAACGTAGTGGATGTTATTTCCTGCTCTCTGATGTATGAATTGAATGGATCAGTTCTTAGATGTTCTTGTTGGGTTTAAGATAGAATATTTGGGAACACTGGGGACTAGAGTTAGCCCTGTCCACTAGGATCCTTGTGCGACCAGCTGGCCCTTCTAAGATCTCTCTGTTTAACTTATCTTTGTTTTCCCTTGGAGCATGCTAAATCTGACCTGGAGTTAAATGACCTCTGGTCCGATCTATAAGCTACCCCTTTGTCCCTCCTTTTAAAGTTACCTTTGAGTATGTCCAAGAAGGTCTGGAGTTAAATGACCTCTGACCTGATCTATAGACAAAAATTAGGTTGCTTTCCTTCTCTCACTTTCAACCCTTAATGTTCCACCCCACCATCTAATCTAAAAATATCCTTTAGTATTAAATGACTTTCCCTTTGGAAGCCTTGGCTAGTTGTTGCAAGTAATTCCCTTTCATGACTCCATAGCCCAATGGATGGCACTTTCTTGACCTATCCTCTTAGCTGAAACATCCTGCTGTTTTGTTCCTTTTCTCCTATTACTTTCTCAGTCTATGATCTCATGAAAAACCCAACAAATCACCAACCAAATCATTTAAAACCCCCCTTTGTGCTTCATAGCTAGCCTAATACCTCATTTTGAGCTTCAAAGATATATCATCCTTTGTTTTATTAGAGAGATCCCTCTCTGGACCCAGGAGGGCTAGATCCTAAGGTCCCAAAGTGGTTTGATGTTGTCTTATCTTTTGGTATTGCCAAATTTGCCAAAACATAGGAACCCCAACAGATCCTTCAACGGCTGCCCACCGGCGACGCATTTGCATCCAGTAGCCACTCTGGAGGTGCGACTTCTTTTAAGTTACAAGTAAATTTTGACATTCCCATATTTGAGGGTCAAATAGATGCAGATGCCGTAGATAGATGGTTGAATCTATTAGAACGATATTTCTCGGTTCATGACTTTTCCGACAGGGAGAAGATTATTTTTGCACTCCTCAAAGCTGCCCCCCATGTCAAGGACTTGTGGGAAACCCACTGTGAGAAAAAGGACAAGACAGAACCCTCTCTGTTCTCAGCCGTGTCCACTTGGAATTATTTCCGAGATGCCATCAAGGAACAATACTATCCCGTGGGGAGCTATGAGGACAAGTACATACAATGGACCACGCTGCGACAACAAAGGGATCAAGATGTGCATGAGCTGATGAATCTGTTCCATACCCTGCGCACCAAGTTGGGTATCAAAGATTTAGAGAAACATCTGGTGCTAAAGTATCACAGTTGTCTGCACAGATACATTCAGGAGGAAATGGAGTTCCTCGACATCTCCTCGCTTGGTACGGCATACCGGTATGCTGCCAATATTGAGCAGAAATTCAAAAAGAAGAAGCAAGACTTTGGATATGCGAATCAAAAGCAAGGGAAAGGTGCTCCCAAATCGCAGAACAAAGGATAGAGCCAGGGCCTGGCGACTCAAGACAACCTGTCGAAGTCACAAGCAAAGAACAACACCGCAAAGCCAAAGAAGGAAACGGGAAAGTGGTGTGAGTTCCATAAGAGCTCCACTCACAACACAAGTGAGTGTCGGGCCAAGCAGACACTGGTGGCCGAGATGCGGGCTTCTGAGTCAGATGCATGATCCAACTCTGAAACTGTTACACTGAAAATTGTCATCCTGACATTCTGCTATGTGTATGAGCTCATTATTAGTCATACTTATTCCTTTTCAAGTCTAACATATCAGTTCCTCATGTCAAGCCTTGAAAATCAGAGAAAAGTTCCTAAAAATCTCTTAAACTTTGGTGTCGCACTTTCTCTCTATCTTGCCTGCGGTCCCGCACCTAATGTTCAACTCTCTTGCGTACCTGAACGCACTTTATTTGTGTTAAAAGTGCGGACCCCTGTAAGATAAAAAAGGCGCAAGTAATTTCCAAAAAGCTCAATAAAAGTGAATTCTAGAAGCTTCCAGAAAATATCTTGCGGTGATACAACCGCTCTTATGAGGTGCATGTATCCCTTACCTTATGGAGCTAACCCCTTGATGTGAGAAGCTTATCCCTTTGAAGGAGGATTCTATCCCTTCATAGTTGGAACAAGAAACCTCCTCTTTTCTACTATAAAAAGAGGCATTGGGTAGCCTTAAGGGGAGTTCAAGCTTTAGAATATTTGAAGTTAAGTGCTGTTGAGATTCAGATTCAGTTGATTAAGACTTTTGTGAGGAGAGATTACATACCTCTATTCGTCTTGGTTGAAGGAGTGCAGAGCTTATCAAAGTAAAGGAGACTCCTGCTTCGGACCCCGGAAAGTCCTATGCAACATCAAGGCTCAGGTTGTAAGGATTTTCTTCTTTTGAAATTAATACAAATATACTCATTTTTCTCAATAAGCTTTCAATCAATGGTTTATTTCATAGATTCCTTGATCACTATGATAAGCATGGTTTATGATGATTTCTATACAGGTGCTATGTAATATTTTTCTTGTTTGTGACTGCAGGTTTATGAGGAAAACTCCTTCAAGCGCGCGAGGGACAATAACAACTTCAAACAAGCACGGGGCAAATGGTAAGTCTTTAACACCTCTATAGAGCTTTTCGTAGATCATATATGCTTAGAGAAAGATTAGTCTATTTGGCTATTTGTTGCTAGATACTTTTAGTACTAGGGAGATAGGTCTTGTCCGCAAGACGGATTAATCCACACAACAAATTGGTGACTCCGCTGGGGAGAACTTGTTGTTTTTGGTTCTCTTTTATTTTGACTTGAGGAAACCTTTTTCCTAGTTTTTGCTTGATAAACATCTGCCTGGGTAGCTTAGGTTTTCTCTGTTTTTGAAAATTTTGAGATCTTTCATGTTTTGCTCTAATTTTTCTTGGGACCGCACTTTTCCTTCTTTGCACAGTGAGGGCAGTTTCGCATCTTTGCTTTAGTAAACAGTGCGGTACCGCACCTGTTACTTCTGCAAGCCTGTAGACCCTATTAAAATTTTGAAAAACATTTAGATTTATTTCTTTAGTTTATCTTTATTTTGATTTAGAGTTTTTGATTTCTGCCCAGATTGATGATTGTTTCTGTCAAAAGCTTTCTGTGAATGAATCTTAGCAGTATTGGTGTTTTGATGATTTTCTAGAAGTTTTTTGTTTTGGATTGTTTTTCACTTGGTCTTTGTAGTGATTCGAAGCATTGACTGTTTGAAGTACCGAATATTACATTGGTCTTTTGTCTTTTTGCTGAATCTGACTTGATTGTGAAATCATCCTTTATTGAGAAATAGAGTTACCTGTTTCTTTGCAAATCTTTGAAAAGAAACATTTTTATTGGTTTTTGAATTTCATTTTTTATAAAAACATAATTGAGTGTTTTTGATCTGTTTGTTATTATGAACGAATAGATCCTTAGTTTGCTGAATAAATAAGTAAAACATTCTTCAAAAAAAAATCTTAAAGCTTTTATTCAAGTAGATTATTAAAATTTGTAGATCTCAGAATTAGTGTTATAGTTTTGAGTGTTTTTTATAAAATTTTGTAGATCTCTTTTGAAGGAAATTTGTTTTATAGCTTCAAGTTTTTGAAAGTGAAAGGATTTTCTTATGAGATTTGATAGTTTGTTTCATTTGGAGTTATTGTTGAAAAGACAAAAATATTTTATTTCAATTGTTCTTTATGTTTAAAGAAGGAATTGTTCATTAAAAGAATTGCATTCTCCAACTCTTCCTTAATTAGAATTTCATTGAAAGAAAACGATCTGATTATCATGTTTAGGTGCATTTTTAGTGTTTTTTGGAAGTTGAGTCTTCACACCATCAGAGTTTCATTTCCGCACCCATTGACTTAAGAAACAACTCCTAAAAGTAACGCTTAATTAAAATTCGTTTAGCAATCTTTTTATTTTCTAGGGCTCTTATCACCAACATAGCTTAGGCTAGTATCTTGGAGTAGGGAGTAATTAACTCTCCAAGGTAGTAAAACAAACAAGTAGACAAATCTTGCGGTAGGAAATAAATCCAATTGTAATTTGTATAATCTAGGAAGCTTCTCTTAAAGAAGTCAATCACGAGATCATGTCTGAACCTTTGAGACAATCAATTCTGTTTCATTGGGGAAGATAGAAGATTTTGCATGCATTACAAATGGTAAACCTCAGATTAACCATTGTTGAGGAGATTGGGGTCACTTGTCGGTAAACCTCGGGTTAACCATGTCGAGGAGCCTTCAAGGGGATTGAGCTTTGTTACTCTGCCCTTGCGCGTGGGATCGGATCGTAGACTGTTCCCCCAGTTATATTTGTTACTGTTGGTAACCTTAGTGTCCAAAAACTTAAGATTATTTCCTAAGGTGACGGTGAAGGAAAGATCTCACTCTACCTGGAGCAGACATTGACTAGACTGACTTGGACTCTCTGGGGGGTTCTCTTCACACGAGATGGTTTTGTGAGGAAACTTGTGCCAGTCTGTTTCATTAAGCAGGTTGTCAGGGTAACTATTCCAACCGCCCTTTCTGTATTAAATTTCTACTAAGTTGGATTTCATCACCAACTAGTGTTTTTAGTATGGGAAGTTACTGTTTGTGTGTGGTTTGAACTCCTAGATTTTTAAGCGTGTGATTCAACTGTTTGTTTCTTTAGATACTTTAGGTGTTTTCATTGAAATTTTCTTTGTTTGCGTGTGATTAGTTAAAAATTTAATCGTGGCGGAATTGCCGAGACAATCCCGGAGACTACAAGGGAAACCCCCTGAATATACACCAAGTCAGCTTGAAGGGCTTCGTGCTCTGGTATCATCTAGCAGCGGTAGGATTAAATCAACAGAAGTTGGAACTTCATCTATAGTTGTTCACCCTGATTATCAAACGCCCATAATAGAACACATTCAAGAGCCGATTTCAGTTTCTGAAGTTACTAGTAGTATTTCTCCTACCAGTGAACTGGCTGACGAACCTGAAATCTCTGAACCTGAAACTGAACCTTCTGTTTTGGAAACATCCTCAAGATTTATTACCCCAACTTCTAGTGATCCTGGTTCACCTAGGGTAAGAAATATTGTCACTGACGATCTTCCATCTGGTCTTATTTCTATTGAAGAACTTACTAATCCAGACGAAGAGTTATCTCTTCCCAAATCTCCTGAGTCTTTAAATCTTAGGGAGCTTGAATCTATTTTCTATAGCCCTATTCGAACTACTGCTTGGTATCTATCCTTAACAAATTTTTTAGAGAATCCGGTTCTTGCTTTTTCTCCACCTCGAATTCCATTTCATCCAACACCCAGAGGTTACTATCCATCATCCATTATGGCAGGAGAGTCATCCATGTTTTCCCAGACACCGGAAGCATTTTTACACGGTGGTCCTTTTGTTCCTGTAGGATATCAGGCTTTGTTTGGTACTTTCTCTGGAGCAGCTCCTCAACCGATTGACAACGTGTTATCATCTGGTATAAGTGGAATTACAACTGAAACGTCGAACATAGAGAAAATATTTATGATGTATGGTAATATTCCAAATCCGCAACCTCAAGGCAGTCAGTTACCGCCTGGAGGGAAATCTCAGGGAAATCAGTTACCGCCTGGGGGGAAACCTCAAGGTAGTCAGTTACCGCCTAGGGGGAAACTTTCAGGAAGTCAGTTACCACTTGGGGGGAAACCTCAAGGTAGCTTTTTCCCAGGACAAACTGTGGAATCATATTATTTTGGGGGACAACCCCAAGCATAGTACATACCTCAAGGATATCAACCTTCAGGACAGTACATACCACAGGGTCAACCCCAAACTCAATATGCTCCTCAGGGTCCTTATCAACCCCAGCTTCAGTACACGCCTCAGGGTTATCAACCTCAAGGTCAGTACCCAATTCAAGGTTACCAACAGCCTTATGGTCAGTCATCTCTTCAAGGAGCCGGAAATTTACCACTTACTTATCAACCCTACGTTCAACCAGGTTATGGTCTTTACGTTCAACCTTCTGCGGGACAGTACCCCAGAATGAATATGGTGTGGGATCCATCCCAGTATCAACAACCTATGCAGCCTAATGTGCAGTTGCTTTATCAACCTGGACAACCTTTGGTTTCTAGTTTAACCCAGCAACCTGTCCAACCAACTATTCAAACTTCTGCACCTAGTTTTGTTCAGCAGGCTGGGCCTAGTTCACCTAAGACTCCACCTCAAACTGCTGCAACATCTGTTCAACCTGTAACACCTATTTCTGAAGTATCTGTAACTCCGAGTTTGGCTATCCATGTATCCGTGCAAATCCCTCAAGTCTCTGTACCCCAGTCAAGACCTCCAGTTTAGACTTTGGTTCAGATGCCTGCAAGACAAGCCGGTACAAGTATAGTTGTCACAAGTCAACTGCAATTCATGTGTCAACTGTACCAGGGATATCCTCAATTCAGTCCTGGTTCACAAAATCCAAGTTATCAGTATCAACCGTACCCTGGCTACACTTATCAGCAGCCTCAACAACCCCAGTTTGGTCCGGTTAATCCTAGTTTTCCAGGAGGTTACACAATTCCTAACGCAAATCCGATTCCCATTTATCCTAGGTATCCACCTCCTGGAACTGCTTTGGCTACTCAAGGTTTTCGTGACCCTAACCGTTAGTTACCATTTATTGCAACTTTGGATTTACCTAATTTGACACGCCTTACGAATGATCCAATTTTCTATTATCTGTATTGGCCGCCAATGTCGCATAAGTTTCCCAGTGATATATCGAAATTCGAAGGTAAGTCAGGAGATGATCCATCAAATCACATCATGACTTATCACCTCTGGTGTGCGTCTAATTCAATCATTGATGATTCGATTCGCTTACGTGTTTTCCAAAGAACTCTTATTGGTCTTGCAGCCAAATGGTACATTGAGTTACCACGAGGCTCGTTTAATAATTTCAGTCAGTTAGCAACTGCCTTCTTGACTCATTTTCAATTGCCTGTCAGATACGACAATGGCACAGAATTATTAACTTCACTAAAACAATCTAAGTCTATGTATATTTCTGATCATATTCATGAATGGCGACGTAGAAGAAGTTTGGTGAAAGTTTATATTCCGGATCAAATTTTGGCAGAATGGTTTGTTAAATCATTGTTACCCAAGATTACTGAAGATGTAGCTAAGGCTAGTGTTGTTACTAAAGAGCAAGTAATTTCTCAAGCTCAGTACCTTGACCTTGTTTATACGCAGTCAGGTACTTTACATGAAAAAATCCCCAACCTTCCAAAGCAAGGTCAAATAGCTGCTGCTCCTTCAGGGTCTCATGCTGCTGATGGTATGATTGGTACGGTCAATACGAAAAGTAAGAAGAAATATTCATAGAATTCTTTTCATATTATAACTTTACCAGATTCCCCGAAAGGAGAATTTTCCACCGAATTTTCTGCCGACATTCACGTCGTAGAGACATCTACGGCTAAATCTAAATCTGGTAGTAAAAAGAAAGGGAAGAATAAAAACAAAAAGAATTCAAAAGAGAAAACTGATAAAAATGAATCCAATGACGAAAAACACAAACCTCGTTATCCTTGTTACATTTGTGACGAAGATCATTTTACTAAGGAATGCCCACATCGAGCAGAGGTTGCAAAATTCGTTAAAGGTTCACAAAAACCTACTTTCTTTAAGGATCCTTTTCCAACTCAAGGTAGCAAGATGATTGGTTCCACTTCGACTGCTTCAGAAGAACCTATTTTGATGATGTCTCATGTAAGGATTGCAACGTGATCGCAAGATTATGGTACTGAGAATCCTGTTGATGGTAAAGAAGCAGAATATTCTAATGCAAATGCATCAACTACTCCTCCTCCTGTTTCTGGTCCGCTACAGATCGAGAAACAAAATCGAGACTTAATAATCAAACCGCCTGCTAAAGGTGTTCTTCGTAAATCAGCTTTCAATCCACATGCGAGAGCTGCTCAGAATTACAACATTGTTGAAGACTTAGCTATTTCCTTTTCAGCAATGTTAGCTTTGGAAGTGCTGCAATCATGCCCAAAACAACGTAAATTGCTTTTGTATGCTATAGGAGCTGTAGATATTCAGGATTCTAATCTTATAATCTTCGATTTAGAAAATAGTACACCTCGTCTACCTCATCAAATGGCTTTCCAGATACTAGTTTTAGTAAAAAACAGACCGATCTATCGGACTGTGATTGATGAGGGAGCTTCAACGTGTATTATGTCAATTCAGTGTTGGAAATCGCTTGGTTCTCCTACACTCAACCAATCTCCGATGATTCTTAAGGCTTTTGATGGTCGAGGTTTCCACCCTTTTGGTATTTTGCAGGATTTACCCATAGGGGTCGAAGGTAAAACCGTAAATCTAGATTTGGAAGTGGTTGATGCCCATCTAGATTACAACCTACAACCTTATGCTATGACTGCTGTTGTTTCTTCGGTCTTTCGACTCATAAAATTTCCATATCAAGGAAATATCGTTACAATAGATCAGTTAACTTATTTCTCTTCCGACCCAGCCTCTACAGAAACAATCTAGCACGTTGGTAAAGTGGCTATCCCTTATAAGGATGTTGGAGTAGGATTGATTAAAGATTCTGGTTTATTGGGAATTTTTTCCTTTCCTCCTCCTAACGTATCGCCTTCTGTTGCAACTATTCACATGATTTCGTCAGACACTATTATGTTTGATGATCCTTGGATCGTACCTTCCGATTCCGAGTTAGATTCAATTGATGGCACGATGCCTTTGAGTCCATTTGAAATTGCATACTAGGCTGTACAGTCACTTTCCAACCCCTCTTCAACCAAAATTGATCCAATAAATGGGATCCGTGAGGAATCACTTTCTATATCCAGTTCAGCCACAACGACATTTCCTGATATTGTTCATACTGATGAGCATATTCGTGAATTTTTGTTCATTGATGATTTACCATGGGAAGATCTGCATCACCGATCTTCATTTTTACCTGAACTAGATCATTTTGAAGATGATTTTGCTTCAATTTTTACTGCTGAATATGTCAAAGAACCCCAGAATCCATTGCAAAATCCTGATTCTGAGTTAAATTTGGAAAATATTTCTCGAACGGTTCCAATTGACATTTCAGTAAAACCAGGAATAATTGAAAACATTCATATAGGTGATTGTTGTACTGAAGATGAAATTCAAGCTTATAAAGCCCTGTTTTAAGAATTCCGTGATGTGTTTGCCTGGTCCTATGAAGAAATGCCAGGAATTTATCCGTCAATCAACGTACATGAAATCAAGACTTACCCGGATGCCAAACCTGTCCATTAACGTCTACATCAAATACATCCTAGAAAAGCTGCTGCTATCAAAGCAGAAGTTGAAAAATTATTTCGGGCAGGTTTCATTTATCCAATCCCCTTAACGGATTGGGTATCAAATATTGTTCCTGTGACTAAAAAAAAAGGAACAATACGAGTATGTATCGATTATAGGGATATTAATCGAGCTTTTCCCAAATACAATTATACAACTCCCTATATTGATCAAATAATCGATGATTGTTCCGGTAGAGAAATGTTTTCCTTTATGGATGGCTTTTCCGGGAATTATCAAATAAACATACTCCCTGCTGATCAACCAAAAACAACTTTTATTTGTCCGTGGGGGACATTTTCTTATCACAAGCTACCCTTTGGATTGAAGAATGTTGGAGCAAATTTTCAAAGGGCAATGTCTTACGCGTTTCATGACATTAAGCACATTGTGCAACCGTATCTCGATGATTTACCTTCTCATTCATCACGCAGAGCCGACCATCTCACACACTTATGAGCTATCTTTATGAGGTGTCGGCATTATCAAACTAGGCTGAATCCACACAAATGTGTTTTTTGTGTAGAGTCGGGTCGTTTACTGGGATTTTTTTGTCTCAAAAGCAAGTATTCGCGTCGATCCGTCAAAGGTCGAAGCTATTGTTAGATTGCCTCCTCCTTCGACTTTACGCCAACTCCAAAGTTTGCAGGGGAAAGCAAACTTTTTACGTCGTTTCATTCCTAACTATGCCGAGCTTACAAAGGGTTTCACCCGGTTGTTGAAATAGAACATTCCATTCTTTTGGGATGAGATCGCTAATCGATATTTTGATGCACTTAAACACGCGTTAACCCATGCACCGTTATTGCATCCTCCCAACTACAACCAGGATTACATTTTGTACCTCGCTGCTTCTCATTCCACCATTGGGATGGTGTTAGTTCAGGAAGACGAACCTCACACTGAACATGTGATTTACTATCTTAGTCAGAATCTGCATCCGACCGAGATCAAATATACACATGTGGAGAAATTGGCATTAGCAGCTGTCCAAGCTGTCCAAAGATTTAGGCACTACATCTTGTTACGTAAAACCACGGTAATTTCTGATTGCAACCCTATGATGTATATTTTAACCAAACAATTGCTAGGGGGCAAATATTCTAAATGGATAGTCATCCTGCAGGAATTTTACTTGGATTTTGAGAAATACAAGGCAAATAAATATTTGGTATTTTCGGAACTGATGTGTGATTTTCCCTCTACTGATACTGAAACTGTGGCAGAAGAGCCCATTGCGGACGAATCTCTGTTTCTTATCAGTACTCTCGATCCATGGTATGGAGATATTATTGTTTATCTCCAAACCCAATCTTTTTGGCCTGAAATCTCACGATCTCAGCGACGGAAAATACGCTTCCAATCCCAACAGTATAATATTATTGGTGATACACTTTATTGTCGTGGGGCGGATTCGGTTTTCTGACGCTGTCTTGTTCATGAAGAAGCTGAAAAGGTTTTAAATGAATGCCATTCTGGAGCATGTGGCGGTCATATGTCTGGGTATGCCACAACCCAAAAGATATTGTGCACTAGCTATTTATGGCCGTCGTTATTCAAAGATTGTATTTATGTAGTCCGAAAATGCCATAATTGTCAACTTTTTGATCGTAAGATGCACGCGCCACCCGCTCCTCTTCATCCCATAATTGCTGTTGGTCCTTTCACGAAATGGGGTATCAATTTTATTACATGTAACCCTCACTCGGCCGGGGGGCATGCATATATTATCTTAGCAGTAGATTATTTTACTAAGTGGGCCGAGGCGATGCCTACATTTTCGGCTGACGGCAAGACTGCTGCAACTTTCGTATTTAATCACATAATTGCTAGGTTCGGTGTTCCTCAAGCCATTATTATAGATCATGGAAGTCATTTTCGAAATGTCATGATGACTGAACTGACAGATCAATTTGGCCTGCGCCACGATAGTTCCACTCTGTATTATCCGCAAGCCAATGTTCTGGTTGAAGCCATAAATAAAGTTTTAGTCACCATGATTAGACGAATTATTGGTATTCACAAAATGAATTGGCATTCCATGTTATTTTCAGCACTTTGGGCATATCGAACCTCAGTAAAAACATCAACTGGTTTCACTCCCTTTCAACTCGTTTACGGTTTGGAAGCTGTGTTGCCAATTGAATGCGAAATTCCGTCACTGAAATTAGCCGTAGAATTACTCCCAGCTACTTCTGAGGAGGAGAAACGTTTCTTGTACTTGGCTTAGCTGGATGAGAATTGACGAAATGCTGCAATAGCAAATGAGGCTCATGTTAAACGAATAAAAGCTCAGTATGATAGAAGTGTTACCCCTTGAAATTTTTCAGAAGGAGACCTAGTCTTAGTTTATGATCAAGCCAACAATAAGCTAGGAGCTGGAAAATTCGTGCCCATGTGGCATGGTCCTTTCATTGTCAAGCGAAAGCTAGCAAAAGGGGCCTATGAGCTGATAGATTTTGACGGTGTCCCTTTAGATAAACCCAGAAATGGAATTTATCTGAAGCGATACTATGCTTAACTTGGTATGGAGATTTTTATTAGATTATATTTCTTTACTGCTGGTGTGTTTTAGATTAGAAAAGCGTGCTTAGTTTAGAAGTGTGTTTTATCACTATTCCTGCTTATCTGAGTTTTACTCTTGACATTGCAGATGTCGACATCTCTTCAAACCTACATTGGTTTTGCTGATGGTGCTTGTCGTAGTACACGGAACATTTCTTCCGCAGCTTGGGTTATCTATTCACCCTCTGACGAGTTAGTATCCATGCATGGGGTAAGCCTTGGTCAAACAACGAATAACATTGCCGAGTATAGTGCAGTGATTGAGATATTATCTAAATCCATATCATTTGGAATTCGGAGTTTGATTGTTAGGTTGGATTCTGAACTTGTTGTATTACAATTAAACAGGGTTTATGCCATTATAAATCCAGTGTTATTACGGTTATTTTTAAGATTTCGTCTCTTGGAACGTGAATTTGATTACATTGAATATCAACATATTCCAAGACATTTAAATACATTAGCAGACGCAGTTGCTTCTAGTATGATAAATCGACATTTACAATGATCAAAACAGTAAAACAAACAACATCCATAATATGTACACAGATAGCCGGTAAATAGTGATATATCATAATATAGAATGTTTTCGAAAAATATACATCATCTTCGATCATAGGTTGGAAACACGTTATGATCGGAAAAATGATAACACAAAAAGTAAAAATATGAGTCTACAACACGATCATCCCATCACTGATGGTGATCATGATAAGAAACCACTGCCCGAGCCACCCTACACAGGAACCTCCTAAAAGGTCCTGGAACACCAATCACGTATCTCTACAATCTGAGTGGGATCTCATCTATGTCCGTCTCTGGAATATCTAGAGTAAGACGCTCTAGATGATTCTCTAAATTAGACAAAATTTCCGCTGATTGGCCTACTGGGGCTGGTGCGGCTGCAACTGGTTGTCTTCTGTCATAGGGCTAGAGATGGGCTGGTCGTCGTCGGCCCACATCTGCATTCAAAATTTTTTTTGGTTATTAATTGACAAGACGATCAAAAATAAAAAAATTAGAACTTAGAATTCGTTGAAAATGATTTTACCTGATTCATCCCACTGTTCCCCTGTTGGGAGAGTCATCTCCCGGTCGCCGCAGAAATCTATCCCGCCGTATGGAAAGTCCTCGATGACAAAAAGTTGGCGGTCTAGCCAACGAAAAATATGAAGGAGGAAATTGAACAATCTTAGCACCCTCAATACCGTGACGAGCCATCAATGAAACCCAACGAACCATCCTAGGTTCTCGAGGTCGACCAGCATCAACAGGAATACTTTGCGGAGCTAGCATGGGTACCCTCTCTAGAGAAAAAGTGACCATGATGGATCCATATCCAAAGTTATTTAGTTTTCCATTTTTTCTCTAGTCAGTTGGCCTTTTACATTGGCCAACACAGCTTTGCACCAGTTGAAAATGGTGCCTCAAAAACAGTCCACAGCAATACGCATCTGGGAACCAGTAGCCACATGCAGTGCGGCACTCCCACACAGTCTGGTAACAGTAAACGCAATCACTTTCAGCTCGGGACGGATAATAGTTTTTATATCAATCTGTTTGTCCTTGGGGTATGCCTCATCATTACAGAACTCTTGTCGAAGACTAGCGACAGTTTGGCCACCTGGCCTAGTCCCAAACAAGGAAAGTTGTTCGCCCCTCTTGGACAAAATAGTCAGAAAATAAATATCCTCCAGCTCAATTTTGAGCCGGTGGCCGCCAATAATGAAACACTGGTCCTGCACGTTCCACCTGTTTACCAGCCATGTTAGGAGGTCTACCTGTGCCCTCATACCCTGAATGGCCCAGAATTTATACAAGTCGCATGCTCTTAAAGCCTGCATTGTGGGCAAATGGAGCATCGCGGTGTCATCCACATCCTCATGCTCACGTTCTCTCCAAATCAACATCTTGCTAATCCTACAATGCATAAAAAGATATGTTAGAACAATCTAATTTGAAAATTTTTGGGTGGCAAATGAAAAATTTAATTTTGAAATTCAATTGCGCGGGGACCGCACTTTTCCTTCGTACACAGTGCGTAGGAACGCACGTGTTCTGTAGGAAAAGTGCAGACCCACGACATTTTTCTGCATAGAAAAAGGTCGAGGTCCGCATGTCCTGTGTGTTGTGCGTGCGGACCCCTGTGGGCGGTTTCTAAAACATATTTTTCCCTTAAAAATAAAAACTAAAGCCTAAAAATGAATTGTAAATGGATGAAAAGAAAGATTAAGAGGTCGTGGATTACGTGGGATTGACGGTTCTCGATTTCGTCAGACGGATCTTCCTGAATCTTCACAGGAACATTTTTACCCAAAAGCTTCTACTTTTCACTTTGAACTTGAATGGTAAAAATGAAGTTGAAAAAGTCCTTTTTATAAGTTTTTTCGAATAGATGAATTTTTAATTTATTTATTTTTCGCTTTTAAAAAGGGTATTTTGAAAGCATTTTTACTTATTTTAAATAGGTATGTGTAATGTTTCAAGTTTTTGTGCAGAAATTGGATTTTTCAGGAGAATTGATCATTTTTCACCAAAGAGCATACTTTTATCACTTTTTCGGACTCTTTCAAAAATTCACGAAAAAGTGAAACATTGGAGTTCTCTTTTAAGCCCTTTTCAGACTCTCTAAATATGAAAAGATTGCCGAGTACTTGATTGTTAGAACTCGTTAAAGTAAATGAATAATCGTCCCTTCAGTATAAGTTTACCCCTTTTACGGACTGAAATGGACTATTTACGAAAAAGGCATACGTTGACTAATTACGGTCGATAGAGTTCTCTCCCACATTATTTTATCCTTTTTCGGGCTCGAGAGACTAAATTTACGAAAAAGTACCCCCATGGAGTTTTCTTAAGTTTTTCTTCTGACTCCCTAAAATTGAAAAACACCGAGTTTCTCCTATACTGGACTCGTTAAAATTTAATAGTAAAGGACCTGTTTAATTTTCAACAGGAACGAACCACTCCTTCTTAGGGTTCGAATCTTAAACTAAGTTGGACTCATCTGAAGAATGAGATTATAAACAAGCAAATGTTATCCTCCTCAAGCTTGTCAAAAATAAAGAGGTACTTGCCAGAAATGGTGGGGGAAAAAAGAGAAAAATGACTTATTTGTTGTATTTTGATTTTTCGAAAATCTAGTTAACCACTCTTGAACACGACATTTTCAATCACCTGGGTTGGGAAATCCTTTGCCTAACAGTTAATCGAACCTCATTTAAAAGTCTTCATCCAGTTTCTGGGTATTAGCTTTGGGTCAATTATTACCAAGCCATCTGCAGTGTCGTTATGTGTTCAAGAGGATAGTTCAAATAAACCATTCATCTGCAAAATATCTATCATCCATTCTTGACCATCCCTGAGTCAGTCCTTGCCAATATATTTTCAAAACTTGATCTATGATTTCGTGTTGTGGGCTTGCCTACGACGGATCACTTTCTATCGACGACAACTCATTATCTAGGAAGTTGATTTAGAAATCGTCAGTACCTTGAAATCTGCATGCCTCAATGGCAGGTTTCTCGCTTTCGATGACAGGTTGCATCATTGACCTTTGATCAAATGATTCCGTGACATGTTCGACTTCAGCTCATTCATTCACATTTCATGGATTGTACTGAGTACTTTGAAAGCCATTGACATTACTGATGGTTACTCTCACACTTGTTAACAGTTTACATCATTGACTGGTAATTAAGTGGTTTCTACCATGTTCGACTTCGACACATTCATTCACATGGATAGAATCGTACAAGTTCGAGATGCGGAAATCAAGACCCTGGATCTAGTTTCTACCATCCAGGCTACGAGGAATTTTTTTATCATACACTAGAATATTTACAAACAGATGGCTGCGTCCATACTGTGTCTACACATGTCTATACTGTGATGTACTCAAAATCATTCCTGTATCAGAACAGTTTAAATTATTTTTTGATCTGAGTATGGGAATGCCTACCTCAGCGATGATATATATATATATATATATATATATATATATATATATATATATTTTTCATTGAATGTTTTTACAGGTTCCGACTGGGGTGACCACAAAATGATCCTTGAAATGATAAAGTACTGCACTCTTCATATATGACAGACTTCAGCATCATCTATTCTAGACTTTGCACTTTAGGGGGCAATCTGTTACATTGAAAATTGTCATCGTAACATTCTGCTATGTGTATGAGCTCATTATTACTCATACTTCTTCCTTTGCAAGTCTAACATATCAGTTCCTCATATCAAACCTTGAAAATCAGAGAAAAGTTCCTAAAAATCTCCTAAACTTTGGTGTCGCACTTTCTCTCTATCTTGCCTGCGGTCCCGCACCTAATGTTCAACTATCTTGCGTACCTGAACGCACTTTATCTGTGTTAAAAGTGCGGACCCCTGTAAGATCAAAAAGGCGCAAGTAATTTCCAAAAAGCTCAATAAAAGTGAATTCTAGAATCTTCCAGAAAATATCTTGCGGTGATAGAACCGCTCTTATGAGGTGCATGTATCCCTTACCTTATGGAGCTAACCCCTTGATGTGAGGAGCTTATCCCTTTGAAGGAGGATTCTATCCCTTCATAGTTGGAACAAGAAACCTCCTCTTTTCTACTATAAAAAGAGGCATTGGGTAGCCTCAAGGGGAGTTCAAGCTTTAGAATATTTGAAGTTAAGTGCTGTTGAGATTCAGACTCAGTTGATTAAGAATTTTGTGAGGAGAGATTACATAACTCTATTCGTCTTGGTTGAAGGAGTGTAGAGCTTATCAAAGTAAAGGAGACTCCTGTTTCGGACCCCGGAAAGTCCTGTGCAACATCAAGGGTCAGGTTGTAAGGATTTTCTTCTTTTGAAATTAATACAAATATACTCATTTTTCTCAATAAGCTTTCAATCAATGGTTTATTTCATAGATTCCTTGATCACTATGATAAGCATGGTTTATGATGATTTCTATACAAGTGCTATGTAATATTTTTCTTGTTTGTGATTGCAGGTTTACGAGGAAAACTCCTTCAAGCGCGCGAGGGACAATAACAACTTCAAACAAGCACTGGACAAATGGTAAGTCTTTAAAACCTCTATAGATATTTTCGTAGATCATATATACTTAGAGAAATATTAGTCTATTTGGCTGTTTGTTGCTAGATACTTTTAGTACTAGGGAGATCGGTCTTGTCCGCAAGACGGATTAATCCACACAATAGAAACAAAACCTGACAAGGGGAATGACAAAGGGAAACAGATTATTGATGCGGAGCCCAATGCCACTGTTGCCACTACGAAGATCCAGAGGAGGAGGAACGTCTCTTCCACTCCCAGATGTGGGTAAAGGGCTCCCCAGTACAGTTCATTGTCGACAATGGGAGCCAAAAGAACCACATTTCAGCAGACGCTGTGAAGCGGTTGGGCTTGCCAACCACAGCTCACCCACATCCATACACCATCGGGTGGCTTCACCAAGGACGAGATCTCCGCATTAGCCAGCAGTGTCGCCTTCCCTATAGCATCAAGCCCTTCATGAATGAGGTATTATGTGACATTGCTCCTATTGATGTTTCTGATGTATTAGTAGGACAACCATACTTGTGGAAGTGTCATGCTATGTATGAGTCTCAGCCTTGCGCTGTTATTGTTACTTTTGGAAATAAGTTGTACAGGATACCAGAGGTACCACCTCCTGCCGCTATCTCTTTGGTTACTGCAAAACAATGCAGTAAGCTCATTTCCCAAACCAGGAAAGTTGTTTTCCTGATGATCTGCCCCCAAGGCAAGAAGAAGACTGTGGCCACAACCTCTAGACATGGCTCCTCTACATGACAACAACAAATGGATAAGGTTGTGGAGGAGTACGAGAACATCTTCACCCCACCCACAGGGGCTCCTCTGCACTGTCAGGTCAAGCACCCGATTGATCTGATCCCAGGTGCGCTGCTACCCAATGGACCGATCTATCGGTGCTCTGTTCTGGAGAATGATGAAATCAAGAGGCAGATTCAGGAGCTGTTGTAGAAAGGTCACATCCGACCAAGTTCATCGCCCTGTGGGAGCCCGATCGTGTTGGTACAGAAGAAGGATGGGACGTGGAGACTTTGTATTGACTATCGAGCGCTGAACAAGATCACTGTCCGGAATAGGTACCCAATCCCACGGATTGATGACCTTCTGGACCAACTCCAAGGTGCAAAATATTTCAGTAAGATCGACCTGAAGTCTGGGTATCACCAGGTACCAATTGAACCCTCTGATGTGTGGAAGACTGCCTTCAAAGCTAAGGAAGGCCTTTTTGAATGGCCGGTCATGCCTTTCGGGTTGACGAATGCTCCCGCAACCTTCATGAGGATGATGGACGACATCTTGCGGCCATTCACCAACTCATTCGTAGTGGTGTACTTCGATGACATTCTGATCTTCAGCAAGACTTGGGAAGAGCACCTTCATCACATCCGACAAGTCCTCCAAACACTGCGGCAACACAAGTTGTGTGCCAATTTGGAGAAGTGCACGTTTGGCATGACCCAGGTTCAATATCTGGGATACATTATTGCTGAAAGGGGGGTGCATGTGGATCCAGCCAAGATCCAAGTCATTCGGGATTGGCCAGCCCCGACTACTATAACAGAGCTTCGCAGCTTTCTGGGTCTTGCTAATTTCTACCGTAGATTCGTGTTGGGATTCTCTCATATCACTTGGACCTTGAGTCAAGTCACCAAAGGAGGAGCGAGAGAAAAATTCTTTTGGTCAGAACCTCAACATAAGGCGTTCAAAGAATTGAAAAATCGCCTCTGTTCTGCCCCAGTGCTCACCTTACCAGACTTGCAGCAGCCATTTGAGATCGAGACAGATGCCTCTGACTATGCTATTGGGGCAGTTCTTACTCAACAGGGACATCCAGTGGCATATCACGGTGAGACATTGTCTGAGACAGTTCGCAAGTATCCCACCTATGACAAAGAAATGTATTCCATTGTGCAAGCCTGTCGACAATGGAAGCATTACATTTTGGGGAAGAAAACAATCATCCACACAGACCACCGGCCCCTGCAGTTCATACAGACACAAGGGAAGTTGCAGAATGATCGCCATCAGAAGTGGTCCACATATCTGCAACAATTTCATTTGAACATCAAGTACAAGAAGGGTAGCACCAATATTGTTGCAGACTGCCTCAGCCGACCACCGATCGTGGCGCTCACCACCGTGCTCAACTCTTGTGGGCACGAGACTTCTGATTGGCCGCTTCTCTATGAGAGTGACCCAGAATTCGGCCACACTTACAAGGCACTCTTGGGGGGCACGCAAGTTCCAAATTTTCACCTCAAAGATGCACTTTTATGTCACCTGGGACACCTTTGTGTTCCTTCAAGCGAGCGTGCCAAGATGATATGGGAAGCACACTACAGTCGAGTCGCTGGGCATTTCGGGGTCGAGAAAACAGTAGCAATACTACAGAAGTATTTCTATTGGTCGAACCTTTGAAAGGATGTCGAGAAGCACATCAGATCCTGCACTGCTTGTGCCATTGCCAAACCGACCATCAAGAAGCAAGGCCTATATACTCCTCTACCTACCCCTAGTCGACCTTGGGAATCCATCTCCATGGATTACATGTCGGGCCTGCCTTCTACTAAGCAGGGAAATGACTGTGTTTTTGTGGTCGTCGACGGATTCTCGAAGATGGCCATTATGGCGGCCTGCAAGAAGAATATCACAGCAGAAGCCACTGCTAAACTCTTCTTTGAACGAGTGTGGGTGCACTTTGGGATCCCACAGTCTATCATATCAGATCGGGATAGCAGGTTCCTCAGCACATTTTGGTCCAGCCTCTGGTCGATGTTGGATACCAAGCTCACCAAGTCCACAGCTTTCCATCCCCAAACGGATGGCCAGACAGAGGTCGTCAACAGAATGATTGTACACATTCTGCGCATGTACAATTCAAAGCATCCACGCACATGGGACGAGAGCCTCCCTTATGTACAACATAGTTATAACCGGGCTCTCCACGGTTCAATTGGCCATAGCCCCTTTCAGGTGGGCTTGGGATTCCAGCCACTATGTCCCATTGACGTAGCCATGCCATTTGCAGCTGCTCAGGCCGATTCAGCGCACGTCCAGTCTGAAGTTGACAAAGCAAGTAGCTTCATCGAGCGCATTCAACACATCCGCCAACAGGTTCATGATATATTAGACAGAGCCAATGCGAAGTACAAGCAGCGCCATGATCAACACCGGGTGCCACACAACTTCCAGGTGGGCGACAAAGTATGGCTGCATTTGCAGAAGGAGCGCCTCACTGGACCTCACCGCAAGCTTCGCCCGCTCCAATACGGGCCGTACACCATCACCAAGGCTGTAGGGAACAATGCTTTCGAGCTTAGTATTCCACCATTCCTTGGTCTGCACCCAGTCTTCAATGTGGATCGCCTTCGTCCTTATTTCCCACCTCTACTAGACACTTCGGACATTGCAGAACAACTCACACCAACAGAGTTAAACCCAGACTGCATGGAACAGGCCACCACAGATTGTATCATGGAGATGCAAATCAAGAACACTCGCCAACAGAAGATCCAACTGTATCGGGTTGTCAAAGCTGGCCAACTCCTGCACCAAGGAAAGTGGTTCACCAGGGACCAAGTTCAGCAGAAATTTCCTCATCTCATGGAGGAACTTAACGTAATGGGGACCATTGCTTCCTAAGGGGGGAGGAATGATCTAGGTGGATATTGGTGGTCACCCACCTATTCCACTTGGGGCCACACCATTGTCTCTTTCAGTTTTTCAGTTTCGACACAACTTACTGTTTTTAGTAGTTTTTCGGGTCCTAAACTTCTGGAGTCGTTTTGAGGCCCTAAACGACGTTTTTTGGGAAAACGGAGAGCAACATGGATCCATGGGCCAATGTTGCTCGTTCAAAATTTTGTAGTCCTCAGAAATATCTTTCTAACGAGGTATGGTATGTGTCAAACGAAGATTGTATGCCAAAGTTATGCCCCTGGGAAGTTGAAACACCAATTTACCCAAACGGGGCCCATAGTTTTGGCGCTTCATCTCCTAGGGTTAGGGTTTTGGATGTTTAGGATTTCCCATTGTTTCTAAATAATAAATAGGCCCTCAAGCCTCATTGTAACTCAGTTCAGAGGCTGGTAGCTGCCACATCTCTTCTCAGAGATAGCTACTAGCGCCCTAGCTAGTTTTATTTCCATTATGTCTGTAAGAAAATTTCAGTTCTTTGATATTAATGAAATGAAGTGTTATTTCCGCTGCATCTCTGTATTTATGGTTATGTGTTTATTTTATTGCTTTCCTGCATAAATCCGGATCAGTAATAAGCCCAAGGGTCCTAGTTAGAGTCATAGTTAGTTAGTTGAGTCAATAAAGCCCGTAAGCGGTTATCTGCATTAATAATAATTATAAGTGGTTGATCCACATTATAGAAAGGGACCAGAATTAGTTATAAACACTCCATAGTTAATAAATAAAGTGGTTAACCCGTATTATGCAATCGACCACTATTAGTTAGGGTTTTGGATGTCATAAAGCTATAAATAGTCTTAGATAGCAAGGGAATAATCATCAAGTTTTATTGTAATTGAGCTATGATCTGTTGGAGGTTACCCCCTTGAAGAGGCAAGCGAACATTGTATTAATATTTTGAATAATAAAATATATTTTCAGCTCATCTCAATTTATGTGATATTTCTGTGTTTCTAGCAATATTGTTTCATATTTCTGGAATTCTATTATTTTCGTAGTTCAAGTGCATAACATCAAGTGCATCTCCTGATATGTTTTGGACCTTTGTTAAAATTAGTTTACAACAATTTCAATCCCATTCCATTCATATTGATACACTTCACCATATGAATACCAAAATTTTATGATAGGTGAAGGAACAAATGATTCAAGCCTTTATCAATCGACAAATATATTTACTTTTGCATCCAAAAGCTGCTCCAAACTGTTTATGCCATTAGCATATTACTACAACAATAACACTTAAGCACACTATTTAGATATGTAAGAATATCCTTTCCAAAATTGTATGCTTTTCTTCTTGTTGATCGTTCTTCACAAATTATTGATAATGTTGT
This sequence comes from Pinus albicaulis, assembly GCA_034641835.2. Classification (NCBI taxonomy): domain Eukaryota; kingdom Viridiplantae; phylum Streptophyta; class Pinopsida; order Pinales; family Pinaceae; genus Pinus; species Pinus albicaulis. The sequence goes on from CM076583.1 coordinate 84,859,774, forward strand.
AATTTTTTTATTACTAATTATGCCAAGAAATCCAAAACACTCTCCCTTGTAAACTACAAATCTAAAGGAATAAAATAAAACCTTCTTCGATTGATGATATGCATGTGGTGTTCTTCATGATACTCTGAGTATTAACACTTATCACCTCATTGATTGTCGCATAGTCAAGTTGCTCCATTTTTTAGTATTTAGATGAGTACAATGTATTCTAGAAGTGGATATGGCTTTGAGATAGCAGAGTGCAAGATTTAATAGTTCAAGTTTGAATTTTGTTTGTTCAAATATGGTTCATGTTGTTTTGGATTTTCTTGTTTTCTTCTCTGAATTTTAGATAATTTTTTATCTTGATTTTCTTAGGAGCCCATCTCATTCCACTTTTATAGTCTTGTGCTCTATGTCCAAAATTGTGACATTGATAACATTCTATATTGAACTTGAATAATGGACCAACTAAGTTGTAATTTTTGTTTTCATAGTCATTAGGGATTCTATCTTGTTTTCCTGCAAACATACTTCTAGGATTTTGCTGATAACATTTATAATCATTCCTGTAATATGCTCTACAATATCTTTCTTTATGACTGAAATTAGTGCATGAATAACAATAACCAGAGAATATCCTTAGGTAACTGGACGAGTAACATTCTTTTGATGATCTCTTGAAGTTCTTCTATATTGGAGGAGGTATAATATTCTATTGATCCTTACTGTTTCTTGCAATGTGTATGGATCCCTTGAGAGCATCAACACAACTTCTTGGACTAGTAATACTTTCATCCTTCTTCTGACTTTTCCTATGATTTGACTATTTAAGGATGACGGCTTCTGGTTTTTATTCATACTTAACCTTTGAAAACTTGGAGCTTACCTCACCTGTATAAAGAAGACCTGATTTGTCACATGGTGATATATGGTGACTAAGGATGTCATCTAATATTTATGTGCTCTTCAAATTTTTATTGAATTTTTCAACCTCAACCCTTAGTGAGACAAATTCATTCTCACATTTCTCTCAATCCTCTTATTTCTTCAACATTCAGATTTTCATTACTTCTTTATATCTTCTTGCTTCTTCAAGTTGGGTCTTCAAGGAAATATTTTATTCTTCAATATTTTTCTCTTGTTGGGAAAATTATGATTCAATTTTGTTCAAGTACTTAGATCTCTCTTTGAGAGGATCTATCAAAATTCCTTATCTTCTTTATGCTTCTTCTAATTGGAGACTTAAGAGGACAACTTATTCCTTTGTACCATCGATTTCATGATTATTCTTTTCAATGTCTTGCATCAAATTCTTAAGATATGTATTTTCTTCTTTCAATCTATTTGTTTATTTTAGAGTAGCCACAAGCTCTGCTTTAAGGTCTTCTTCAGCCTCTTCTTCAAAGTCTTCTTCATTTTCATAGTCTTCCATGTTTTTGGTGTTATCAGTTTTTCCTTCACCTTTGTATTCTTGATGCACATGTTATGGTTATATGGTCACGAGAGAGGATTCCTTCGAGTTGATATTTTGGATATTTTTGCAAATCTCTTTGGTTGATGAGCATTGTCCCACTTTAACTCTCAAAAAATATAATAGGCCATTCAAGATGAATTTCAATGCTTTTGTGTTGTTTTCCCTTGACTCTTTTGCAACTGCATCTATTGATGAAAATTTTGAGGTTGTGTACCTTGTAACGACTGAATCCCAGACATCATATCCTAGAGCCATTAAATATAATTGTATTCTTGAGCTCCATGATACATAGTTTGTTCCATTGAACGAAAGGAGCTTTGCCAACCTGATTGAATTTTGAATTCATGACTAAGGGGGGAGATTTCCTTAGAGGATTTGGAGTATTTCCTTTACCTTGTCATTTTTTCTTCGGGTATCTTCATTCCAGTTGTTAGGCTTGATTGAAGGTACCCACTCTAATATCAATTGTCGGATTTACTAAGAGGGGTGGGGGTGAATCAATATTTAATTTATTATCCAATATTTAATCAACAAATCATTACATTAATCATTCGAAAATGAACACATGAATATAAAATATTTATAACCGGAAGAAATTTTTTCTCAAAATAAAGAGTACAATCAAGTTTTATCGGATTCAACTGAAACTTTCATAGTCTTAAACATATGAGATGCACCAACCCCTTTACTGAGTGATGATTTAGTGAATTTGTAGGAACCAACCCATAAGAGACACCAATCTCCTGGATCAAAACCAACTCAACAACTTCGTAGGTTCCAACCTCCTCAGCTAAGCACCATCTCAACAAAATTTGTAGGCACCAACCCACTTGGAAATTCCAATCTCCAGCTGAGAACCAACTCAACTCTCAAGTTATAATATAGATTTCTCAGCAACAACTTCCTAATTCATCAATGAATTGTCAAAAACCACGCAATCTCTAATTTTTCTTGATGCATGTGCATCTAACCCAGGTCAACTATTTACTAGAGGAGTCAATTTGTAAAGTGAGGATTTAATTATTTAATGGATTTTTCTATAGTTTTTAGGAGAGAGTGATAATTCTTGTAAATAGGAGAATATTCGAGAGGATTGTGGAAGGTTTGAGAGGATAATGGATTAGTTATCTCTTAAATAGGGATAAGGGATTGAATGAGAGATTTTAGAGATTAGATGAGAGATGTTAGAGGTTAGGAGAGATATTTTGGGAGTTATCTTAGGATATAGAACCTACTTGAGTTCTAATCCAATTGTATAAATAGAGGTGAGACAATGAGGCATAAGGCATGTAAGAAGTTAGTAGATATATGTAGAAGTGTGTATGAGTGAGTGTGAAGAATGAATGACCAATCATTGGGCCAAGAGTTCTCCTGTAATTATTTTGTTTATTAATTAATCATTTCAGATTTTTATGTGCATAATTAATGGTGTGTGTGATCGTGTGTGATTTTCAATTGAGTTTTATCTAATTTGTGTTTGAGGCCTATGGTTATTTGACCTACTTCAATTTTTTGTATCAGAGCTCAGGTTAGTTATGAAGAGATGTGGTTATAAAGTGGATAAGATTACAAGTCTTTGATCGTGTGAAGGAAAGAACCTGTGGTGTGTAGTTTGTGCTTGGAGGAAGCCGATTCAAAAGATTGAACCTGTTGTGCATTGAGAAAGTGTGGGCGTGGAGCGTTGGATTCAAAATATTGAACCTGTTGTGCATTGAGAAAGTGTGGGCGTGGAGCATTGGAGGCCAATTGATTAGGGTTCGAACATTGAATGCAAAAACTAGTTTTAGTTTGTAAGGTGCTGTAATTTGCACTATTGGTGACAAAGTGCCACTTTACGGTTGAGTCACAATTCATGGGATCTCATAAGAGAAGATAGAGATCCATATTTAGTGGAACGAAGAACCTAGGCTCCATTCTTTGAAAATTTATTGGAGCGCAGTGGAACCTTAAATACCTCTATCATCTTAAGCTGGCAAGGACGAAGTTCTATAAGAACATAGTGGTTTGTTCTTGATTGATCAATCTGTATCCAAGTAGGTTCAAAGAGACTCCAAATCAGACGAAAAGTTGCTTTCGAAATCAATTATTTTTTTCTGTGAAATAATTAACAAGTTTACTTCATAAATCCACGCTATATTGTACCACCTAATCCCAGCGTTCCCCATTCCTTTCAATGACGAAGATCCAATGGCAGAGCTGCAGATTTTCACTGGAGGCACTGAATTCCTGAAAAAAAAAGAAAAAAGAAAAAAGGAGTACAACGTATTTGCATGATGCGTGTACATCTTAGAACTCGAAGACATGATCACATCGAGATGGGCTCTTAGTTCGCTTAGAGAAGAATCTTATTGGCTTGTGTTGTAGGCTTTTCCAGGAGAAAAAATCATGGAACTCAGTTGTTGGTGAGACATTGGAAAGAATATATTCCAAGAAAAGTGTAGTGAGAAACATACATCAACATTGTGTTGTCTTGGATGGCGAAAAATAAGTCTAGATCTCCAGTAGTAAAAGGGCATGAGAAAGAATGAAGAAGCCTGGAAAGTTGTTATTGATATGTAAGCAGTCACCAGTAATTTTTGTTATTGATATAAATATGCCATAACATATATGAGTGTGGTCATGGCGCAGTAGAAATATGGAAATTCAGAATTTTTCAAATGCTTTGATGTGGTCCCAAGAGCTGAGGTGAAGTTACATGTGCAAACCTGGATGTGGAAATTTCCACCAAGCTTGAAATGATCAACGCTTAATATGTTCAGGTGATCTTTGCAATATATAACCCATGTTATTCCACACAAATATAAGAGTTGTTTTTAAGGTTTTCAACAGGATTGTGGCTTGAATGAAAAACATGAAGGTCACATCTCATTCTTGGAACTCTTAGTTATGACACATGCTCCTTGAAGGAGTACGAGGGGAGAAAAGTCACTACAACATCATAAAAACTGCGTGGAACATGAAAACGGGAAGGATATTTCACTTGGTAAAAGGGAATATTTTGTTGAGATTCAACAAGATGATGATCCTAGTGAAAAATAAGCACCTACACTAGGTGGGGCCCGCAGGCTATTTTTAGGTGTATGTCTATTTTTAGAATGTTGAGAAAAATCTATTTATAGCGGGAGTCTATTTATAGATGGTTGAGAAAATTATATTTATAGATGAGTTTCTATTTTTAGATGCATGGGAGAAATCTATTTATAGATCACATGTCTAAAAATAGAATGCATGTCGATTATTATTTAGCCCTTAATAATAATCAGACAATAAATAATAATCTATTCTCTTGAAGCACTTGATTTCACTTAACTGATGTGGAAAACCAGTTGATTGAAGGAATTACGAGTTCCAAGGTTGGTTGGTGGGACATGCAAAGTGGACTTCGTTGTAACTGAGTGATGCAAAATTGTAACAGAGTTGGATGTGTATTTATGTGAGTTGTAAAATAGTTTAACTCAGTTAAGTGAGTTAAACTTAGTTGTGCTAGTTGTAACTAATGATACCCTAGTGAGAGATTAGTGAATTAAATATTAAATTAATTCACAAGGAGTAATCTCACATGCAACTGAAGATTTACTACTATTAACTACATGCATGTCAGATCTAGTGGAGACCCAGTGGAGAGATAGGTGAAAGGGACAATTTGACTATCTATTGTGAATATAGTGGTGCATTCAATGCAACTACACACACATCGGAGATGCCAATGAGGATTGCGTAGTCAAGGCAAGAAAAGATTGAATTCATTCAGGGATCTTCTTCAGCAGGGATTGCACAGTAGAGGCAGGCTGTCAGGAGGCAGTAAATTGGTGCTTGTGTGAGCCAATTTTTGTATGACAATGTGAGACGATTGTACATTGTACTGAGAGCTCTTGGAGTAGAGCTTTGCATGAGATTGTTTCATGATCCATGATATAGATAATATATGATAGTGGGGTTTTTAGCTTTATTCTTTCCCGATAAAAACATTTGTGTTATGTGTGATTGATTTTTCTTCATGTGTTTGCAATTGGCAATTAAATTTCCGCAAAGAATTAAGTAGAAGGATTATGTATTTAACAGTGGCATATAATTATTAGATCAGGAGAATCCGGTAATACATCACAGTATTAATAAATTTCTACATGGTATCAGAGCGAATTAGATTGCAATATTGAAGCAGTAGCTGAGTTTGTTGGTGGAAACAATTCTAATTTGCTGCAAGAATTTCTTGGTGCGACAATTGAGTAAAAAATGGCTTTCAATGGTTTGTGGTTAGAGTATGCACTCAAGGGTAGCTCGAACTAAATTGCATGGAAGGATAGGATGTAGGCGGTGCTTAAAGATAATGGCTTGAAGGAATTCATTTATAGTTATGTTCCTAATCCCACTTCGACAGATGCTGCATTACTTGACGCCTGGCAAAAGAAAGTAGCGAAGACGAGAAGGATTCTATTGGAAGGTGTGCGAGAAAATATTGTCTCAAGCCTTCATGGGAAAGCCACTTAATTTGAAATGTGGAAGGCTTTGACAGATCTTTTCCAAAGCAGCAACGACCATAGGAAATTGGCGCTGAAGGATAAACTCAGAAAGTTCAAGATGGAGAAGGGCGACAGTATTCCAAAGTATCTCACAACATTTGTCCAATGTCGAGATGGACTGGGGAGTGTGGGAATTATGGTTATTGATGATGATTTGGTGAGTTTGGCTCTCTTGGGACTTCCTAAGAGTTGGCACAGTTTTCAAGACTCTGTTAATGGACGGGAAAAACTACCATATTGGGAACGACTAAGGTTGGATCTAGTGCAGGAGGAGTTCAGGCAGAACACCAAGGATGGCTCTTCATCAAAGCATGATGATGAAGAGGATTGTGATTTGGCTGCCAAAGCAAGGAAAGGGAAGGGGAAGAAATTCCACTCAAAATCCGAGGCTAAAGGCAAGAAGCTGTATTTGTCCAAGGTGAAGTGTTTTCACTGTCACGAACATGGGCATCTCGCCACTAACTGCCCATAGAAAAAGAAGAAAAAGAAGGCTGCTGGAGCTGCAGCTGGTGAGGTCCTTGCCTTGCAATTTGAACTTGATTTCTCTTTGATTTCATGCTTGGTTTCAAGCACAATGGGATGGATGTGGTATCTTGATAGTGGTGCTTCCTTCCACATGACGGGAGATTGGAGTGTAAAAACTCTTGTAAACTTGATAAATATATATTATTAATGATGAAGATGAAAAGATGATTACAATGAGGGATCACCTAGACTTTAAATATAGCCTCAAGGTGTCCCTTGGCGAAGAGGCATGATATTTGATCATGCCCTTCCACATTAATAACCTAAGATAACTAAATCTAATTAATAACTAATAAAATATACATAACATTGCCCCTCTTTTAAGATGCTTTGTCCTCAAAGCATACGTAACGATGGGTGTTGCTGGCGAAACGCTTCAGACTCCCAAGATACTTCTTCAATGGGCAAGTCCTTCCACTTGATTAAATATTCGGTAATAACACGAGAGCGCAGCTTCTTATCACGAGTAGATAGGATACCCTCGGGCTCTAGAACGAGCTTGCCTTCATCATCCAAAATGGGAAGTGTTGTTTGGGGCAACTGATGGTTACCCAATGCCTTTTTTAAGCAGGATACATGGAAAACATTGTGAACACGACTGGTATCGGGAAGGCTCAACCCATAAGCGACTTGACCGATCTTTTTAATAATTTGATACGGACCATAAAACTTTGGAGCTAATTTATTTTTTTCTTTTTGTTTAAGGGACAACTGCTTGTATGGTTGAAGCTTGACAAACACCCAGTCTCCAACTTCAAATGATCTCTCAGTGCGATTACGGTCAGCTTGTTGCTTCATACGATTCTGTGCAACACTCAAATTTTCTTTTAGAATTTGGACGACCTTTTGGTGTTCTTCTAATTGATTTTTTACTGCTGGAAAATTAGTTTGAACTGAAGCAAAATATTTCCACTTCGGAGGCTCATATCCATATAGAGCCTGGAACGGAGTCATTTTTTTCGATGTATGGTAAGTAGAATTATACCACCATTCGGCAAGATGCAACCACTGGACCCATTTATTTTGTTTCTCCGTAGCATAACACCGTAGGTAAGCTTCCAAACATTTATTAACAACCTATGTTTGCCCATCTGTTTGAGGGTGATAAGCTGAGCTCATATTGAGGTAGGTTCCAACATGGTTGAACAATTCCTTCCAAAAGTTCCCTTTAAATTTGGCATCCCTGTCACTAACAATAACTTTCGGAAAGCCGTGTAGCTTATAAATATGTTTACAGAATATCTCTGCAATTTGCTTTGCAGAGTCTGTTTTTTTAATAGTGATAAAGTGAGCATACTTAGTGAGTCTATCTACTACAACGAAGATCTTATCCTTTCCATCCGATACAGGTAATCCTTCAATAAAATCCATCGATATTTCTTCCCATTTCTGAGTCGAAATATTTAAGGGATGAAGTAAGCCAGGTGTCATAATGTTTTCATTTTTATTTCTTTGACACGTGTCACATTCTGCAACATATTTTTGAATATCGTGACTCATACCTTTCCAGAAAAATGACTGACGTGCATTGTAGTAGGTTTTGAAATATCCTACATGCCCAGATGACATGGAATCATGTGATTCCTTGAGTATTTTTTATATAAACTTGGATTTGGAATTTAGATAAATTCTCCCTTTGTACCATAAGATATCATTCTTCCATTCAAATTTTGAATTCCCTGGGAGATTATTGATTATAGCCAACATTTCTGGATCCTTGGCGTACTCACTTCTAATCTCATTAAGCCATTCAGGCACAACAATCGAAACTGCAAGTAATGCTGATTCCTCATCTTTTCTGGACAGGGCATCCGCTACTACATTGTATTTCCCTTTCTTGTGTAATATCTCCATGTCAAAAGCGGCAATCTTCTCGATCCATTTTTGTTGTTCTTCAGAGAGTGTTTTTTGCTGAAGGAGATACTGAAGACTGTTATGATCGGTTCGGATGGATAATTTACTTCCTAACAGATATTGTCTCCATTTGGTCAATGCATGCATAATTGCGAGCATTTCCTTACTGTATGTGGACTTGAGACGTTCACGTTTATTTAGTTTTCTGCTTTCAAAGGCAATAGGGTGCCCTTCTTGCATTAATACTGCACCAACACTGAAGCCAGAGGCATCACATTCGATGATAAATGGTTTAGAAAAGTTAGGAGTTGCCAATACTGGTGCATTAGCCATGACTTCCTTCAAATCTTCAAAACATTTCCCTGCTTCCTCATTCCATTGAAATGAATTTTTCTTTAAAAGATTTGTAAGAGGTGCAGTTCGATGCGCATAATCTTTAATAAATCTTCGATAATATCCCGTTAATCCTAAAAATCCTCTGAGCTTGGATATGTTCACTGGTTTATTCCATTCCCTTATAGCCTTAATCTTATAAGGGTCCACTTTTACTCCTTCATGGGATATTAGGTGTCCCAGGTATTCAACTTCTTCTTTTCCAAAGGTGCATTTGGATTTTTTTGCATAGAATTGATGGTCTTCTAGTAACGTGAGAATTTTTTCCAAGTGTTGCAAATGCTCCCTCCAGGTTTTACTATAAATCAAAATATCATCAAAAAATACTAGTACAAATTTCCTAAGATATGGACGAAATAACTCATTCATAGTGGCTTGGAACGTAGCTGGTGCATTTGTTAACCCAAAGGGCATTACCTTAAATTCATAATGACCTTCATGTGTTTGAAATGCAGTTTTTGGTATATCTTCTAATCTAATACGGATCTGATAATAACCTGACCTTAAATCTAATTTAGAGAAATATTTTGCGCCATGGAGTTCATCCAACATTTCATCGATAAAGGGAATTGGAAACTTATTTTTAATTGTTATCTTATTTAATCCTCTATAGTCAATGCATAGCCGAAACGATCCATCTTTTTTTCTTACCAATATAACTGGGGCAGCATACGGACTCTTACTTTTTGAGATGACCCCACATTTTAAAAGGTCTTGGATTATCTTCTCAATTTCCGTTTTATGGTGATGTGGGTAGCGATAAGGCTTGATGTTAACAGGGTCTGATCCTGCCTTGACTTCTATTGTATGTTCGATTTCCCTATGAGGAGGCATCTTCATTGGTAGATCTTGAAATACCTTCTCATGTTTCTGAACTAGAGCTTGTACCTCTTGTGATTCTTCGTGGTTGAATTTTGTAGATAACATCTCTAAATGATGACATTCGACTATATAGGCTGGCGCTCCCTTTCGGATCATCTTCATCATCTGGGATGATGATACGATTTGATTTTCTGGGGCTTGGAATCCAAATAACTTGTGCTTCCGCCCTTCCCACCTAAAGCTTATAAAATGCTTCTAATGGTTGGCCGAATAAGTACCCAAGGTTTGTAACCACTGAATTCCTAAAACCACATCTACTCCTCCGAGTGGTACGACATAGAATGGAGATTCTAAACTAAAGTCTTTAATCTGCAATTTGACTTTATGGCATTTTCCTACCTGTTCAATCTTCTTACCATCGGCCACCATTACCTTCATATTAGGCATGGGAAAAGTAAAGAGGTTGAGTATTTTGGCCATGGTTGAATCTAGAAAATTGTGCGTGCTGCCTGTGTCTATGAGAACCAGTACATTGTTTTTCTTAATATGTCCCTTTAATTTTAGTGTCTGCGGTTGTGATATACCTGTCATGGCTGTAATGACACTTGCGGAGTGCTATCATCATCTACTTCTGGGGAGAATTCTAGGGTATCTTCTATCCCTTCTATGTCTGAATCATCATTGTTAGAATCATTAGTTGCTTCACAGTTATACAGATTTTTTTCTTTCCCATTAGCACATCTGTGCTTAGGGTCCCATTTTTCGCCACAACGTTTGCATTTACCTTCCCTCATTCTTTGTGTTTCCAAGTAAGATTTGTCTCCTTCGCGAAGACGTGGTGGAACATATTTCATGTTATCTTCTTTTGTATATGGAGGAAACTGTCGCCTTGAATATACTTTTTCTGGTTTCGATATCCTTTCAAATTTCTTTTCAGCAGCTTTTGCTTTTTGCCTTGCTACTTCTATGGACGTAATTTCATGTAGTTCGAGCTCTTCTTGTATGTGGATTTTAAGTCCTGAGATGTAAGACTGGATTAGACGAGATTCCGACAATCCGGGTACTCGTGTTGCCAAAGTCTCCCATTCTCGCGTGTACTCATCCACATCTCCTTTTTGACGTAATTTGATAAATGTTGAAAATAATTTTTCTTCTTTTATGCCTTGAAACCTTTTGAAGAATGCATCTTTAAATTTCCTCCAACTGATAGCGAGCGTCGTCTTTTTCCACCACATATACCAATTATACGCTTCACCTTCCATTTTCATGGAAGCATGCTTAATTTTTTCGTCATCACTAGTAATGTCATAAATCTCAAAATATTCTTCTGCTTTATTAAGCCATGCAACGCTATTTTTTTCATTACCATCAAATTTGGGTAGGTCGATCTTGGCTTTGCGCTGATATGCTAATGGTGGAACAAGAAGGGGATATTGATTAGCAAATGCGTTCTAGAGCTGCTTATTTTGAAAATCTACATTACTATCTTCTTGATGATGTGGGGAATCAGTTTTTTCCTGATGCTCTTCTGAGTTCCCTGAATCTGCGGAATTGTTTTGTTGATCTTGTTCCTTTTTAGGAGATATTGGGGATTGTGTCTGACTTAATTTATCTAGCTTATCATTTAGCTTATTGAAGAGTTCATTCTGCTTTTCTGTGGCCTCGTGATGATTTAGCCACATTTGTCTTTCTATTCGATTTGTTGTATCATGAACCCTTTTGATGTCATTGGAATGCCCTGCAACTGTGCCTTCAAGGTCGACTAATCTTTTTCCGAATTCTTCGGAATTATTAGTGATCTGTTTCTCGAGATCAACCAATTTTTTCTAGAATTCAGCCATTGACATTGACGACGACATCGAACGCGTATGAGTAAATATATTTTTCCGCGTTTCTTTTCCTTTAAATTAATTAATATTTTTTTTTTTTTTTTTTTTATAAACTATATAATTATTATATATATATAATTTTTAATTAAAAATTATATAATATATATAATTTAATTATATAATTATTAAATGAGAATTATATATATAAATGAATTATATAATTATAATATATATATATATATATATATATATATATATATATATATATATATATATATATAATTATCAATTTAACTATATAGTATATATTTTATATAATTAAAAAAAATCGTTTTTAAAATGTGCCCGTTCCGAATTAAAATACGATGCCAATATGGAGTTAATCGATTTCCTGTAATGCCGTGACACACTTTTTCCTATAATTATAACGAATCGATTTTATTAATATAATGATATGGAGTCACACCCTTATCGAATACCCTTATCGAACGAAGACGTCGGATCGATTTACGTGACTGTAGTTTGAAAAATCGACGTGGAAGGGATATCGAATGAATACGCGGAGGAATTTTTTTTTTTTCCTGCTTAATAGAATCTGTCACCGATCTGGGTTATGTAGCTTATTATATTGATTTTAATACCCGAAACTTTGTATTAAAATGTCGCTGTTTGACCGGCTCAGCAAACGTGATTTCTTGCTGACACACTGTTTCACGGACTTTTAAAAAACATAATTTTTCTTGTTTTGCTGAACAAAGGTTTTATCTGTGGTTGGGCGACTGTTTCATGGACAGTGGGATGGGCGGCAGGAGTAAGTGGGCGGAAAGAGCGGCGGAATGTGGAGACAGACGGTGGAAAGGCGAGGGACGCGGGGATGGTGAGGAGCTCAGGTGGTGAGGAGCCGTGTGAGCACAGGCGGTGAGGAGCAGTGTGTGTGCCGGTTGGGAGAGTGGCGGTTGCAGCAGCCAAAAGACCGCGGAGATATGTTGTCTGCAAGCGGCTCTTAAATATCGATTTTAATACCTGTTACTTGTATTTAATGGTCACTGTTTAAATCGATTTAAAAAAAAAAAAAACGTAATTTTCTTGTTTGTTTTTTTTTTATCTGTGTTGAATGTGAGGGGGAGGCCGTATGGCTGTGAGGGAATTATGAGTGTGAGAGGGTGAGCGTTGAATGTGAGGGAATTATGAATCAGGGTTTGTGAGCAAAGGCAGAGTGGGCGTGAGAGAGCAGAAGGGGTTAGGTAAAAATCTGCAATTTTTGGAATTTCCTTTGATTCCTTAATTTTGGTGATCACACAGATCCCGAAGAGCGATAGCTCCGATACCAATGGAGTGTAAAAGCTCTGGTAAACTTGATAAATATATATTATTAATGATGAAGATGAAAAGATGATTACAATGAGGGATCGCCTAGGCTTTAAATATAGCCTCAAGGTGTCCCTTGGCGAAGAGGCATGATCTTTGATCATGCCCTTCCACATTAATAACCTAAGATAACTAAATCTAATTAATAAATAATAAAATATACATAACAGAGATAAGGATCTTTTCAGTGACTTGGAGGAGAAAGATCTCCAGATGCATATAGAGATGGGCGATGATGGATGATACAGTGCGATCGAAATTGGTACCATTACCTTTGAGAGGGAGTCAGGTAAACCATTTATGTTGAAATATGTTATGCATGTTCCAGGTCTAAAGAATAACTTGGTCTCAGTCGTGATGTTGGAGGATAGAGGTTATGACATTGTTTTCAGTGACTGAAAATATTTTTTGTGACATAAAACAATGGGTAAAGCCAAGAAGATAGGGATTCGAGTCAAGAATATCTATAAGCTGTAGGTATATGGCTGCGCTGCAATGGTGGGCAAAGCAGAAGAAGTGGTGAGCCAAGATGAGGGAAAATTATGACACAAGAGATTGGGCCATCTTCACCATGGCGCCCTGAAGGTTTTGAAATAGATTTCTACTAGAATTCCCAAGGGTAAACTTGCGCAGTTAGATCAGTGAAAGGGATATACTATGGGTAAGTTTGTGAAGACCACCTTTCATGAAAAGGGGAACCGTGCTTCGGTGATCCTGGAGAGAGTTCACATAGACGTGTGTGGGCCATTCTCGGTTGCTTCAACAAAAAAACACAGGTATTATGTTATTTTTTTTATGACTATTCTCGTAGATGCTGGATCTTCTTCATGCAGAAGAAGGATCAAATATTCTCAAAGTTCTGCAAGTTTAAAGAATTTGTGTAGAAACAGTCGGGGAAGCAAGTGAAGGCTCTGCGAAGTGATAATGGTGGTGAATATATCTCGAATGAATTCAAAGACTTCTGTAGAAAAGAAGCAATTCGGAGAGAACTCATAGCGCCTCATAACCCACAATAGAATGGGGTCACAGAGAGGAAGAACAGAACGATCGTGGGTGCTACACGAGCTATGCTGCATGATCAGGGCCTACCAATGCATTTGTGAGCAGAAGCATGAAACACTGCGGTTTATGTGCAAAACCATTGTCCTCATAGAGTACTTGGCATGAGTACACCTGAAGAAGCTTTTACTTGTAAGAAACTAGATGTTTCTCACTTTAAGATTTTTGGCTCATCTGTTTATGTGCATGTGACCAAGAATGCCAGGAAGAAGCTGGAGCTGGATGTTGAAGTTGGGATATTTGTGGGGTACAAATAAACACCACATAATTATCGTGTGTATTTTCCAAACAATCGAATGACTGTGGTGCGACGGGATATAAAATTCAATGAGGAGAAAGCCATGAAGTTGTCACTTGAGAGGGAGCTAGACTTGCATGCAGAGGAGGAACGTTTGGTTTCCAAATATGAACCTCTAGATGTGGATCAGCCATAGGAGGAGGATAATGGAGTGGAGGAGTCCACTCATGCAGAGCCAAACATCAGATTTGGCAGAAGGCGTACCACAGAAGTTGAGAGGCTGAAGCTTGATGCAGCATAGAATGTAGGAGTCCCTACTTCACACCGCAGATAGAGACAGTCTCCTGACCGATTCACTGGATACATGGCTCTCATGAGAAAATGTATTATGACTGAGCCATCTTCCTTTCAGGAAGCAGTGTAGGAGCCCACATAGGTAGATGCAATGGTGGAGGAGTATGACTCCATGGTCAGAAACAGTGCTTGGGAAATTGTTCCAAGGCCGATTGATAAATCAGTGGTAGGTTCAAGATGGATCTGCAAGGTAAAGAAAGCTACTGATGGGAGTGTTGAGAAGTATAAGGCAAGATTTTTTGCCCAGGGTTTCTCACAGATCGAGGGAATTGATTATGAAGAAAAATTTGCACCTGTCGCACGGTATTCTTCCATAAGGGCCATCCTTGCTCTCTCAGTGTAGATGGGTTGGCACATTCATCAGATGGATATGAAGACTGCATTCCTTAATGGGATCATTGAGGAAGAAGTTTACATTGAGAAGCCTGAATGATTTGAGATCTTCAGCAGGGAGTCGCATGTGTGGAGACTCAAAAGAGCGCTGTATGGGCTAAAGCAAGCACCCCGTGCTTGGTACACTCGAATCGATAGCTATTTCACTGGACTTGGCTTCAGCAAGAGTGAGGCGGATGCAAAACTATACCAAATTGTGGTGGAGGGTAAGATTTTAATCATTGTTCTTTATGTTGATTATTTAATACTAACTAGTGATGAGCAGTTTATACACTCATGCAAGGAGGACCTTGCAAAGGAGTTTGAGATGAAGGATATGGGCCTCCTTCACTATTTCCTTGGATTGGAAATATGGTAGCGAGATGGTGAAGTTTTTTTGTGTCAAGGCAAGTATGCAAGGGAGATACTCGGTAAGTTTCACATGGAGGACTGCAAACCCATGGATACTCCTCTTCCAGGAAACTGGAGGAAAGAGGATGCTACATCAGGAGAGGTAGTTGATGCTACTGTCTATCGACAATTTGTGGGTTCGTTCATGTATTTAATTAATACAAGACCAGACATATGCTATGCGGTGAACCAACTTAGTCAAGCAATGGTTAGGCCTACCAAGCTCTTTTGGAAGGTGGGCAAGCATGTCCTGAGATATCTCAGGGGCACATTTGAGTATGGCTTATGGTACAGACAAATGGATGAGGTGAAGGTGCATGGCCTCATGGATGCATATTGGGCAGGCAGCCCAACAGAGAGAAAGAGCATATCAGGAGGGTTTTTCAGTATCGTATCTACAACTATTTCTTGGTACAACAGAAAACAAAGATTCGTGGCACTCAATTCAGTGGAAGTGGAATACATGGAAGTAAGTCAAGATGCATGTGAGGCTATCTGGAAAAGGAAGATCCTGGTTGGGTTTTTTGGTTCTCATTTAGATCCTTAAGTGATTCATTGTGATAATCAGAGTTGCATTAAACTCTAGATTAATCTTGTGTTTCATGATAGATCTAAGAATATAGATATTCGGTATCATCATATCAGAGATTGTGTGCAGCGGAAGATCATGTTGCTTCATTACATTCCTACGGAAGATCAGGATGTAGATATTCTGACGAAGGCGCTCACCAGGAGAAAATTCAAATACCATAGAGGTAGAATCAGGGTGAATGATAATCCCTTTCTTGTTGAGAGGGAGTGTTGAGCTTCAACAAGATGATGATCCTAGTGAAAAATAAGCACCTACACTAGGTGTGGCCCGCAGGCTATTTTTAGTTGTATGTATATTTTTAAAATATTGAGAAAAATCTATTTATAGCGAGAGTCCATTTATATATGTTGAGAAAATTCTATTTATACACGAGTTTCTATTTTTAGATGCATGGGAAAAATCTATTTATAGATCTCATGTCTAAAAATAGAATGCATGTCGATTATTATTAGCCCTTAATAATAATCAGACAACAAATAATAATCTATTCTCTTGAAGCACTTGATTTCAGTTAACTGATGTGGCAAACGAGTTGATTGAAGGAATTACGAGTTCCAAGGTTGGTTGGTGGGACATGCAAAGTGGACTTCGTTGTAATTGAGTGATGAAAAGTTGTAACAGAGTTGGATGTGTAGTTATGTGAGTTGTAAAATAGTTTAACTCAGCTAAGTGAGTCAAACTCAGTTCTGATAGTTTTAACTAATGATACACAAGTGAGAGATCAATGAATTAAATATTAAATTAATTCACAGGGAGTGATCTCACATGAAACTGAATATTTACTACTATTAACTACATGCATTTCAGATTCAGTGGAGACCCAGTGGAGAGATAGGTGAAAGGGACAATTGGACTATCTGTTGTGACTATAGTGGTGCATTAAATGCAACTACACACACATTGGAGATGACAATGAGGATTGCGCAGTCAAGGCAAGGCAAGATCGAATACATTCAGGGATCTTCTTCAATAGAGATTGCGCAGTGGAGGCAGGCTGTCAGGAGGCAGTAAATTGGTGCATGTGTGAGCCAATTTTTGTATGACAGTGTGAGACGATTGTACATTGTACTGAGAGCTCTTGGAGTAGATATTTGTATGAGATTGTTTCATGATCCATGCTATAGATAATATATGATAGTGGGGTTTTTAGCTTTATGCTTTCCCGATAAAAACATCTGTGTTATGTGTGATTGATTTTTCTTCATGTGTTTGCAATTGGCGATTAAATTTACGCAAAGAATTAAGTAGAAGGATTATGTATTTAACAGTGGCATATAATTGTTAGATCAGGAGAATCTGGTAATAAATCACAGTATTAATAAATTTTAAGAGTTTGTATTTTTTTTTTTGTGTTAAACGAAAAAAATAGCATGGAATCCTACAAAGAGATCATATGGTAATGAAATAATATGTTAGAGGAGTTCCCGCAAAGTTTATTTTTGTGGAAATATATTAAAAGGGGAAGACATGTGAATTATGATGGGAATATTTACGTAAGATGTTTTAAAACTTGAGATTTATGAGAGAGAATAAGTGGAGGATCTTTAAGAATGTGAATGTGAATGCTTTTTAAAGGAGAAATAAATTAGAGTGGAGTAAGCATGTGAATATTATAATACAAATTATAATAATATATTTTAAGGAAGTGGAGTAAAAAGGTGTCATTAAAAAGAAAAAAAGATATGATTGGTAAGAGAAGTTAGTTAAACAAGTCATGAGATGGTTCATTTAACTATAAAGTGATAGAGTCACTTTGTTTTTGTGTAAATCAACAATTGTATTAAAACGGAAATAGAGTACATAATTTTACAAAAAGGGCCTGCCTGTCCCAGAGCAAAAAGAGATGCAGAGGGCAAGGCCTATCATAGATGAACTTCAATAGACACATCTAGAACCTATAACTAAGCCATCGCAGGCCAGGAGCCATATTGTAGCGGATTACAAAATCTTGCCCTCTGCCCAGGACAATGGAAATAGGAATCTGGCCAACCCAAATAGGCTGCCTTACAGAAATAAACAACATAAACATAAACCAGCTACACCCATGGGAAAAACTAAGAAGGACTAACAACCAGGGAATTAATCCTTATTGTTTCTATTCTTCTCTACAGATTCACCTCCAGCACTTGGGCCAACAGTGTCCCCGTGATTGGGCGTACTGCGAGGCTTGAAGCGTTGGATGATGGTGGTCCGGTTATTCTCCTCCAATAGCTGGATTGAAATGTTCAGCACATGCTTCAGATAAATCTCAAAAATCTTGACAAACCCCTCGAGACGCTTTGACTGAGCCTTCATCTCTTCTACCAGGGATTTCAGAGTGACTTCCAGGCTATCCAACCTAGCTGAGTTTTTTGTAGATGCGAGGGTACTGGCCTGGTAAGCCTCCCTGTGAGCTACCTCTTGCATGTTGAGCGCCTTTGCCAACATAGTTTTTATTTGCTAGGCAATGCTCTAGGTTCGTAAAAACTGGGTAGACCTGGTGGTCGGAGTGCCAGGGTCTGTTATCCAGTCCACCTCTTCACGAATATCCTTGTCTTCCACTCTTTCGCTGGCATTGTCCACTTCAACTTGCAGCATCTCAAATTTCTATTTACCCTTACGGGAGACAGAGTTTTTTAAACTTTCCTCCACCTCTCGCAGCTCATGGCCAGCCTTGGAGCTCTTGAGGATACGCTTAGCCATTTTTCACTGCAACCCTTTCTCACCCAACTCACTAATGCCAAAAAGTGACTCAAAATATTTGGGTGCGAGATCCAGGATAGTCCACACCTTCACAATGGTCTCTCCGCTGCTCCCCAACACAATAATTATAGTCTGAAAACCATGACAAAGAGTCTTTGATTGAAATGACCCCCCCTTCCCTTCCTTTCATCTGACAGGCTGTTTAGTGGGCAGGTGAGGGATATTTCTCCGATCCTTTTGAGCTATCTCGTAATGGTTGCCACACTTTCTCATTATTTGATTTTGCCACATCCTCAATTTATCGACCTTGGTGTACTGTCCTATGTCAGTATGATTAATCTCCCACATTTTACCACAGAAACCAAAGGACATTGGGCTTCGATACCACTGACTTGAGTTATAATTCATGTGGAATCTCATCTAAAATTAATGAGCAATTTTGTGTGACCTGTCCACACTGCCTGATGATCTAGCCGAGTCCTTTATAGAAATATATTCACACTCCTCTCTTAAATTATCCAGTGGCATGTCCTACCAACAGGTGTCAAAGACAATCTCTGGGTTTTCCACCACATGGTTAGCAAGGACATCCGCCATAGAATTTTCTGTGCACCTAACAGCTTGAAACACTACACCGCTGAGAGTGGAGATGACAGTAGTGACTTGCGAGAGATGCCAGTGTTTGGTAACCTTGCTGGGCTTTGACCCATTCTGCAGTCGTTTAGCCGTGTTAATTGCTAACAGCGAGTCACCTTCCACAATAACATTTCCATTCATCAACCAGACCAAAATTCGTAGTCCTTGTTCTAGTGTAGAAAATTCCGCCTCATTATTTGTAGCTTCACCTAATGGGCGACTGTAGATATGCTTAATCTCTCCTTTGTCATCTCTTATAGCTCCTCCAAAACTAGCTAGACCTAGGTTTCCACGCGAAGCACCATCAAAATTCAGCTTACAGTAGCCTAGGTGAGGGAGCTGCCAAGTCAGAAGAGATGGTGGAGGCTGCGGTTGGCGCAAAGGAAGACTGGAGCCTATTGCGCCATCAATCCCGAACAAGTTCATAATGCGTTATTATTTAGCCGAAGGCCGGTCACTATGGTCCCCTTTGACCTTGGTAAGGAATGTTTCCATCATGTTCTTCATGATTTCAATTTTGATTTGGTCGAGTTGGCGTACCTCATCCTGGAAAATTCTTCTGTTCCTTTCCTTCCAAATCGACCAAATGATAAAACCGGGACCAAGACACCATAGAAGGTTAACAGTTGCATGTTCAGTGTACTTGGTCCTCCACCTAGCGATGCTATCTTGGATAGATTCTTTGCTTCTGTCAGTTTGCCGGAAAATCTCTGCCACCCACTCCCATAAGTTGTTGGTCCACTCACAAGAGTTCAAGAGGTGGTTCATTGTCTCCTCCTTCGCCCCACATAGACATCATGTCGATGGGCCAATGAAACCTTTCCTACGTAAATTCTCCTAGGTGAGAATTTTCCTTTGCATGAGGAGCCACATGAAGGTTTTGATCTTAGGCCAGTATATAGAATCCCAAATATTGTTATGCCATTGGAATTTTTCTTCTAAATCCCTCTGTTCTAGGTAGTGCCTCACCTCTTTGAGGTTAAAGTTGCCCCCTTCCAACTTTCCCCACTGGAGCTGATCCTCCTCCTGCGAATGACACACTCTTCTATTGTCCACACAAGTGCGCAGATAAAGCAGCAGGTTTTCCACTCGGACATCCTAGGAGGGGAGGTCCAGAGCCCAATGGCACCAATGAGGGTCCAAGTGATTATTGGCCCAGTAGTGGTGAACCTTTGTTTTTCCAAGCCTTAGAAAACTTTGTTGGATCAATAGATACTCCAGACTCTCCAACTTTGGTAATTGTTGCCAGGCATATTCCTAGAAGAACGTCATTCTGCCATTTCGGATTTCCCAAAAGCAGTGGTCTTGGATGATATTTCTATTAGTCCACGCTAAGTTCCAAATAGGGGATCCAACAATCACTCCTGAAATTATGACTAAGTCCGGGGGGCGCCAGTCCTCTGCATACTTGGCCTTACAGAGCGTCGCCCAAGGAGTATTGGGTTCCTTAAGCCATCTCCACCAGAGCTTGGCTCCACATGCCCTGTTAACAGTTTCTGGGTCCTGTAGCCCCAGACCACCCAAGATCTTCAGTTTACAGAGCTTTTTCCATGCCACCAGGGCCCACTTCTTTGTTTCAGCTTTACCAGACCACAGGAAAGTCCATTGGGTATCCCTAATTTTCTGTAGGACTCCCTTAGGCACTGTAAGAATGGATAACATGTATTGCAGGATAGCTTGTAGCACTGCCTTCATCATGACCAACCTTCCAGCAAAATTTAGGGCTCTTTTAGTCCAATACTTTCCATGTTCTTCGAGGGAGGAGAGCAGTTTTTCCCAATGACATTTCTGCCAAGGTTTGTCCATTAGGGGTATCCCTAGGTATTTGGATGGGAGGCTCTTCCTTTTGAAGCCAAGGATGGCTGTGAGGTTCCTCTGAATAGCTACATGAGTATTAAAGAAGAAAATCGTAGATTTGTCTAAGTTCAGGTCCATACCCTGGGTAGTAGCAGGGCTATTTTGAAGAGGTTTAAGTCCCACAATGTCAGCTTTCCCTTTTGCATGTTTAATAATTCAGCTCAGGCCCTCCATGAGAATAACAAAAAGAAAAGGAGATATCGGGTCACCTTGCTGGATCCCCCATTTACCAATATACATAGACTCAGGGATTTAACCATAGCCATCACCCAGTTAATCCAACGATGGCCGAACCCAAATTCTTCCAAGACAACCTCCAAGTACTTCCAGCTTACTTTTATGATAATATTTTGAAAAATCAAGTTGGATAATCATACCTACTTTTTTTTGGGACTGAAGGGAATGAATCATCTCATGCACCAGAAGGATGTTGTCCATTATCTGTCTACCTTCAACAAAGCCCGATTGTTCCTCTGAAATAATCAGCAGGAGGACCTGCTTCAATCTATTAGCCATCACCTTAGAGATGATTTTATAGAGAACATTGCAGAGGGATATGGGATGGAATTTCATCGGAGTACATGCCGCCTCTTCCTTGGGAATCAAGGCAATAAAAGTAGAATTGAGGGATTTCAGGATGGAGGATGTTTTACGAGAATCTTTGACCACTTCCCAAATCTCATTCTGCACAGTGTCCCAACAAGATTTAAAGAAATCAATAGTAAAGCCATTCGGGCCAGGCGACTTACCATTAGGCATCTCCTGCATCACCTCTTCCACTTCGAGCAAATCTACAGGGCAGTCCAGATTTAAATTGTGGTCCTATGATAAAATCCTTAGGATGGAGGCAACCAATTCCCAGATGGCACTATCCCTGTCCGTATCTGGTTCTGTGGCTATTTGAGCAAAGTGGTCGATCAGGAGGGTAGAGATATCCTTATGTGATTCATAGGAGTTCCCTTGTACACCTTTCAAACGGATGATCTTGTTGGTGTATTTGTAGTCTATGGCTGATCCGTGGAAAAATTTAGTATTCTTCTCCCCTTCCTTAAGCCATTGGACCCGGGATTTCTGTTTCCACAGGATCTCCTCCTGTAGACATCTTTCATCCCATTGTTTCATGAGGTCCTGCTCAACACGGACTGAGTCATGGGAGATTCCTTCATTTATCCAGTCCTTATGAAACCTTTCCATTTGTTCTTCCAACATTTTCTTCTCCTTGAAGATGTTTCCGAACACCTCATGGTTCCAGGTACGAAGTTGGGCTTCGATATGTTTCAGCTTTGCTTGAAGACGGAACATATTCATACCTCTAATCATCAGGGGTTCTTGCTACCATTGTTTTATTTTTGATTTAAAATCAGGTTGGTCTAGCCAGAATCTTTCAAACCTTAAGGGCCTATTATTTGGAGTTCCCAAGGTGGCTTCTTCCAGGGTGATAGGCCAGTGGTCGAGCCCCCACTTTCCCATAATATCCGACTCCACCGTCACTCCATACAGTGAGGATGTCTTTCATGTTATGAGGAAGTGGTTGAGTCTCGAAGCAATCTGCCTGTCCCCTCCCCTCTTGTTATTCCAGGTGTAGAGCCCACTCTTAGGGAGAATATAAATTAACCTAGAGGACTGTTGAGATTACAACAAGATGATGAGCTTAGTGGAAAGAAGTCGCCTTCACTAAGTGGGTTCGCAGGCTATTTTTGGCACACAGTCTATTTTTAGACATGTCGATCATATTCTATGAGTTGCAGGATGTTATTTGTGGATGGTTGGTCAAGTTGGAAAAAAATAGATGGACTTCTATTTTTAGACATATTGGGTGGAATCTATTTTTAGATTGCCAGTCTAAATAGATATGTCGAATATTATTAGCTCTTAATAATATTTGGACTATAAACATTATCTTATTCTCTTGGAGCACTTGACTAAGTGCACAAATGTGGCACAGGAGCCTGACATAAGGAATTACGCTATTCTTGAGGGTTAAGTGGAGCTATTGCATGGAGACTTGGGCTTAGAACTCATGTGAGAGAGTTTGGTGGAGTTGATCGAGGAAGTTAATGGAGTTGTATTCATGTAACTGTGCTTAAACATAGTTGAGCTAGTTGTATCTTGTCTAGCTGATTGATACGACTAGTGAGAGTGGTGTGAATTAATTATTAATTAATTCACTAATTATTAACTCATTAATCAACTAAAGAATAAATCGCTTAACTACGATGCATGGACAGGTTTCAGTGGAGACTAGTGAAGATGTAGGTGAAAGAGCAATGTGACTATCGGGCTGTGACTATAGTGTTGCATGATTTGCAACAACCGAGTGATTGGAGATGCCAATGAAGATTGCTGGATGAGCAAGGCTGGACCAATTTGAGTTCATTCGTAGCCATTCTTCGAAACATGATTGCTCAAAGAGAGGTAGGGTATCAGGTGGCAGAGATTGGAGCATGTGATTTGCTAGATTGGGCTTGATTAGTGTGTAGCAATTGGAGATTGTATTGAGAGCTTTGTGAGGAGCTTTGTATAATGATTGTTACATGATATCTATGAAATATAACATACAGATAGTTGGGGGTTTTCATATTTAAGCTTTCCCATAAAATACTGCGTTCATATGTGTGATTGTTTATGGTTTTAATGTGCGCATGCGATTGTTTTTATTTCCTCAATTAATGATCAATGGTAGAAGAGATTCTGTATTGTGCATGAAGTTAAAATAGTGTGTGATCAGGAGAATCTCGTCGTATAATATATTAGTTATAAAATTTCTTACATGGTATCGAGCGATATTGATCATTGGAGAAATTGCAAAACATTGAAGCGGGTTGAGTTTTGTGTTGGTGAATTCGAATTTGTAGGCAGTGTTTTCTTGGTGCTGTAGTTGGATGTCTTTCAATGATTGCGATTGAGTATGCCCTTGAGGGAAGCTTGAAATATATTGCATGGAAGGATCAGGATGGAGGTGGTGGCCGGATGACAATGGGTTGAAGGAGTTCATAGATGTAGAAATTCCAAAACCTCGCTTCTAGCGATGCCGTCGTCACTCGACGCATGGCAAAAGAAGACAAATGAAAGTGTTGAAGAATTTTGTTGGAAGTGTAAAAGGATCACATAGTGTCCAAATCCCTTCATGGTAAGGCTTCTCCATTCTTGATGTGGAAAGCGTTGACAGACTTATTCGAGCAAGAGCGACCCGAGAGGAAGTTAGCGCTCAAGGATAAACTTAGGAACATAAAAATGGAGAAAGGCTGACAGAGTATGCCCTAAGTACCTCACGAAGTTCATCCAATGTAGGGATGAGTCAGGGAAGTGTGGGGGTGACTGTAGATGATGAGGAATTGGTGAGCTTGGCTCTCCTCGGGGCTTCGAAGAGTTAAGGGGGTCCCTACTGCGACTCTCTGTCAATGGTCGGGAGAAATTGCCGGAGTGGGAGCAACTTAGTCGGGATCTTGTGCAAGAGGAGATAGAGGTGAAGTACCAGGGGATGGATCTTCATCAAAGAAATCGATGAAGAAAATTGCACTTTGGGCTGCCAAACAAGGAAGGGGAAGAGCAAGAAGAATGCTTCTCCAATCCGAAGTGAGCCGACTACGAGGTTGGGATATTTGTGGGGTACACTAATCACTTCCCCACAACTATCGTGTGTATTTACGAAAGTCACAAGACCGCTGTGCGACGAGATATCAAATTTCATGAGGAGAAAGCCATGAAGTATTCGCTTTGAGAGGGAGCCACACTTGCATGTAGATGAGAGCTATTAGTTCCTAAGGATGAGCCTCGAGGATGTGGATCAACCACATGAGGAGGGTTCATGGGTGGAAGAGACCACTCTCAGCCGCCAACCATTAGAGGGCGAAGCGCACTGCGTAAGCCGAGCGACCAGCTCAGAGATGCAGAGAAGATTGTAGGAGCACCTACATCACAAGTGCAGATAGAGACGATACACCGACCGCATCAACGGATACATGGCTATTATGAGAAAGTGTATCATGACGAGCCATCCTCTTTCGAGGAAGTCAGGAGGACCTCGCATGGGTAGATGCCATGGTGGAAGAGTATGATTCGATTGTTAGAAAACAGTAGCATGAGAGATTGTCCCAAGACGAGAAGGGAAATCAGTGGTAGGTTTTGGAGATGGATCTACAAAGTGAAGCAAGCACTGATCGGAGTGTGGAGAAGTGTAAGGAAAGATTTGTTGCCCGAGGCTTCTCACGAGTAGGGGATCGATTATGAGGAAACCTTTGCACCCATCAAGGTATTCTTCCATACGACGATCCTAGCTCTCTCAAACACAGATGGGGGTGGCACATTCATCGGATGGACCGAAGACTCGTGTTCCTCAATGGGGTGATTGAGGAGGAGGTGTACATAGAGCAGCCCAAAGGTTTCGAGATCTTCGAAGTGAGTCGCATGTGTGCAGGGCTCAAAAGAGAGAACCGTATGGGTTGAAACAAGCACCTCATGCTTGGTACACACGGATCGACGCTATTACTTTACCGGACTTGGTTTTACCAAGAGAGAGTGGATCCCTAACCTATACGCGTATAGTGGTTGAGGGTAAGTTGCTGATCATTGTAATTTATGTAGATGATTTGATTTTGACTGGTGATGAATAGTTGATACTCTCATGCAAGGCTGATTGTTGGGCCTTAGTTTTGGTCTTATTTTGCTCAAAGAAACTTACTAATCCATCTATTTTCCATCCATTTTCCATTCATTTATTCCATTTTGATATATATTTGATATCTATTCAGGTATTTAATTTTAATTTTTCAAATTCTAAAGTTTTTATGAAAGTTTGGTTTTTAGTGCAAAATTGGCAGATTCAGAAATTCCCGTAATAGCTCTATGGTTGATGTGGTTGCAGGACACTTGGGCACAAATTTAATGCATGGATGGACAGCTTGGCAACTAGGACTAAGCCACCTATGCTTAGTTTGAACAGAACAAGCTTTATTAGGCCCATTTAGTTCTAGTCAATCATGACTAGTCATTCAGAAATCCCATAGAAATAGGGCAGTTTTGAGATTCTATGGGATTGACCATATTTATTGGGATAAGAATAATGAATTCGACTTAGATAGGTGTATGAGAAGTAGATGGGTTTGTTTGAGTAAAAATAGATCAGTTTTTTCATGAGACTTCTTATTTAAAGCCAAAGCTTTGATGGCTTATGTATTAGGATTATTATTGACTTATATACTTTTATATTGTGACAATTTTGGATTGAGAAGTTAATTTGAAGACTTGTGTTGTTATCATTTTTCTGTTCAATGTTATGGATGTGTGACTGAAGTTAAGCTTCTGAGATCATTTATCAAGTGTGCAAGGCAAGGGTGGAAGGGCCCCCATTCCAAGCTAAGTACACTTTCTTGTTAACTAGTTTTATTTCCTTGTAAATCTGATGATTGTAGAACTGTTTTTTCCAAAGCTTTATTTTAGATTGCTTAATGGTTCATGCATAATGATTGATTTTATTAGTTTATAGTTTATTCATCACTTTATCAAGTTGGAAAAACAGGTGTTCAAGTTGAGCATCCCTTCTACTAAAATGATGAATCACAACTAGTTTCTTTGGTTTGCATGCAAGTAGTTTCTTATTGTGATTTTGAGTATTGAGATGAATAAATTATGATGAAATACTTTATGTGTCTCTTAAGTTAAGATATTCTTTCAGTAACAATTTATCCATCTTAAGTTCTTGATTTTAATCTCTGATTCATTAAGTGATAGTTGAGGCAAAGGTGGACTTCTTGAGTCAAGAACCATCTCAATATTTTTCCTCTACTTTGAACAAGTTGAATTAGAGTTGTAGGATGTATTGTTTTTTTTTATAAATTATCTTTCAAGGTTTGATTATATTAGATCTTCACATATAGTGAACTTGCCTCAAAGCATAAACAACCCGGATTGATAATAAATAATTGTGTTAGTTTAGGTACATAAATTAGCTCAACATTTTGGCGCCGTTGCCGGGGAGGCAAATATCGGCATAGTCAATAGAAAGAAAAAAAAAACAAAAACAATAGTTACACTTTTTAGTTATGTTTCTTTATGCCTAGACATAGAGATCCTCAAGGTAGATTTATTAAAAACCCCCCACAAATAGAGATAGGATCATCAAACACCCCAGTTACTGGTAATCCAATCATTGAAGAATTGGCAGAAAAACAAAGAAGTGGACAAAGATTAACTTTGATTGAGAGGCAAACTTTGTTAGCTTGGGAAGCAAAGCAAAAACAATCTTCAACTTCTAGAAAACAAAAAGAAATTATCAAAGGAAAACAATCTTTATTTCCATCCATAAATCCTCCTATCTTCGACCAACCTGAAACTCCACTTAAAATTGAAACAAATCAACCAATGGCAGAAGAGGGACATGGATTTGTTATTCTCACTCCTGAACAATGAGCTGCATATGAAAGACAACAAGCAGAATGGAGAAGAAAAAGAGAGGAGGACGCAAAACAAGAAAATGATAGAAAAATAGAAAATGATCGAAAAAGACAAGAAGATGAGACTACTTTTGGCTTTCCAATAATAGACACAAGTGCAATATTAGGAGAAGAAGTGAAAATGAAAAATATTCCACCTTCTGTATTGCCAAATTTTTATGGAATGTCCACAGAGGATCCTGATGCATTTATGTTTTAATTTGATATTCTATGTAGAACATATGGATACACTGATGACATTCATAAACTTCGTCTTTTCCCTGCAACATTAAAAGCAGCAGCTTTGAAATGGTTTATGGGTTTAGGAGAACAAACAATAGCTTCTTGGGATGATATGAGATCAGTCTTCCTTAAAAAATATCAAACTTATTGTAGATCTAGAGATTCAAAGGAAGATATTTTCAGAATGACACAACAAGAAGATGAAAGTTTAGAAGAATATTTGGAAAGATTTTTATATAATCTACAGAAATCTAAACAACACTCTCTGAATCAAGAAACCATTCGAACAATCTTTCTCAAGGGTATAAGGGATGAATACCTTGACATCTTGAATGTGATGGGTAAAGGAGACATTTCAAACCTACCATTCGATGAAATTGTTGACTTATGTCAAAAATATTCTAGAGGAAGAGCAAAAACAGGAAGAAGAGAAGTAAGTTCAAAAGCAGCAAAGTCAGCTACAGGAGGGATAACAAGAGCTGAAATAGGAAGCTTATTGGAGAACTTCAAAACAGATCTCTTGAGTACATTAAGGACACAAGTAGATGTGCTAAAGGCAAACAAGAAGAAAGAAGAACAAGAACAAGCTCTAGCAATATTTTGTCCCAAATGTAGAAAGAAACATCCATTGAGAGAATGTCCTTTGGATAGTGTTCAGGTTTGTGGTCTTTGTACAGAAAATCATTCCACAGAAAATTGTCTAAGATTGAAAGAATTACAAATGAATTCAATGGAAGAAGTGCTAGGAATAGAAGGTTTTTATTATGTAGCACCACGAAGACCATGGCAACCTAGGATGCCTCAACAAAATCAGCAACAATTCCCTCAACAAAATTACCTCTATCCACCTCAAAATCCTTGGACCCCTCCAATGCCATGGCAAGCTTGGCCTCCACAACAATATCCACAACAACCTGCACAAGGTTGGAGAGGATATGGTTATGGAAACCAGCCACCTCAACAGTATCAACAATACCAGCAACAATACCAACATCCATTTACATATCCACAATATCCACAATCCATACCATTTCAACAACAACATTCTGCATATCCACAATCCATCCCATATCCGCAGCAGAATCCTCCACCGTTGTTGACCCAACCACAACAGTTACAGCTACCCACAAATCAACCCAGACCAACTCAATTACCAGCCCAACCAATTGCAAATCCGAATAATAAGGTAGAAAAAGCTGCATACAATGTAGAGGAAGCAACATGTTTTCCCACATATTCAATTCTTCCTCTTAATGAAGTCCATCTAAGGTCTGGAAAAGTGCTTAAAAAGGATTCTCCTCCAATTATAGAAGAACCAACTGAACAAGGAGAATCACCTGAAACATCACAAACTAAGATACAAATTCAGAAAGGAACAGACATTACAACACCAATACCACCTTATCCTGAAAGGTTAGTGGAACAACAAAAAGAAATAACCCTTCCCGAATTTGATATTTTAGATGAGTTAAAAAATGCTTATGTAAAAATTCATTTGTTGAAGGCAATTAAAGAAATACCAATATATGCTAAAACAATAAAGGAATTGTGCATTAAGAAATCACAGAAAAATAAGAAGGATCCTACTACAATCCAAGTCATTGGTAAACTAGCAAGTCTCATGTCTACACAAACCAAAGTAGAAAAATATATTGATCCTGGTATCCCTATGGTTACTATATCAATAAATAATTTCTCAGTACCCAACACATTAATAGACTTGGGAGCAGCTATAAATGTAATGACAATGGAGACAATGAAAACTTTGCATTTGAACAACATTAGATCAACCTCTACAATCTTAGAATTAGCAGATAGATCTAAAGTTGTTCCTGAAGGAATATTGGAAGATATCATAGTCTCTTTGGATTCATGGGAGTATCCTGTTGACTTCCTTATCTTGCAACCAAAAACAAATTTGGGAGGACATCCTCTAATTTTAGGCAGACCATGGTTAGCTACCGCTGATGCCTTTATAGGATGCAGATCAGGAAGCATGATCATTTCACATGGAGATGAAAAGAAACACATTTCTCTTTATTCACCTGCACAATCAACTTCTTTGGAATCAGTGCTTGAAGCTCAAGAAAAACAACAAACTAAATCAGTTTTAAGTATAAATCAATTCTTTGATTTGAGAGAAGAAGAAGAGAATGAAGACTTAATGGATCTTTTCATTTCAGAACCAAGTATTTAAGAGCAGCTTAGAGAAGTCCAATATGAAGCTGCAAATAACCTTTTGAATCAATGCTTTCAGGAAACTTGTATTGTTCAATCTTTGCAAAAATATTTTATAGACATCTTTCCTGTAAACACAATCTCCAATCCATCAACAAAAACAATTGAGGTAAGTCCTGGAAAAAATTTAAACATTGGAAATGAGTTGCAATCAGAACAAGAGCAAGAGGTAATTGCATTATTACAGAAATATTCAAAAGCTTTTGCCTGGGATTATACTGACATGCAAGGAATCCATCCTAACACATGTGTCCACCACATCTATACAGATGATCAAATCAAACCTGTAAGACAACCTCAAAGACGAATGAATCCCATGATGAAAGAAATAGTGAAAGAAGAACTGCAAAAATTGTTAAATGTTGGATTCATCTATCCTATTTCAGATAGTCAATGGGTTTCTGCACTGGTTATTGTACCAAAGAAAAATGGAAAGTGGAGGGTATGTGTGGATTATCGAGAATTAAACAAAGCTACACTAAAGGATCATTTTCCTCTACCATTTATTGATCAAGTGTTAGACTCATTGGCTGGAAAGAAATTCTTCTCTTTCTTGGATGGGTTTAGCGGGTACAACCAGATTAGAATAGCAACAGAAGACCAAGACAAGAAAACATTTACTTGCCCATGGGGAACCTATGCATATAATGTTTTGCCATTTGGTTTATGTAATGCACCTGCAACTTTCCAACGAGCAGTGCTTGCAATCTTTGCTGATCTAATTCATGAATGTGTAGAGGTTTATATGGATGAATTTACAGTTTATGGAAACACATATAATGATTGCCTAAATAATCTTGAGAAAGTGCTGAAACGATGCATTGAAACAAATTTGTCATTAAGCAATGAGAAATGCTATATGATGTTGACAGAAGGAATAGTTCTGGGACACCATATTTCTGCTTCAGGAATTAAAGTGGATCCAGCAAAAATCCAAGTCCTAGTAAACTTAATGCCTCCTACAACACAGAAAGAGGAAAGAAGTTTCTTAGGCTATGCAGGCTATTATAGACGATTCATTGAAAACTTCAGTAAAATAGCCCAACCTCTGTTTAAACTATTAGCAAAAGATATTGAATTTCACTGGACAAATGACTGTCAAAATGCATTTCAAAATATGAAAGAAAAATTATCAGTTGCGCCCATTCTCCGTGGACCAAATTGGTCTTTGCCATTTCATATATCAACTGATGCATCTGATACTGCAATAGGTGCCTCCCTTGGACAGAAAGAGAACTTGTTCAATTATGCAATATACTTTATAAGCAAGAATCTAACACCTGCAGAATTGAACTATACAGTCACCGAGAAAGAAATGTTAGCCGTTATACATGCAGTAAACAAATTCGGACATTATATAACAGGATATCAAGTTTTCATTCATACAGATCATTCAGCAATCAAATACTTGATGAATAAACCCATAACCAATGGAAGAATAACAAGATGGTTACTGTTATTGCAAGAATTTAATATCACAATACAAGACCGGCCAGGCAAGGAAAATCAAGTGGCTGACTTTCTGTCCCGCATACATTCACCCAATGATCCAAATCCGGTTGCAGATAACTTTCCCGATGAATACCTTTTTGCTATCACAGTAAGAACACCATGGTTTGCAGACATTGCAAACTATTTATCTTCTGGAAAGTTTCCAACCCAATTCACTAAAAAGCAAAGACACAAAATTGTTAGAGAGAGTTCTAGGTATAGTTGGGTAAATGGTGATTTATTTTATACTGGTTCAGATTTGATAATTAGAAAATGTGTGCGAGAAGATGAAATATTAGATATTCTAAGGGCATGTCACGATGAACCATGTGGTGGCCATTTTGCAAATAAACGAACAGCATATAAGGTGCTGCAACTGGGCTACTACTGGCCATCCATCTTCAAAGACTCTAAGAAATATGTCAAGCAATGTGACAGTTGCCAGAGAACAGGGAGACCAATTACAAGAGATGAGATGCCACTGAAGCCACAGGTCCTCATAGAACCATTTGAGCAATGGGCACTTGACTTTGTTGGACCCATCAATCCACCATCAAATGGAAAGAAGTACATCTTAGTATGTATAGATTATGTAACCAAGTGGGCAGAGGCTAAAGCAGTAAACAGAGCAACAGAAGATACAGTGGTCACCTTTCTTTTTGAAGAAATCTTTGTCAGATATGGAGTACCTAGACAAATTGTAACAGATCAAGGAACACAATTTACATCAAAACTGGTACGAGATCTAACAGAGAAATATAAGATCAAACATAGGAAATCTACACCATATCATCCTCAAGCAAATGGGCAGGTTGAATCAACAAATAAAGTCCTAGAAAATATCATGACAAAAACAGTACAGCTGAACAGAAAAGATTGGTCTGAAAAATTACAAGATGCACTATGGGCCTATAGAATTACATGGAAGAATACAACTGGTTTTAGTCCATACCAGTTAGTATATGGAAAATAGGCCTTATTGCCTATAGAGTTTCAAATACAAACATACAGACTAGCAGCTGAACTAGGACTAGACCTGACAGAAGCACAACAGCAGCGGATCATGGAACTGAATCAGTTGGATGAGCATCATCAACAAGCCATAGAACATACTACATTGGTGCAACAACAAAGAATGAAGTGGCACGACAGATATATCAAAACAAAGACATTTCGCAAGGGAGATTGGGCATTACTTTTTGACTCCAAGTTCAAAGATTTCAAAGCGAAGTTCACAACACACTGGCTAGGCCCATATGAAATTGATGAAATCTTCGACAATGGAGCAGTCAAAATCAAGACAATAGACCAGGACTCCACCTCCTTTATAGTGAATGGACATAGGCTCAAAGTTTATAATAGGCCTATCAGTAAAGAAACATTTATGAAACAACTGACAGAAGATACAGAACTGGAAGTCATGGCACACCAGGCTCAGCCATCTTCCAGTCCTGTAGTTGAATAAAAAAAAAAAACATAAAAAATAAAAAAAAATAAAAATAAAAAAAACATAAAAAAAAATAATAATTTGTTTGCTAGTGAAAACCAGGCAACTGGCACTAAGCAAACAAGAATTCATAGGGGAAAACTAGGGCAACTTGGACTCTATGAATTCCTTTTTCTTGTTCTACTGTTCTCACATAATTTCAATACAGGTACTCTCCATCAACAACTGACTTGAGGACAAGTCATATCTTAAACAAGGGGGAGACTTGTATTAGATCTTTAGCTGGAAAGCTGAAGTATAGAAGAAACTTGTATTGTCAACAGAGGGACCTGAAAAAAAAAAAAATCAATACAAAGGGACCTGAGAGACCTGCCAATATCAAAACAACATGTGCATATTATGTAAGCAGTGCAGAGGGACCTGAAACAAAGAATCATTACAAAGGGACCTGATTTTTCAATTCAAGAACCAGAGCATGAAGAACAAGGAGCAGCAATAAAATTTACTTTTTGATTCATCTACAACATCTGATCAATTGATTTCATTCCACCTGTACAGACATCATCCAGGGGAGTATATGTATAGTCATTTTGTGCTTAAAATTCAAATTTTTCTTAGAAATTTTTAGTTTTTGTTAAGTTGAAGTTAGTACCTGAGGATATTCATTATTCCTTATACATATCCTATATTCCTATTACCCCTATACATATTCCATTTCATTCATACACATTTCCTATACATATTCCCTATAATCCTAAGTATTTTTCTTTAGAAGCAAAAGACCAAGCTAGGACAACTTTTTCCACCTGCACATACAAATCAAGCATTAGTATGGTGATGATTTTAAACATGACCTAAGATGGTCATTTTAAAATCATAAAGGTGTGCATATAAGGCAAAGCAAATAATGCGCTATATTAAACTATATACCATAGTTCAAATAAGGAATGCGTTAAAGCCATTTATATAAAATCTAACGCAAAGGATATAAGGTTAATACATATGGTATATGAAACCAACGCGCATATGGCATAAGGATAAGCGAAGGTATATGGTAGGAAAGGGCGCATATAAAATGGAGGACGGCTATGTAAAAACTATATGGCACGATTATTATGATCTGGCAGGGTTGCATAATTGGCAGGGTATGGTGAAATGATAATTGCATATACAATGCTGGAGTATCATTGCACGTATAAGCACACGACGGTGGAAATAATTCATGCATATCATTCAAAATATCACACGACGGTGGCAATGATACGTGCATATCATTCAAACATAGCACACGACGGTGGTGACAATACGTGCATATCATTCAAACATAGCACACGGCGGTGGTAATAACATTCAAAACAAAATGATGATTTGGCATCCTCATGACACAGTCGGGTGACTGGTCAAAGAGGACGGCCATACCAACTGCGCATCATAACACCAATAGGCACAGTACAACCATGAACTCGGTCAATTCATGACCGTTTAGAGCTCAGAAAGAAGGCGTTTTGAAACAAAACATCATTCCGGAGAAGAGAGAAGGCGTTTGAAGCAGCAAAATAGTGAAAATCATTCCAGAAAAGCAAGAAGGCGGATTTAAGAAGGGAAATCGCTCCGGGTTCAACGATCAGAGATAGCAGATTTTCAGGATTAAGTCAGGTAACAGTGAAGTTTATTTACGCTCGGCAACTGTGGGATATTGTTTGTCATTAACCATTAAATCGTTTGCCTTGCCACCAGTTTAATTGACCGAAGTAATAGGGATTTGGAGCGCCCGGTTACACTCCATGCGCTCGTTGACAGTCAGGTAACGCTACAAATACGTGATCATCTCCAGTTGACAGCACTTACGGATATGTTGATAAGATTTTAATGCGCAGCATTTTAATGAAAACTCATTGCATGGATAACATGTTAGAAATTTTAACGGAATGCTGTGATTGAAGTCAAGAACAAAGTTGTTATGGCATGGCGGTAGTTGTTGACTAAATGCGCACTGAACCGTGTTCTGTTGAGTGAATTGTGCGCATTAACATTTTAACAAATAGTTAACATGAAAATGGAAAACGCCATAAACACTTGCTGCCACTGCATTTTTGTTTTTGTTCTTGACTAAAACAGGGGATCGAATGCCGGATTGTCAAAGTAAATTGCTGGTTGCCAAAGGGAGTCGGGTTGTTGAAGCCGTGTTTATATTTGGTTGAGGCCGAGAGCCTTTTTGCATTTTTATGGTTTTTATGCTGAGTCTGCAAGCAGAAATTTTTGCAAATGCCTTTGCTTAAGCCGAAAACATTTTGGAAATTTTGATTTGATGATGAGGCCGAGAGCACTCTTTAGTTTTTTTGTTTTATATATACACAGTAAATCATGTTTTTTTGGTGATGAGTAAACATGGTTATTGCTGCGTGTGTATTTAATTAAAAAAAAAACAGAGACCAGTGTATTAACAGAAGTATACAGGTGTTGTTTGCATTAAACAGGGAATTCAAATAGTGCTGTTGCAAGGGAATATATCAGAGGTTTAAAAAAGAGGCAGAGTTGAGTTGAGTCAGAGGAGGAAGGTAAGCTTCTTTGCTTCCTGAATTTCATTTAAAAAAAAAAACGATAGTCATAATTTTTATTAAAATGAAGTTAGTAACAGCAGAGGCCTACATTGATTGGTTTACAGAAACAATGGCAAATAGAGTAGAGCCAAAATTTCAGATAGAAAGCTGGGGGAAAGAGACTATAGAAAAAATTTATCAGGCAGGGATGATAGGCTTCTTACAGAAATTTAATGGACATTATGAGGAGATAACCAAAGATTTTATAAAAAATTTCAGTCAAGACCATACTCGAGTAGGAGAAATCATTGTCCCAGTAACCCAAGAATACTTGTCCAAAGCCTTAGATTTGCCAATGATAGGGGAAAAGTATTACAAAGGGCTACACTTCAAGGAGAAAGCATGGACTTTCTTCCTTGAGAAAAACCGGAAGGGGACATTTGATAGGACAAAAGGGATACCCAGGGAATGGTTTAATGAGCCATGGGGAGAATTGGTCTTGATCATCCAAAAGTTCTTGACTTGTGATCGAGGATATAGTGTTGCCCATTTGTATCATGTTAAACTTCTACAGCACATTAAGGGAGAAGATAGGATTAATTTGCCTTATTTCCTATATAAGAGCCTCTTAAGAATGATTGAAACAACAAAACATGAACACAGGCCTAAAGCAGGACAGATGTATCATCAAGGATTGATCAAAATCCTAGTTGAGTATCAGGTGAGATCACAGGGCATAGTGTGGAGAGAATTCATGATTAAAAATCATTTTACTGAACAGATTAAAGAGGTACAGGAGAAAACAGAGCAGGAAAGTAGAGGATTGATGAATTCACCCTTGTATCCTAGAACAAGAGCCAAACAGCAAAATAATATGGCCATGGAAAATGAAATATCTGTTATGTCTATTCCCAAAAGATTTACAAATAAAAGTCCAATTAACTTAGACAAGGAAGAAGAAACATATTTCCCAAGACCACAAGAAGAATTTGAGAGGGATTCTTCATATGATGATGAAGCAGCAGCATCATTAATGAAAACAACCCAAGATTTTGAAAAAGAAATCAATGATGGAAGAATCAGGGACTTAACTGACCAATTAGAAATTAGCAAAATTGTGGAAAAACAATTAAAAGAAGAAAACAAAGCAAATAAGAAAGATAATGCTAAATTGGTCAAAGCAAATGAAAAATTGAAAGAAGAGTTGGGGAGATTGAAAAGGAAAAATGATCTAATTTCTAAACAAGCATTTAAGTGGTTGAAGGAAAAGAATATGTGGCAGGCCAAGTATGAAAAACAGAAGGTCAAAGCAACTTTGTTCAAGGAAAGACATGACACAGGTTTGGATTGTTTGGCAAGGGCAGCACAACAGGAGGCATCTACAGGTACAACATCTACTTCAGAAAGAAGAAGGTCAAAGAGGAATAGGCAAGCATGGGGACATGCTTGATGATAAGCAAGGGAGAGATGTTGGGCCTTAGTTTTGGTCTTATTTTGCTCAAAGAAACTTACTAATCCATCTATTTTCCATCCATTTTCCATTAATTTATTCCATTTTGATATATATTTGATATCTATTCAGGTATTTAATTTTAATTTTTCAAATTCTAAAGTTTTTATGAAAGTTTGGTTTTTAGTACAAAATTGGCAGATTCAGAAATTCCCGTAATAGCTCTATGGTTGATGTGGTTGCAGGACACTTGGGCACGAATTGAATGCATGGATGGACAGCTTGGCAACTAGGATTAAGCCACCTATGCTTAGTTCGAACAAAACAAGCTTTATTAGGCCCATTTGGTTCTAGTCAATCATGACTAGTCATTCAGAAATCCCATAGAAATAGGGCAGTTTTGAGATTCTATGGGATTGGCCATATTTCTTGGGATAAGAATAATGAATTCGACTTAGATAGGTGGATGAGAGTAGATGGGTTTGTTTGAGTGAAAATAGATCAGTTTGTTTCATGAGACTTCTTATTTAAAGCCAAAGCTTTGATGGCTTATGTATTATTGACTTATTATACTTTTATATTGTGACAACTTTGGATTGAGGAGTTAATTTGAAGACTTGTGTTGTTATCATTTTGCTGTTCAATGCTATGGATGTGTAACTGAAGTTAAGCTTCTGAGATCATTTATCAAGTGTGCAAGGCAAGGGTGGAAGGGCCCCCATTCCAAGCTAAGTACACTTTCTTGTTAACTAGTTTTATTTCCTTGTAAATCTGATGATTGTAGAACTGGTTTTTCCAAAGCTTTATTTTAGATTGCTTAATGGTTCATGCATAATGATTGATTTTATTAGTTTATAGTTTATTCATCACTTTATCAAGTTGGAAAAACAGGTGTTCAAGTTGAGCATCCCTTCTACTAAAATGATGAATCACAACTAGTTTCTTTGGTTTGCATGCAAGTAGTTTCTTATTGTGATTTTGAGTAATGAGATGAATAAATTATGATGAAATACTTTATGTGTCTCTTAAGTTAAGAGCTTCTTTCAGTAACAATTTATCCATCTTAAGTTTTTGAGTTTAATCTCTGATTCATTAAGTGATAGTTGAGGCAAAGGTGGACTTCTTGAGTCAAGAACCATCTCAATATTTTTCCTCTACTTTGAACAAGTTGAATTAGAGTTGTAGGATGTATTGTTTTTAAATTATCTTTCAAGGTTTGATTATATTAGATCTTCACATATAGTGAACTTGCCTCAAAGCATAAACAACCCGGATTGATAATAAATAATTGTGTTAGTTTAGGTACATAAATTAGCTCAACAACGATCTTGCAAAGAGTTTGAGATGAAGGACTTGGGCCTCCTTCATTATTTCACGGGATTGGAAATTTAGCCGGCTCATGATGGAGTAATTGTGTCTTTTGTGTCTCAAAGGCAAGTATGCCCACAGGGAGATCTTTGGAGAAGTTCAACATGCATGGTGCAAGCCTATCGACACTCCTCTTCACAGTGGATGGAGGAAGAGGATGCTACATCGGCCCGAGTAGATGGATGCTGTATTTATCGACAGTTGGTGGGGTCGCTTATGTATCTAGTCAATACACGACCCGACATATGCTATGCTGTGAACCAGCTTTCACAAGCTATGGTTAAGCCTACCAAGCTCTACTGGAAGGCAGGCAAGCATGTATTGAGATATCTCATAGGCACATTGGGATATGGATTATGGTATAGACAGTCGGATGAGGTGAAGCTGTGTGGCTTCACGGATGCAGATTGGGCAGGGAGCCCAACGGACAGAAAGAGCACATCTGGAGGGATTTTCAGTATCGGGTCGATAGCAGTTTCTTGGTACAACAGAAAGCAGAGATCTGTGGCACTCAGTTCAGCAGAGGCGGAGTATATGGCAGCGAGTTTGGCTGCATGCAAGGCTATATGGATGAGGAAGATCCTGGTCAGGTTATTCGGTTCACACTTAGATCCTACTGTGATATATTGTGATAATCAGAGTTACATCAAACTCTCAGTTAATCCAGTATTTCATGATAGATCTAAACACATTGACATCCGGTATCATCATATCAGAGATTGTGTGCAGTGGAAGATCATGTTACTTTCATACATTCACGGAGGATCAGGATGCTGATATCTTGACGAAGGCGCTCACCAGGAGCAAATTCAAATACCACAGAGGTAGGATAGGGGTGGCAGATAATCCTTATCTTGTTGAGAGGGAGTGTTGAGATTTCAACAAGATGATGAGCTTAGTGGAAGAAGTCGCCTTCACTAAGTGGGCCCGCAGCTATTTTTGGCGCAAAGCCTATTTTTAGACTATGTCTATTTTTAGACATATGGATCATGTTCTATGAGTTGCAGGATGCTATTTGTGGATGGTTGGTCAAGTCGGAAAAAAATAGATGGACTTCTATTTTTAGACATATTGGGCGGAATCTATTTTTAGATTTCCAGTCTAAAAATAGATATGTCGAATATTATTAGCTCTTAATAATATTTGGACTATAAATATTATCTTATTCTCTTGGAGCACTTCAGTTAAGTGCACAGATGTGGCACAGGAGCTAACAGAAGGAATTACGCTATTCCTGAGGGTTAAGTGGAGCTATTACATGGAGACTTATTTAGAACTCATGTGAGAGAGTTTGGTGGAGTTAATTGAGGAAGTTAATGGAGCTGTGTTCAGTTTAATTCAGTTAAACATAGTTGAGCTAGTTGTATCTAGTCTAACTGATTGATACACTAGTGAGAGTGGTGTGAATTAATTATTAATTATTAACTCATTCATCAACTACAGAATACATCAGTTAACTATAGTGCATGGACAGTTTCAGTGGAGACCAGTGAAGAGGTAGGTGAAAGAGTAGTGTGACTATCAGTTGTGACTATAGTGTTGCATGATTTGCAACAACCAGTGATTGGAGATGCCAATGACGATTGCGTGAGCAAGGCTGGACCAATTCGAGTTAATTCAGAGCCGTTCTTCAGCAGTGATTGCGCAGTAGAGGCAGGCTATCAGGTGGCAGAGATTGGAGCATGCGATTTGCTAGATCAGGCTTGATTAGTGTGTAGCAATTGGAGATTGTATTGAGAGCTTTGTGAGGAGATTTGTATAATGATTGTTACATGATCTCTATGACATATAATATACAAATAGTTGGGGGTTTTCAGCTTTAAGCTTTCCCATAAAATACTGTGTTCATATGTGTGATTATTTATGGTTTTAATGTGCGCATGTGATAGTTTTTATTTCCGCAATTAATGATAAATGGTAGAAGAGATTCTGTATTGTGCATGAATTTAAAATAGTGTGTGATCAGGAGGATCTTGGTGTATAACATATCAGTTATCAAATTTCTACAAGGACCTAATGAAGTGACTGAGAGCCTCTGCATCCCGGTTAAGCCTCCTCAATCCCCCTTTCTTTTCTCCTAACGAGGTAATCATATTAAAATCCCCCCCGTATATCCCTTTAACACCAGAGTGTCTAAGTTGCAGATTTGAGAGGCGGTCCGAAAGACGCAGCTTGTCTTCTAATCTTTGGGGTCCATACACATTAGTACATAAATATGTACCAGTCTCTCCTATAATTTACATCTTTAAGGAAACATAAGATCTTGTTGCTTTTTCATTAACTAGATGAAAAGATTGGGGTTCCAAAAGGTTACTAGTCCTCCTTCCATCCCATTTCCTTCTACCGCTAGGTAGTCCATTCTTCTCCCAATTTTCCTGTTTATCTCTTGCATCTTTTTACTTGAACATTTAGTTTCTTATAGGAAGATCATATCTGGGTTTTCATTTCTAACTTTTTTCTTAAGAAGTCTTTGTTTCCGTTGGCTGTTTAGCCCTCTAGAATTCCATGATAAGATCTTCATGATAAATAATTTAAGTTAAGAAGAGGATGTGAAAGCCTCGAGGGCTTTCATCTTACCTGAATTCAGGAGCATTTGTCCTAATTCTTGAAGGGCCTCCTTGTTGGATCGTCTTCCCCTCTTGCACCTATGTTTGGTCTTTTGGTTCATCTGATGCAGACCTTGGACTTTGATTCCTAGACTCTTTGTCGCTCCATTCCATCTTTTTTGTCATTTAGTCTCTGCCTCTTGTTGAGCCAGAAAGAGGAAGTTGACCCTTTCCATTTCTTATGCCGGGATGTGTTCCAAGCCTTTTTTCTTCCATTGTTCCACCATAGTGTTCAGGTCCATACCTTCTCATTCCAGGATATCCTTTAGCTCTATGTCTTCTGTACCTGCTTCACTTATTTCCATTTTCGCATCTCCCTCGACATCTTCATCACATATGATGTCTTCTAGGGTTTCTTCCAGAGTATTCCTGTTATGGTCGAGAGTTCCTTGCTTTGGAGTTCCCAAAGTCTCCGGTATAGAGTCCAGTTGTTGGGAGGCTTCTGCTGTGTCATTATTGGATCCAAAAACTTCAAAAGCATTGCCAGTGCCCTTTGTTGATATCCCTATTTTGGGTTGGTTTCTTCGGTTTTCTCTTTGTCTCCCACTTGGATGGGAAAACCCTTCCTGATCCTTAGCTTATTCAGAGGGAATTCCCTGAACATGTGTCCATTTTCATGACATCTACGACATCGAAAAGGGATCTTCTCATAGTCAATGGCCCGAAAGAAGACTTCATCCCTAAATTCTAGCCATAGTCATTCATGTAAGGCCCTTGAAACATCCATTTCCACACATTTTCACGCACATGAGGTATACCTTTTTTGCAAGGTGGCCTCCAAGGCATGGACAAACTTCCCCAGCTTATTGCCGATCTGTTCAAGCGCCGAAGGCCTCCAATAGTTGATAGGGAGAGAGAAGAGGCGGATCCATACAGGTACATGTGTAAAGGTTTCCTGTTCTGGGGCGAAGTTGGGTTTCCACGACCTCATATATAAACCTGCTGATCCATAGAAATAGGGTCCCCCATCAAAGATCCGGTCTCTATCTTCCAGGTTCGCATAAACAACCGTACATAAAACCTTTGCTCCAAGATGGAGCCAGACATCGCCTCTAGGTTTCCACTGCTATTTTATCCAAAGGCACATGGCTTTTTCTATTGGCCAAAAGCCCATAAATTTGCAGATCAATGCATGTATTGACATATGGTCTCTGTATTCTCGAATTTATAGATTTGTAATGATGACCCGAAGACTTTCTGAGGTTTTCGGTTTATAGTGGCGATTTTACCCCTATTGTTTTCTTTCTGTGGCAGATCCCGAAAGATCCAAGCCCTCTTGGGGCTAGGCTTGGTTTTTTACACTGTATTTTGCCCCTTCTTCCATTCCAAGAGATTCCTGCTTGGGACTAGGGCTTTCTTTGTCTTTACCTTCCATTATATTGATTCCATTTGATAGCTTCTGACCCTGTGCCTCCTTGGTCGTCCTGCTCGCCCTCTTCTTCTTGCCATCCTCATCTTTTCCTGCAGTTTTTGAACCAGTAATATGCACCCCTTCACTTGGGCCTTTTCCTTTATCCATTATGATTTGTTTATAAGAAGGGGCCCCATTAGTCCCTACTCACCACATGTGATTGGCCAGAGCTGAACCACGTTTTAGGAGCTCTATAAGAAGGGCCCCGCCCTCCGCCAGAGCTTGATACAGTGCACAGACGACACCTCCAAACCCTCTGACCAACATCTCAAAACCCTCGGCAGCAACACCTTCAAATTCTGATATGCCTTAATCCATGATAGAGTAGGTTTGCTAAAGTGAGGGGTTGAAGTGGTTTGTAAAAAGAGTCATGTTAAAGTTAGAAGAAGGAAGTTATTGAATTTTTTGAGATTTTATGTAATGAGTCAAGTCACAAGTGAAATTGAGAGTTAAAAGTATTAAATGTAAAAGGGTGAATTTTCGGTTATAACTGACACCCAAGGTCTATTAAGATTTGATGTCAAGTATGGAGTCAAAGAGTAATAAGCCAAGGAAAAGGTTTGAGTCTTTGAATGTAATTGGGTGCATGATCGGTGGAGCACGACACCCAAGAGTGTGGTCATTGTGAAGAAAAATTTAGAAAAGTGCAAAGGAGTGCTAAAAAAGAAGGTTCAAAGTTAAGTGAACCATTGGCCAAGTTTGGAGGAGCAACTTGGTAAAGTGATTTAGTTGCAGGTTATAGTGAACAAGGTGAAGTTCACAACATAAGATGAAGAGGTATCGAGAGAAAAGTCACAACAATGCCATAACAGTTGGCATCAATGATGAAGAAAATGAGATCGATGAATTAAAGACATGATTGGACGTGTTGATAGAACTATTACAAGGACAGAGACACATATGGGTAATGTTGGTTGATAAAAGGTGTTTTTTAAACTCCTAATTATCCTCACATTAATTATAAATCCGGGCAAGTCCTTCTATTTCAAGAGTGTACATAGTATGTGGCAGCTATTTAAATCAGAGAGTAATGTTTCATAGGTTGCAGTATAGATCTTTTAATACAAGAGTAAATGGATGAAGCAAGTAAATTCTGATTGCAATTTAACGAAAACTCAATCCTGTAATGAAATCAAATCCTACAACATTTCAGGTAACAACAATATCAGTGAAGAGTACAATAGAGATAACTCTTCTCTTTGAAACTGATTGAATCTAAATCAAATGCATTCTTCAGTAAAACAACAATGGTATCAATCTGAGAGCCTAACAGTAGTAGTTAATACTCATTACAGTTGATCTCATTGAGCAAAATAATTATCTAAGAAACTCAATCCGAAAGCAGAAGTAAACTAAATAAATAACAATACTGTAAATTATATAAAATAGAACTATTCGGTTAACACAAGAAAATAATGAGCAGCAAAGGAAATATAATCACAGAAAACGATAATACTATCAAACCATCACACTTGCGATAATCGGAAATGTATGACATAGATGAAGCAGTGAATTCCACCGGAAGCCGGGCCCTTAGCCGCCAGCGTACACTGCTGGCTACTTCAGATAATGAGAAGGAATAGCAACTTCACTTATGTATTAATCATCAAGCTGAAAGAGTGTTACAATATATTCATTTTCTTCGCTACAGCGAGAATTTGTAATTAAGAATTAAAATTTTAATAATAACATCCAGTCCCCCTTCTGTTTACAATCGTTTCCTTTTATAATAAGAAACGGGTAAAAATATAAATTGTAAAAGCGATCCCTCAGGATCTCTCAATCCTGAGGGATTCGCACAGTTTTCTAACTTCAGACATCCTTTCCCTTCTTGCGCCGATCCTTCTGATTTTC
Source organism: Pinus albicaulis (assembly GCA_034641835.2). Lineage (NCBI taxonomy): Eukaryota > Viridiplantae > Streptophyta > Pinopsida > Pinales > Pinaceae > Pinus > Pinus albicaulis. Next base: position 84,903,821 of record CM076583.1, read on the forward strand.
TTTGGCCTTATCCGCAACCGCCGCACTCCTTCCTTAGCTTGTTGTTTTTTTCGCTGTTCCTTAGTTAGGGAACTGTTTGGTCTCAACCTAGTCTCCTAAATTGAGTTCATTTAATTGTCAACTAGGGTTGGTAAACTGCTGAAGTGAAGTGCACCGTATGTGCCTAGGTTTTTGTCTCTTAATGCGTTGTGTTTAGTGTTTTATGATGTTTTTGGTCTTTTGGTAGTTTTATGTTCACAAGGAAAATGACTGAAAAGCCAATGGAAAGAAACTAATGATTGAAAACAGAGTGAAGCCTAATTGGTTGATGACAAATGATAAATGAAATTGCAAACATTGAAACATAATCAAATCTAAACTATGACTAAGCAGAAACAAAGCTTGATAATGACTTTTAAGCAAATGACTCAAAACATAAACTCAACTTGTCCAATTCTTTCATCAAAAGTATTTTGAGAGAGAACTTGAGAAGTGGTAAGCTAAATATGCAAATTCTCCTAACTAAACAATTAAACAACTAGCTTATAATGATGCAACATTTTATCCATGATTAGAGATTTGTTGAAGCATATTTGGAGGAAAACATTGATACCATCATAAGATCTTTATTCTAAGACTAGTTCTTAACTCTATTCTGCAACTTAGTTAATCATCACTAAACTTCACCCAAGAGTTATAGATTTCTTTTTAAAGTAGTCTTTTGAGGAAAGGCTCTGTTTATGAAGTAGTAAAGAAGTTGCAAAAGAACCTCAGGCCTTGAAATGATACTATCTTCTATTCATATGGTTATGAATCAATTATAGATTTGGAACAAGAAGAAGTTTGTAAATAATGAAGGTTGTTTTGTTAAGTCTAACAACTGAAGTAATCTAATATGCAGTGGATGACAACTAAATGTGGAGTGCAAATGCAATGAGTTAAGCTAAAACTAAACTTAAGATGTCACTAGTTTAAAACAATGCTGAACTAACAAGTCATTATCAAACTCAAAACAAAATAACAGAGCATGAGTTAAATGCAATTAGACTCCGGAGTATCCTAACTAAGTTATCATGCATTAATCTATGGGATTATACAGCCTGTTTTTCCATCATGATTGGTATTTTGGAAGAGTTTCTTAGAACAATCCTGACTATACAATTCAGTGCAAATGCAAACACAAAGACTGAAAGCAATTTAAAAACTAAGGTATCACAGCTGTCTCCTACCCATCATTATGATATTTTTGAAGAGCGTTTTAAGAGCAAGATCAGCTATGTTACTTAGTGAAAACAAACAACTAAAACATTCATCATCACAATCATGCTCTGGACATCATAAGGATTTTTTGGAAGATTTTCTTCTTTTGGAAGAGTGTTTAGAACAAATGTAACTGTGATAGTGAACAAAAGAAACTACAATTAAATCCTACAACACTATAGCCATTTCCCATTCATTATCATAATCTTTTGGAAGAGTTTTTAGAACGAGTATAACTATAGTGGCTACGGAATTGACTATGCACTCAAACTTCAAAAACGTAAAGGCAACTAAGATACTTATCTAAATTATGCAAGTAAAACCATGCAGGAGGCAGGGGCCCTCTACCACCAGATGGAATCTAACTCCAAATCAAATCAACGCTTTCAAAACAATACTGTCTTCTTCATTAAAGGAGAAATAACTTGAACAGAGAAATCTGCGTCTTCAAAAATGTAGCACAGAATCTAAGCAAAATCTAGAGCAAAATCTAGCCTAGCTCTCGGTTTCCCAAGTGTTTTTATAACAAATTTACATAACAAGACTTGCAACAATTCCAGGATCATTGTCTTTCCTTATCGAAATCACATTAGGACTCTTGAAGTGGCTGCGTAAAAAGGAAAAGGACATCTGGACTAAGACAATCCTACTAGAAGTCTGCCTTCTTAAATGTGTTCCCACGTACCAAAACCATATCCAGAATTCGTTTCTTCCTTCATGGTGAGCAACGAACAATGTAGACATGACGTGGAATATACCCATATGCGGTTTTTCTTGAGAGGCCACCTGGAACATACCCAAACGTGAAGACAGCTGCAAAATTGCCGGTTAGCTACGGAATGTCTGCATTCTGCAGCTAGTTCCGGTCAAAATGCATTACAATGACAAAAATCACAAAACTTAGCAAGTCAGTCATATTAATCATTCTAAAAGTAATTTTAACTAAATTCATTGATCAATTGGGTCTGGGATAACAATGGACAAAGGAAAATGAGGTAAAGTAAGATGAAAGAAAGCATAATCTTGAGGCTCAACATACCCCCACTGCTGACTTCTTGCATGTCCTCATGCAACTTATTCCATAAACTCAGAGGCTTCTGCAAGAACATCTAATCCTCTCCTTCTTCTTTGCCTGGAAGCTAAAGATCTTCTGGGTTTTCTGATGACAAGTTTGAACCTTAGGTTGGTAAGTGCCCTGATTAGCTTCTTGTTCCTCTTTTTCAACTTTTCATTAGCCTTTTCCACTTTGTCCATATGTAGAGATAAGGTTGAGTTCATATCGGTTTTGAGTTTGACTTGTTCCTTCATAATATCATTCTCATTTTTGATGTGTCTATTAAGTATTTCCAGCTCATACCTATCCCTTCTTAACACATCTATTTCGGACAGTGGAGGACTAGGGGTTCTCTCTCTACTCTCTGAAGCTTTCCTTTCCAAAGTTTCAACATAGTCATAAACTTCTTGTTGAGCAGGGCCAATTTTAGGGGTTCCTTCATTAAAATCCTCTTCAACATCTTCTTCAATAGATGTTTCCTCATCTTCTATATTTATCACCCCTGTTTGTTTGATCTGAGTTTTCCTTAGTTTCCCCTTTAGTCTATGGCTTCTTCTTGGCTGGGAAGATCCCTCTCCTTTCTCTGTGGCAGATTTCCTGATTACCTTCTCTTTCTTAAGTTGTCTCTTGATTTGAGTCAACTTCTCTGAGATGATTTCCTCACTACTTTCCTGGACTGTTTTGTCAATTTCAATTTTTGAAGCTCACCATTTTCAGCTTCTCCTTGTAGGATGTTGTTCAGGTGAGGGTTCTTTTGGCTCTTCAAAATGATTTCTTATCAAGAAATTATCCCAAGTATCATTTATTTTGGCTAAATGGTGTTCAATTAAAATCTTAACCAAGCCATGATGGTATAGAGTTGTCTCTAAAAATTGGACCCTTCTTTGAACACAGGAAGCCATATTTTTCAAACTTTGAAGCAAAAAGTAGGGTAAGTTTAACTCTTCCCCCAGAAAATGCATTATCAGTCTAATGTGGTAAACATAAAATGTGCCATATCTACCCTCACATGTAATAAATTTTTGCAGAATAAGCAGTATGTTTCTCCATTTATTTTTCAATGCAGAACTTGGAATTCCTTTCTTAAACACAGTGATATCCATACCTGGTGATTTTATAATTTTCTTCCAGGATTCATTATGGAATTCTCTGTTTTTGAACCATCTCTCTCCATTTCTAAGCAATCCCGTAGCTTCTGCAATGAAAACTTCAGTGAAAGTGAATTTAACATCCCCCACTTCAACCTCAGCTCCTCTAAATGACCTTGCAAATGTTTTAGTGACTTCTTTGTGGAAGCCATTAAATTTCTCAAGAAATTGTAGCCATCCTACCTGTTGCAACATTTCTTTACATTGAGGGTATCCTTCCAAGTATTTTGTACCCATTGGTTCGGTTCTTACAATAAGACCCTGTTGTCCTCTACAACAACCCCCCCATTTCATATAATTTTTATTCACAACACTATAATATGAAATGGGTCCCTTTTATTTTTAATTGGTATCAATTTTGTATTATTCAAAAAGGTCCGAAAAAGAAATAAAAACATTACAAAAAACCTTTTTGACAAACCAATAATGGATTTTTGATATAAATAATTAAATCTTTTATCATTGCGATAAAGCGATCGCAAGATCGCATATCGCAATGACAAAGGAGCCATAACTTAATTATTTATTGGTTTGCTCCGACGCGATAACACGCAATCGGCGATCGGCGATATACCATGCATGCTTTTAAAAGAGCCCCAGTTAAATGCTCCCGATGCGATGCGATGCGATATCGCTATCGGCGAACGAGGATTCCAAGAGATGCCAATATAGCAAAAGCGCCTTTTCGCCCGATGCGATCCGATAAAGCCAAAAGCACGAACTTCAAAAAAAGTTGTTAAAACGGGGATATTACGATTAATTCGTATTTAAGGCCTTATCTTTCTAATAGAGATTCACCTGCGCTCAACCGCCAAAACGACCAAGGTACGCTTAAACAAATCATTTCACCAATAAACGACGTGATGGACATTTAAATGATTGACAGGTTTTTGCGGCCATTTAATGAAATAGCAAGGCTAAATCTTTTCACGGATTGGATCCACGGCGACATTAAGTTAATTCTTCATCATGCATTAATCAATATATTTCGCCCGTATTTGGTTCTCACTGCCAATTCTCTGTGTTACGCTTATTTTTACTCCTGTGCAGAATTCTTCCAAGCTAATAGATACAAGCAAAATGGGGAAGAAGTCCAAGAAAACTGCAAATGCTTCCGCTTCACCAGCTATAATACAAGCCATCACTGATCCAGGGAATAAAAAGAAAGGATTGATATCTGATACTACATGTTCAGGTCTCGGCAAAACTTCTTGGCAAAGTACCTATAATTTGATAGAAGCTGAAGAACCTGAAGTGACAACAGTAGAAGCCACAATAGATACGACTAAAAAATCTGAAGGTACTTTAAAGGACTTAGCCGACTCTTTCCTTCATCGGATAGCAGCTCGGGAACAAATTCTTCCCTATACGGATGTAGTAAGGTGGGCAATTGAGGAACTCCCAATCACAGACAGAACCTTCTGCACCAAAGATGGGAGAATCTTCGGTTCATTTCAAGCTAATGATTTGAGGCAAATGTATCATTTTCCTGAGCCAGAGAAGAAGTACAACAAGGCATTTCTGGAGAAATTCCAAAATGAGAACGAAACTGAATCCGAACCCATTCGGAATTGGAGGCAGAATCCGGCAAAACACAAGCATAAATCTTCCGGTATGTATTCTGTTGATTCTCTATGTTCTCCTTATTGTTATGTTGGGATCATGATGTGTAGATTATGGGGTTTGCACGACTCCTCTAATTTCACTATAGAAATGGTTCCTTTAATGGAGGCAGCATGTAATAGTGAAATTATGGATTGGGGAACTATACTGTCCGACAAATTAGCCACCGCAGTTCTTGATTTCAGAAGCAAGACCCGCATTACTGAAAGGCTTATTCCCCCATTCTACTACAGTGCTTATATCCTGGACACCCTGTGTTTTAATTCTGAATTTCCCGTGCTTGGCTGGAGGTGGACTCCACAAGACCCCATGCCCATTCACATATACCATCAGAAAATGTGGAAATCCTCCCATAAGCACCATTTATACCAAATCTGCAATGGCTTCATGTTACCCATTCATTACTCTATTTTTGATAAACCTGCTCCCAAGATTTCCTACCAAGCAGGGATTGATTTAACTGGCTTAGGGAGATGGTTTGCGGAGGAAAAATTTACTTATATAAGAATTTTCGGCAGCCAAGCCAAACCCCATGTTCTTCCTTTGTACATACCTGATAAACTGCTGGCAAGGGAGATAGCCTATCAGATTATTTCCGAGGGCGTTACACAAACTCTAAAGAAAAATAAGAAGTAGGTATGGCCCTCTTTTCCTCTTAGATGTAGTGTCTACACCTTGAATGATCTCAAACATGCAAAGAAAGAAGCTATAAAGATGAAATCATTAACTCTAGCAACTCTCCCTAATAGGCAATTTGATCCCGACAAAGTTGCCTATAATGCCCTTGAACAGGCCAAATTGGAAAAGTTTGATCATAAAGAAGATATGTTTGATGACCTGTTCTCCACAGCCGAGTCAATGTCCCAAGTTAGATCGTTGGCCAGGATGAAATATCAAGATGAAGGGTTAGTTGAATTCAACAGACTTAGAGAACAGAGGTTGCAAACTCTGCCCCTAGATCTGTTAGCAACAAGCCCAGCAGCAGGATCAAGCGAGCCTGAACAACGACATACTAAGGAACCTCTGGTTATAATAAAAGAACAGGAGAAAGTGCAAGAGGAAACCCAGACGAAAGAGCAGGAACAGAGCACCATAAAGGTAAATCAAGATACTCAAATTGATCCCGAATTGCTCCAGGAATGGCAGCAATTCGATTCAATTATCAACAATCCTGAGGGTTCAAAGAAAGCCCAAACATCAAGAGTAGCAGACACACAGGAGAACATTTCAAAACAAGTTCTAGGTGAAACCAACGGCCTACCCAGTTCTAAAGGAGTAGAGATAATCCCAAAGTATCCCTCCGATCAAATTATTTTGCAGATAGAAGAAATTCCTCCCTTGGATGTCTTCTATAGCCCGAAACACAAAGCTGTGGTAAAACGACAAAGGAAGAGGAGAAGGACTGATCAGCCCTCCCTATTCCCAGAACAAACAGTGACGGGCAATGTAGTTTGGAAGGAGGAATTTGACCCCTCTGAGGACCTAACAAAACTATCACAATTTGCTGGAGCCTATTCGGCAGCAACAATAGATAAGGCATCGGAGGTGAGTCTTTTATTAAAAACAAAAGACCAGGATATTTTCTCATTACAAGCGCAACTATCAGAAGCACGGCAGAAGGCAGAACATGCAGAACTGCAATTGTTAACACAACAGCAAACCAATAATCAATTAACTCAACAATTGCAGGAAGAAAAGCAAAGGATTGACCAAAGTGCAGTCCAGAAGCAGAAAGAGTTATGAGAGGCATTGGCACAACTCAAGACAGCCAATGAACAAATGCTGAAGATAAAAGATGAGTAGATTGCTCAACTATCAGCCCAGCTTGAGAAAACAAAGAATCTTCCACAGGTAGCTGAATTCAGAGCAGAGGCAATACAAATAAACAAAGCATTATTAACATAGATAAAGTTGTTATGTCAACAAATCGCTCAAGCAGAACCTTTATGTGACTCAACAACATCTCTAAGTGATAAATCAGCTGATGCTAGAACAGACTTCGAGCAGGCCGATGAGACATTGACCAATTATCTTGAGTGGCAAGGTACTGAGGAAGGACAGTCAGCTAAATTGCCAAAGATCCTAGAATCGCATAAAGAAATATTATTTATGGAATGGCAATCCCAGTTAATGAAAGCAGAGAGGGCAGTTTCCAGATGCAAATTAACCACAAGTAATTTGGTTGAATTTATTAATGACACTCTCTACTTATCTAACATGATTTCTCAATGCACCCCAGGTAAATTGACATCAGCTAAAACATTGGAACAGTCATGTTACCCCGAGTTGGAGAAAACTGGCAGATTAATCGCAGGAATTAACAGTTTGACATGGGACACCTATTGGATGTTCTTAGTCAAACCTTACAGCCAGAGAGCCGCCCTCAAATACCTCTCAGATGCAATCGGGTGCATCATTCCCGAAATACAGGATGCCACCTATGATGCCCAACTCAATTCTCGCCTTAACCGACCACCAGAAGTGGAGCCGATGCTTGCAATATGCCAGCTCAGGACTAAAGACGAACAACCTAAGTGATGAATCATGCTGCCGGTTACCAGATTGTCATAAAAGGAGATATTCCAGATCAAGTTACACCAACTTAGTAGCATTTTAATTTTGTAGTTTGTTAGTTTAATTTAGTATTTATAGACCCTTTCATGTATTTAGAAAGGGTCGTAAGTTTTTGTATATGACTGAAACCTGAAGTTGCACTACTGTACTTCAGGCATATTTTTTTATGAAAACTGGACCAATTTTTCCAAATTTTTATAACGAAACTTTTATGTGGATGTGCACTACTGCCTTTATTTAAAATTATTTCTGAGTCGGAAGAAGGAATTCAAATTGCGATTGACGTTGAGAAAGATTTGCAGCTCATATGGTACTATTATCTATGTCTGAATTCATTCTTGTTATGAAAATTGTTGTTTGATTACTTTTGCTATTATTGAATATTTAAATGTGTTTTAACAACAATCTTTATACTTTCCACTATTGGATGTTTACAGTTTGCTATTCTTTCAATCATTTACGTATCAGTAATATAAAGATAAGTGTAACAATGTTTTATCAATTACTTCATTCAACTAATTGAATGAAGTAATTATTATTTAATTGAATATCTTTGTTTATTGAATAGTGTCATCTATATGCCTATTGACAAACACAGATCATCAAACGTTGCACTTAAGAATAGAAGCCTCCGGGGATAAAATAGTCATTTATATTTTTGTTTATAGATTAAGTACTCCATTCATTATCACTTATTATTAAACCAATCACTCATTCACCCATTTCTATTCTTTATCGGGAAACTGGTCCCATTATATCCAGTCGGAGCCACCATCCCAAACGAAAAAGGAGCTGTTTAAGGTCCGGACCGGGTGGTCATCCCCCAATGTTGTTGCAACGATTTTCGAGGCATCAATAGACCCATAATTGCTTCTTCAATGTTCAGATTAATATTCTTTTTGCCCACGGAAACAATAACTTTCACCTTCGAATTGATATACCTTTGGTTCTCGGTGAAAATGGCTTCAAACTTCGGACTGATATGCCTCTGGTTGACAGTGACAATGACTTCAAATTTCGGACTGATATGCCTCTGGTTGACAGTGACAATGGCTTCAAATTCCTCAATGATATATCTCTGTCTCTCGGTGATAATGGCTTCAAATTCCACACTGCTATACCTCTATCTTTTGGTGACAAATGGCTTCAAATTCCACACTGCTATACCTATGCGTTTACAGTGATAATGCTCAATCTCTGCTCACGGTGATAGTGCTTTAATCTCTGCTCACAGTGATAGTGGTTTGATATTCACACTGATATACCTCTGCTCACGGTGATAGGGATATCTCGGAATGAAGGGCTGGCTATGGAATGGAGTGATGGAAGTAGTTACGGAATGAGTAAATGGAGTGAGGTGGAGAAAAAAAATTAATGAGTGAAAAGACGGCGGAGATTTTTACAACGGAAAAGAAAATCATCATTGAATGATTTGGTTGGGTGACGTGAGGAAATTAAACACTTCAGCCTTTTTAACCGCTTAAATAATGTCGGGTATGGAATTTGAAATGAGAGTGTTTAATCCAAAGTTTGTGGAGGGTATTTTGGTCATGATCAATAAAAATAATTAAAACAACTTTTTCGAATGATTCATAACTAAAACTATGCTAAACTTTATGAAATGCCATTATAATCAAAACTTGTTACCTCTGCTTTTCATTTGATTTTTGTAGTCTTTGTTTTCTTTGTTCTCCTTTGGAAGAGTCTTCATAATCCTTCTTGATTCTTCTTATTCATGGATACACTGGATCATCTTGTTGCAATTAAAATGTTTGCTGATTAGTGCCTTTAGGATTTGTCGCTGCGGAATGACTGTCTGGCTGCGGAAAGTCTGATCAGCTGCAAAATGTCTGTTAAGCTGCAGAATGTATTTGTAGAGCATTTTAATCATGGAATGGACTGGTTTGGGACATAAGTGAAATGTTATATGGCATGAATGAAGATGGATGATGAGTTATGATATGTATGAAGTGGATGATGAAATGGAATGGATTCAGTTTATGAAATGGAGTGGAAGAATATAAGAACTGCCCTGCAATCCATGACATGTGTTACTCATTTACAGCAAGACATCAAACTTTAAATTTTGACATGGAAATGAGGTGGATGAAGTATGGAATGAGATGAATGATATATGGAATGAAGTGAAGTATGAATGAATGAATGAAATGGAGTATGGATGGATAAGTGAATGGAATGAAATGAAATGAAATGGATCATAAGTACAATGGATCTGAACTTATGATTTTGTAACAGCTGCTTGCAAAAACAAAATGGGAAAAGTTAGAGTGTCAGAAAAACTCTGATTTTCACCCTATCTTTTCTGTATAAACATGACAATCAATGATTGGTTTTCATGTTTATACCTTTATTTTTTATTTTTTTCAAAGAGAAATACTTCAGAAAATTTAATCAAGTTGATGAAGAAGAGAGATTCTTCTTCATTAACTTCACATCACTGCTTTCTTGGAACTTCTTAACAAATTCTTCCCTTGAGAGTGGTTTGTGATATAGCTTCAATCTATGACCATTCACAAGAAAAGTGACCTCTTCTTCATCTATAGTTCTGATTTTTACTGCTCCATTGTCAAAAATTTCAACAATTTCATATGGCCCAAGCCAATGTGTTTGAAATTTACCTTGAAAATCCTTGAATTTTGAATCAAACAAGAGATCCCAGTCACCTTCTTTGAATTTCTTCTCTTTGATGTACTTGTCATGCCATCTAGTCCTTTGCTGTTGGAATAGACTTGTTTTCTGAACTGCATCTTGTCTGATCTCATCCAATTCATTAATCTGCTCCCGTCTATGCTTTTGTGCCTCCATTAAATCAAGTCCTAGCTGAACTGCCATTTTGAAAGTTTGAATCTGGAACTCTATGGGAAACAAAACTTGCTTTACATAAACAAGTTCATAAGGAGTATGGCTTGTTGTGTTTCTCCATGTAGTTCTATAGGCCCACAAGGCTTCAGGAAGCCTATCTACCCAATCTCTTCTATGTAAATGAACAGTCTTTGTTAGGATTCCTTCAATGACCTTATTAGTAGATTCCACTTGACCATTTGCTTGTGGATGATAAGGAGTAAATTTTCTATGCCTGATTTTGTACCTCTCCATCATTTGCTCCACTAGCCTTGATGTAAATTGAGCTCCTTGATCTGTAACAATTTCCCTTGGGACACCAAAACGAGTAAAAATATCCTCAAAAATAAAAGTAACTACAGATGCTTCATTAGCAACAAGTAATGGCTTGGCTTCTACCCATTTAGTAACATAATCAGTGCAAACTAGTATATACCTTTTCTGTCTTGATGGAGGACTAATAGGTCCTACAAAATCCAAAGCCCTTTTTTCAGAAGGTTTAATATGTACCTGAGTTTGTAATGGCATCTCACATGAAGAAGAAGGTTTCCCTACCCTTTGGCAACTGTCACACCTTTTGACATACTTTTTAGCATCTTTGAACAAGGATGGCCAATAATATCCTAAATTAAGGATCTTATAGGCTGTCCTCTTATCAGCAAAGTGTCCGCCACAAGGTTCATCATGACATGCTTTGAGAATCTCAGGCATCTCATCTTCAAGAACACACCTTCTAATGATCAAATCTGGACCTGTCTTGTACAACTCATTAGCAACCCATGAATATTTTGCACTGTCATAAATGATTTTTCTTCTATCCCTTGCATTCATTATTGAAGGAAATTTTCCTGAAACTAAATAATTAGCAATATCAGCAAACCATGGAGTTTGAGTAGAAATTGAAAAAAGATATTCATCAGGAAATTGATCTTCAACCGGAGTGTCATCTTTGATATTTTGGAGTCTAGATAGGAAATCAGCTACTGTGTTTTGTTTTCCAGGCCTATCTAGAATGGTGATGTTGAATTCTTGTAAGAGCAATAACCATCTTATGACTCTGCCATTAGTAATTGATTTGTTCATTAAGTATCTAATCGCAGAATGATCAGTGTGAACAAAAGTTTCATAGCCTGTTATATAGTGTCTGAATTTGTTTATGGCATGAACAACAGCTAAAAACTCTTTTTCAGTTATAGTATAGTTTAACTCTACATGAGTCAAATTTTTACTGGTATAATAGATGGCATAAGGAATCAAATCTTTTTGTCCCAATACTGCTCCTAGAGCTGTATCGGAAGCATCTGTCGAGATATGAAAAGGTAACTTCCAGTTAGGTCCCCTTAATATAGGTGTTTCAGAAATTTTGGTTTTCAGGGTTTCAAAAGCTAACTGGCAATCAGAAGTCCACTTAAATTCACAATCTTTGGTGAGTAATTTGAAGAGAGGAGATGCTATTTTGGTGAAGTTTTCTATAAATCTCCGATAATACCCTGTAAATCCTAGAGAACTTCTAACATCTCTTTGACAACTTGGAATGGATAGGTTAGAAATGACTTCAACTTTTGCCTCATCAACTCTAATCCCATCCCCTGAAATGTGGTGCCCTAAAACAATACCTTCAGTAAACATCATAAAAATTTTTTCATGACTAAGTGAAAGGTTTGCTTCTTGACATCTTTTTAAGACTTTTTCCAAGTTTTCTAAAGCCTCTTCAAATGTGTCCCCATAAACTGTGAAATCATCCATGTACACCTCTACACAGTCATGTATTAGATCCGAAAAAATTCCTAATACTGCCCTTTGGAATGTTGCAGGTGCATTGCATAATCCAAATGGCAATACTCGGTAGGCATAGGTACCCCAAGGACAGGTAAATGTGGTTTTGTCTTGATCTTCAAGTGCTACTTGGATTTGGTTGTAACCACTAAACCCATCTAAGAATGAGAAGTACTTTTTGCCAGCTAATGTATCTAACACTCGATCTATGAAAGGTAAGGGAAAATGGTCTTTAAGAGTAGCTTTGTTTAGTTCTTGGTAGTCAACACATACCCTCCATTTTCCATTTTTATTTGGCACAATTACCAAAGGAGAAACCCACTGACTATCTGAAATGGGATAGATGAAATTGACATTTAACAATTTTTGCAATTCTTCTTTAACAATTTCCCTAAGATTTGGATTCATCCGTCTTTGAGGTTGTCTGATTGGTTTGCAATTTTCCTCTATATAGATGTGATGAGTACAAGTCTTGGGACTTATCCCTTTCATGTCAGTGTATTCCCATGCATATGCGGAAGAATGTCTCTGTAATACTTTGACTAACTCTTCTTGTTGAGATTTTTCTAGGTTTTTGTTTATGTTCAAGGTTTTGCCTGGAAAAATCTCACTTGTAGAGCTACCAAATTTGTCCATAGAATGAAGAGACATCTGCCTAGATGACAAAAACTCAATATTGGATTCCTCTTGAAATGATTCATGTTTGTGTTCTGGAGAGGATTCAAAATTTTCTAGAGTATTCAGAATTTGATTATCTTCACTAATTTCTGAAATTGTGAAGAGAGGTTGTAAATATTCTTCATCCTCTATCCATTGAGTGTCATCTAGATCTGTAATTGTTCTAGCTGGAGGATATAAAGTAAATTTCTTAGTTGAACTACCATCAGAGATATACATATCACCGGATCTACAACTAATAAAAGCATCAGCTGTAGCCAACCAAGGTCTTCCTAATATAACAGGATGGCCTCCTAGATTATTCTTAGGAGTTAGGATCATGAAATCCACAGGGTACTCCTAAGAATCTAGGGACACTGGAATGTCTTCTATTACCCCATCTGATTTGATCACAGATCTATCTGCTAATTGTAATAGTGTGGGTGTAAAGAGAAGATTAGGAAGTTTCAGTTTGTCCATGATTTGTCTACTCATGATATTTATTGCTGCTCCTAAATCAATGAGTGTGTTTTGAATTTCAATTCCATTGATGTGAATTTTGAAAACTGGATTTCCTGGGTCAAGATACTTTGGAATAGAAATCTTGCCCATCATAATGTCTGCTATTTGTCCTACCAGTTGAATTTTCTTTGTTTCTCTTATTCTTTTTCTTGTTTTCTTCATACTCAACTCCTTTATTGTTTTGGCTAAAATTGGAATTTCCTTGATGGCTTGTAATAATGGAATTTTAATGCAAACATTTCTCATCTCATCTAGGAAATTATAATTAGGCACCATAATTTGTTTTTCTACACCTCTATCAATTTGTAATCTTTCTGGAAAGGGAGGTATAGAAGTAGATGTGGATGGTTGCTCTAATACAGGAGTTGAAATTATTGGATCTTTTTGCTTTGATTTTTCAGTGTTTGGGTCTTGAAAAGATGTGTCTTCCTCAAGACTTTTATTCACCCGTAGAGAGTCTTCCTCAGAGTTATCTTGTTCTTGTATAATCACAGAAGGTTTCCTCTTTTCAAGTATTCTTCCAGACCTAAGTTGAACATCACTAAGGTCTAGAGGAGTAATTAAATAATTTGGAAACTGTTGGCCTTCTATCATGTATGTGTTCTGAGGATTTTTATTATTGGGGTTTGGTATGGGTTGAGCAGGCAATTGATTTTATTTTTGAGGGAATGGTAATGAAAGTGGTTGATTTTGATGTGGTAGGTTCTGATGATGTTGTTGAGGATTTTGTTGAAAATTTTGTTGAAGATTTTGAGGGAAATTTTGTTGAGGATTTTGAGGATAAAAATGTGGATATGGTGGATAGAATGGTGGATACTGATAATATGGAGAGTATCTTCCATAGGGACTTTGTGTTCCTTGTGCCCAAGATTGAGATTGATTTTGAAATTGGGGCCAAGGTTGCTGCCAAGAATTCCAAGGTGAAGGTTGATTATACATTTGATCATGGAATCCTTGTGTCTGAGGTCCTTGCCAAGGCCTTCTAGATACAAAATTGAGGGACTCTGTGGAATCTGTAGGAGTTTCCTCCTGAAAGACAACTTTGAGACCAGGAAGAGAAGGACAATTCTTGGTCTCATGTTTTTCAGAACAAATGACACAGGTTTCTACAACTTTTACATCCAAAGGACACTCTCTCAAGGCATGTTTCTTTCTACATTTGGGACAAAAGATTGCCAAGGTATCAGATTCAGCCTTTTGCTTGTTTTGTATCTTGAGGGTGTCTATTTGTTCACTAAGACTCCCTAAGATGTCAGATTTAAAATCATCAAGCATGTGTCTTATTTCTGATCTACTTACTGTCCCAGAAGCAGATTTACTTGCTCTTGCAAGAGCAGGATCTCTTGGACCTTTGACAGTTTTGGATTTCCCTCTGGAAAGGTTGATACATAACTCAGATATTTCAGGTAATGTGAGTTGTGACATATCCCCTTTTCCCATCATGTTAAGGATATCCAACCATTCATCCCTAATTGTTTTCAACAAAAGAGCTTTTAAGGTGTCTTGATCTAGGTTTTCCATTTTTTCCCTTTTGATGTTGTAATTAAATCTCTCCAATAAATCTTCCAAATTTTCATCTTCTTTTTGTAACATCTTGAACAATTCTTCCTTATGATTAACCGGCATACAATAATCCAAATATCTCTCTAGAAATGCTTGTTTCATGTCTTCCCATGTTCTAATAGAACTGCTGATCAGACTCATAAACCACTTCAATGCTGCTCCTTTCAAGGTTGAAGGGAATAATTTCAGTTTTTGAGCATCTTGTAAGTAGTCATAAGTTCTACACAAAACTTCAAATTCAAATAAGAAGGTCTCAGGATCTTCAGTTTTAAGTCCATAGAAGTTTGGAAGGACAGAGGGTGAAATGTTTTTCATGGTTGTATTGGTTTCTTCATCAATTATAGGGAACCCAAAAGAGCTTCCTATTATACCTCTTCTTCCATCTGCACCTCTACCTCCTTCTCCTCTACCTCTACCTCTACCTCCAAATAGTGTGTGTTCTCCATTAAAAACTCTTCCTCCTCCTTCTTCTGCCATGGTTGACTCTCCTGTGGAAGTAGAAAGGTTTGTGTCCCTAATAGGAGTTTTTAAATCTTCTTCTATGGCAGGTTCAGTGGATGAAGTGGAAGGTTTCTCTAATGGAATAGTTGACCTTAGATCTTCTAGAAGTCTAGGATCAATAAAGGATGGAATGTGGGTCTGAGTTGAAGGTGTACTAGCTCTGGATCTAGATGAAACAAGTGGTGTTCTGGAAATAAAAATTCTGCTTCTGCTGCTTATAAATCTTCCCCTTGAATCTCTCTCCCTACGCATATAATTGTTTTTGGATGCTAAGAAACAAAGGTTACCTAGTTTTCACTTCCCCGGCAACGACGCCAAAATGTTTGGTCTCAACCTAGTCTCCTAAATTGAGTTCATTTAATTGTCAACCAGGGTTGGTAAACTACTGAAGTGAAGTGCACCGTATGTGCCTAGGTGTTTGTCTCTTAATGCGTTGTGTTTAGTGTTTTATGATGTTTTTGGTCTTTTGGTAGTTTTATGTTCACAAGGAAAATGACTGAAAAGCTAATGGAAAGAAACTAATGATTGAAAACAGAGTGAAGCCTAATTGGTTGATGACAAATGATAAATGCAATTGCAAACATTGAAACAGAATCAAATCTAAACTATGACTAAGCAGAAACAAAGCTTGATAATGAATTTTAAGCAAATGACTCAAAACATAAACTCAACTTGTCCAATTCTTTCATCAAAGGTATTTTGAGAGAAAGCTTGAGAAGTGGTCAGCTAAGTATGAAAATTCTCCTAACTAAACAATTAAACAACTAGCTTATAATGATGCAACATTTTATCCATGATTAGAGATTTGTTGAAGCATATTTGGAGGAAAACATTGATACCATCATAAGATCTCTACTCTAAGACTAGTTCCTAACTCTATTCTGCAACTTAGTTAAACATCACTAAACCTTACTCAAGAGTTATAGATTTATTTTTAAAGTAGTCTTTTGAGGAAAGGCTTTGTTTATGAAGTGGTAAAGAAGTTGCAAAAGTACTTCAGGCCTTGAAATGATACTGTCTTCTGTTCATATGGTTATGAATCAATTATAGATTTGGAACAAGAAGAGGTTTTGTAAATAATGAAGGCCGCTTTGTTAAGTTTAACAACTGATGTAATCTAATATGCAGTGGATGACAACTAAATGTGGAGTGAAAATGCAATGAGTTAAGCTAAAACTAAACTTAAGATGTCACTAGTCTAAAACAGTGCTGAACTAACAAGCCATTATCAAACTTAAAACAAATAACAGAGCATGAGTTAAATGCAATTTGACTCCGGAGTATCCTAACTAAGTTATCATGCATTAATCTATGGGATTATACAGCCTGTTTTGTCCATCATGATTGGTATTTTGGAAGAGTTTCTTAGAACAATCCTGACTGTACAATTCAGTGCAAATGCAAACATAAAGACTGAAAGCAATTAAAAACTAAGATGTCATAGCTATCTCCTACCCATCATTATGATATTTTGGAAGAGCGTTTTAAGAGCAAGAACAGCTATGGTACTTAGTGCAAACACACAACTGAAACGTTCAAGATCACAATCATGCTTAAGACATTATAAGGATTTTTTGGAAGAGTTTTTTCTTTTGGAAGAGTACTTAGCATAAGTATAACTGTGATGGTGAACAAAAGAGATTGCAATTAAATCCTACAACACTATAGCCATTTCCCATTCATTATCATGATCTTTTGGAAGAGCTTCTTCTTTTGGAAGAGTTTTTAGAACGAGTATAAATATAGTGGCTAATGAAAACAACTACGAATTCAAACTTCAAAAACGTAAAGGCAACTAAGATACTTATCTAAATTATGCAAGTAAAACCGTGCAGGAGGCAGGGGCCCTCTACCACCAGACGAAATCTAACTCCAAATCAAATCAACGCTTTCAAAACAATACTGTCTTCTTCATTAAAGGAGAAATAACTTGAACAGAGTAATCTGCGTCTTCAGAAATGTAGCACAAAATCTAAGCAAAATCTAGAGCAAAATCTAGCCTAGCTCTCGGTTTCCCAAGTGTTTTTATAACAAATTTACATAACAAGACTTGCAACAATTCCAGGATCATTGTCTTTCCTTATCGAAATCACATTAGGACTCTTGAAGTGGCTGCGTAAAAAGGAAAAGGACATCTGGACTAAGACAATCCTATTAGAAGTCTGCCTTCTTAAATGTGTTCCCACGTACCAAAACCATATCCATAATTCGGTTTTTCCTTCATGGTGAGCAACGAACAATGTAGACATGACGTGGAATATACCCATATGTGGTTTTTCTTGAGAGGCCACCTGGAACATGCCCAAACGTGAAGACAGCTGCAGAATTGCCGGTTAGCTACGGAATGTCTGCATTCTGCAGCTAGTTCCGGTCACAATGCATTACAATGACAATAATCACAAAACTTAGCAAGTCAGTCATGTTAATCATTCTAAAAGTAATTTTAACTAAATTCATTGATCAATTGGGTCTGGGATAACAATGGACAAAGGAAAATGAGGTAAAGTAAGATGAAAGAAAGCACAATCTTGAGGCTCAACAGGAACAACAATTGTCTTTTTTTGTATTTTCCTACATAAAGAAGGATAATAATTAGCCAAGTCATAACTGCAGATAATTCCTTCATTCTTACCATAATTCTTTAATATATTAACACATTAAGATATAGAAAGGATAAGAATAAAGGAAAAGGATGATGAGATAAATAGAAAAAGAATACCTTTTCCACGACTCAACATACTCCCCTGCTTACCCTGTTTCATGTCCTCATGAAAAGCAAGTAATTTGTATGCAGAGCTGTTAAGGAATAAGATGGAGAAGGAATTTCGTAAAGTGGTCTAAAGCCATGGTTCTTGGGCAAGAGCTCAAAGATGGGCCCTGTTTGTCCTTCAGGAAATTCATATATAGCTTTATAACCTTCGGCAGGATACCAAACGATAGGGCTACGGAACTGACAACCTAGCCAATAAGAACTTTCTCTTAAGATGAGGTTGCTGTAAGTGACAAAACGTTCTACATCCACCTTAAATTTTTTATAATTAAATGGCTCTCTATCTTGTACATTACTAGTGGAAACTGTCCACCTGAGCTTGGCTACAGCTAAGGAGCTTTCCTGAATAGAGAGGAAGTATTCTACTCCCTTTTGTACAATCTCTTTCTAAAAAGGCCCCAAAACTTTGATTACTCCTTCCCTTGTCATCAGACTTTTGTGATTGGCCAACATCTGCAAAGGGTGTTTGGGTTCACCTCTGACCCACAAATCCAGTCCATGCTCTTGTATTTGGAACACGTTATGAGCCTTGAACCATTTTAATTGATTAACAGCAAATGAGATAAAAGCTTGAAATTTCACATCCCCCATAAAGGGGTTGGGGTTCTTTTCCACTTCTTTCTCTAATACAAAATTATGTAGGTAGATTCACAAAGCAATCTTTGAACTTTTAACCCATGTTGTTTACAACAGTTTATAAAATCCTCAATTGTTTTTATCTCTATCGGTTTTCCAGCTCTGACAGCTTTGATTTTCAACTGTAAGTACCTTTCTAGAAAAAATAGGGCATAATTATTGGCAAGAGATATGCATGCCAAGACATCAGTGTACTATGAGCAGATAGTATCCGTTTGACTCCTGACCTTTTCTAATCTGAGCTTCATTTTCTCAATCCTCTCTTCTTCCTTTTGGTATTTATTGAAGGTCTCACTTTTTGAGGTGTTCATGTCCCAAAGCTACCTCTGTAATTCTTGGTATTTTTGCTGGGAGACAGTTTCTAGTTCAAGCAGTTCTATGCCAAGCCGAGCCTGTGCTAAATCTCTTTGAAGATTCGATATACTAGGGTCATTGCTTGTCATAACATCTTGAGCTTGAGTGGTTGTCTGCGTATACCTGCTATAAGAAGAGATGCTGATTGTTTGAGTTCCTTTATTATGGGAGGTCCAAGCCTCCGTCTGGGTAGCCATGCTAGAGGAGGGTACCATCTTCGTTTGAATAGCGAAGTCATAAGAGGGTACAACCTCTTTTTGGGTGGCTACTTCTGCAAGAATTGCATGCTGTTCCTTAATAGGTTGAGTGAGTATGGGCTCCGTTTGAGTCCCTGTAGTTCTTATTTCATCTACTTCCGTTTGAACCGCTGCGTTTATTGTTTCCAGGGTTTTATCTGGGACTTTTCCTGCTGATAACCCTCTTATTTTTCGCTTGAGCCTTTTTACTATTTTCTGCAGCTTCTGCTGTTCCTTCCTAAGCTTTTTGATTTTGGACCTATACTTTTTAGGGGGAACAACTGTTCTATTGATTGTTTATGCTCCTAACGAGCCCGGTTGCTTGTATTGACTCTGCTCTAAAAGAACTGTGTCCGCATATTGGTAGTCGTCTTCTTGGGCTATTTCCATTTTTTTTGTTTGGTCTATATTTTCCATATTTAGGCCTACCTGGCTGGGTTCTCCCGGAGGCATATCACCAGGTTGGTTCACCTCTTCTTGAGTGGCTTCTGTCCTTGTTTCTACTTCACAACTTACATTTTCTGGTATGCTTATATTGTGGCTAGAGTTCTCTACAGATTGGGTTGCTCCAATGTTAAAATTGAGTGGGCTTTCGGGCTGTATGAATTCAGCCATATTGGCCAAGATCTGGGCCAATTCGATATCATGCAATAAATCTCTTGGGGGACTTGTATTTGGCATTGAGGGGGTTCTGATTCATTTCTTTCCTCATCACCCGGGTGCTCTGTTTCCTCTTCATGTTCTAACTCCGGGTCATCCCGTCCTTCCAACTGTGAATACTGCTCATTTTTTGGACTAGACAATTCTATGGGCTGGTTGCTGCTGCCCTGGGGATTTTCGGCTGCTCCCAAGTTTGTCCTCAGTCTGGCGAAATGTCTGTGCTTTTGGGGAATGTTTGCTATACGGATAGTCCTCTTCCTTTTCGGAACAGGGTTAGGCGCAGGGAAAGCTAAACCCCCTTCTATGGAAAATATTAATTCTTCCCAACTTGTTTGTTGCTGGGTGAGGTTGTAGCTAACTATCAGCCTAATTAAAAAATGGTGGCTTACGAAAGTTTCTATGTGTCGGGACTTTTTTATCGTTTTATCAGAATCATGTAGTAGGAAATTCAAATATGCAGGTAAATTCACAAAACATTTTTGTTTCAAGACTGCTAAAAGTTTAAGTTGACGTGGCCTTACCACGTCTTTTCGCCCGTCACATGTAATGAAATTCTGGACGACTCTGGCTAGTTCTCCCCACAGTTCTCCAAGGAATGATGGTCGAACTCCTTTTCCTTTGATGATCAGCTCCTGTCCTTCGTCTTTAAAGGCTTCAATGGCATCATGCAACTTCAATCGTTTGTTAGTCCATACGGGTCCTTCAACTGGTAACCCGGAAACTTTTGCAATCACAGCATCTGATACTGTGATTTGTCTGCCCCTCACCATAGATTGGCCGTTCTATAAATTTTGTAGGAATTTAATGGCAATTGTTTCATTGGGTTGTTGAAATTTGTGTGAAGTATGATATCCACCCAGCTCGGGCTAGAATTTCTCTAGCGGCATCAGAAACAACTAGTATCAGCAGCTCCCTGCACACTGTTCTTCCTCCCATATTGCCTGAATTCTATAAACTGTTAATTAGCAAAAGTAACACAGCAATAGACAGAGCCATTGATGGAACAACAAGTTGTTATAATAGTTATATCGGATGATACTTTACAGCATAAATACCATTATCTAAGACTTGTTATTATGGAATTTCATATTGTCCTGCATAATCAAATAAAGGGTTGGCACACATGCATAAGTACTTTGGGAGTTGATCCTCGCCCCCTTTTTGAAATGATAGGTCGCCTTCGACCGAATAAATGAAGGAAAATCATGCTGGCGGTGAAGTATAGGGATGATGAAGGTGGTAAGGTACGCCTATTTATGAAAGGATCGCAAAAGATATCAGAGTGCTGAAATCAATGCATATACAAGAATTATCAATTAGTGAGGAGATGCCGTGAGGTGATTTTGAAAAAGGAAAAAGGACATCTGACGCAAAAAAGATACTTTACCGTCATCATTCCACTTAAAACTATTATTATTGTTTTTTTTTAAAAGATATCCATGCATAAAGGTTCAAAATAAACTAGGAACATAATCGCTCTTTAGTAAAGATAAAAAATAAGAAAAGGGACTTATAATACTATTGATTTTGGAAATATGACTTCAATACCATCATCAGAGCTTCTGTTGCCTGCAGGCATCTATAGCCTCGACAGAGTTTCTTTCTAACCCTTTGGAACCATGGTCCTTTATGTATAATAGGGGAAGTGTATTATGATATCAGAGTAGAGACCAATGTACTGGCTTGGTAACCAGATAAACACATTGCCATTCACTAGGAAGGAGCGAAAGGTGGGCAGGTCGGCTTGTAATGAGACCTCCTATTCCAAAAACTTTTATTTCTTGATTCATCCATTAGATCATATCCCTGGTGTGGTGGCCATAGTGGGAATGCCACTTCGCTGCTTCCTTATGATCATGATAGGCTGGCTCGTGATGAGACTCCCTATCCTCCATCTGTAAAAATCATATAATTGTTAGTAAACATATGTATATGTATATATATATATATATATATATATATATATATATATATATGTTTATTTATTTTTTGAATAGCACTTCCTATTTATACATAGAGGGTGGCTCAACACTCCTTAGGAGTAGGAATGGCAGAAGAAGTCTAAACATATCAATAGAAGAGAGTATGCCCTTAACCTTATTTGATGATAATGAACATAAAGAGTTATAGGGTTTAGGGGACAACCGACATGGTACAAATAATCAATCAATTTGATTTATAATGGAAATGAGGACAGTGAAGTGATATAGATGGTTATGTCCTTTATTTTTCGATCAATACCAAGCAATCTTTGTTTAAAGATGATAATGTTCAATATTTGCTTTTTCCAGTAAGCTTCAGATTTGTATCCTTTCATATATATTTGTACCCTTGTGCCTTATAGAAGATCATAAAAAGTGGGCAAAGGAAAGAAAGGTGTTCTCACACAAGTATTCACAAGGTGCTAAAACATAAAAAGAAAACCTCACACAAAAAGTGTTGTTCCTTATAGGGAACAACAAGGAAAAACACACAAAAAAGGTGTTGTTCCTTAGAGGGAACAACAGTTGTTCCCTAGAGGGAACAATAGTTGTTCACTGTAGGGAAAAATAAAGAAAATGCATAAGAAAATTTATGTTCCTTAGAGGGAACAACAAGACAAATTACACACCGAAACTGCTGTTCCTTAGAGGGAACAACAGAAAGAAGAAAAAGATTGCACATGGAATTGTTGTTCCTAAGAGGGAACGACGGCTGTTCCTTAAAGGGGACAACAGCTGTTCCTTAGAGGGAACAACAAGAAAATTTGCACACAAAATTTTTGTTCCTTAGAGGGAACAGTGACTGTTCCTTAGAGGGAACGACAGCTATTCCTTAAAGGGGACAACAAAAAGAAAATTCATACGAACGTTGCTATTCCTTAGAGGGAACAATAACTATTCCTTAAAGGGAACAACAAGACGAAACTTCACACGAAAATTTGTTGTTCCTTAGAGGGAAAAACAAAGGAAAAATAGAAAAAACAAGTTACATACAATTTATACAAGAAAATTCAATAAAACAAAAAGGAAAACTTATGTACAATTTAAAAAAAAAACAAATAAATTCTTCATTGGACCAATGCTGTGGGCAGGTTTCCCTCCTCAGCAAGAATTTGCATAGTGGAATCTTCCCGTAGCTGTTGGCAAAAGGACTCCCTAGTAAGCGGTTTGTGATATAGGCGTACTCGATGTCCATTTGCTTTAAAAGAGTATCCAGACCCATCAATGGTGGCTAATGTGAGGGTGCCATTATCATGCACCTTTTGTATCTCATAGGGGCCTAACCATCTGGTCTGGAGTTTTCATGGGAAATCCTGGAACCTAGAATCATACAGAAGTGCCCAATCACCTTCGTGGAATGTCTTCTTCTTGATGACGGAATCATGCCATTTCGCTCTTTGTTGTTGGATTAGTGTATTATGCTGAAGAGCTGATAGGCAGAATTCATCCAATTCATCGATTTGATGTAGCCTGTTAATCTGTGCTTCATTCAGATCCAAGCCTACTTCTTGAGCTATCCTCAATGTCTGAATTTCAAATTCTATTGGGAAGATAGGCTCTTTTCCAAACACTAGCTGATATGGGGAATATCCCGTGGTATTTCTCCATGTCGTGCGGTATGCCCACAGGGATTTTGGAAATCAGGTAGCCCAGTCACGTCTATGTGATGTGACTGTTTTTGTGGGTATTGCCTCAATTAATTTATTAGTGCTTTCTACCTGGCCATTTGCTTGCGGGTGGTATGGAGTTGTGATTCTGTGCAAGATATGGTGATTTTTTAATGTCGCAGCAATATTATGGCTTATAAATTGTGGCCCTCCATTTGTGATTATTTCTCTAGGCAAGCCATATCGCACGAAAAGTTGGAAAAGAAAGTGAATTACCGAGTCCTCCATTTCCCTTGGTAATGCTTCTGCCTCCACCCATTTAGTCACATACTCTGTTGCAACTAATATATATGTATTTTGATTAGATAATGGGTTTATTGGATCGATGAAATCTAACGCCCATCGCTCAAAAGGCTTGATGAATAGCTGCAGATGCAGGGGCATCTCATCAAACTGCCCAGGGCGTCCCATTCTTTGGCAACTATCACATGCCTGGAAAAACTTCTTGGCGTCTTTAAAAATGGTGGGCCAATAATAGCCTGTCTGTAAGAATTTGTGACCAGTCCTGCAGTCACAAAATGTTCACCACAAGGCCCATCGTGGCAGGCTTTCAAGATGTCGAAGATTTTGTCTTCCCTGACACATCTTCAAATGTGCATATCGGCCCCTGTATGAAATAAATAACCTCCAATCCAGGAGAACCATGTGCTACGCTGTACTATTTATTTTCTTTCATTAGGCGTTAGGTGTTTGGGTAACTTACCTACTACTAAGTAGTTTGCGACATCCGCGTACCATGTGTTTTCAAGGTTACTTCAAATAAGTGTTCATCAGGGAACCAGTCTTCTACTGCTGCCGAGTCATCTGTCTTTGGCATACATGAAAGGAAGTCTGCTACTGGATTTTTCTTCCCTGGTCGATCTTTCATTGTTATGTCAAATTCCTGCAAAAGAATCAACCATCTTGTCACTCTTCCATTTGCAACAGGTTTATTAGCTAAATATTTAATATCAGAGTGATCCGTATACAAAACCACAGGGTATCCTGTTATATAATGTCTAAATTTGTTAATAGCATATATTACAGCCATAAATTCCTTTTCGGTCACAGTGTAGTTCAATTCAGGAGAAGATAGATTTTTGCTGATGTAGTATATCGCATATGGCTTCTTATCTTCCTCCTGGCCGAGAACTGCTCCAATATCTATTTCTGATGTGTCGCATGAGATCTAAAATGGTAATTCCCAATTTGGGCCCCTTAGCACTGGGGCTGTTGATACAAGCCGTTTTAAATCTTCAAAATCACTATCATATTTTTCAGTCCAAATAAAATCAGTATTTCCTGTTAATGCATATAAGGGTGCAGCAATTCGAGAAAAATTCTTTATAAATCTCCTATAATATCCAGAAAATCCCAAAAAACTGCGTACCTCAGTTTGTGTGGAAGGGGTAGGTATTAAAAGAATTATCTGAATTTTTGCAGGATCTACCTAGATTCCAGCTGCTGAGATATAATGGGCCAGAATGAGTCCCTCAGTCATCATCATGTGGCATTTTTCATGGCTTAAACAAAGCCTGGTAGCAATGCATCATTACATAACTTTCTCTAGCATTTGTAATGCTGGCTCGAAGTCATCTCCGTAAGGTGTAAAGTCATCCATGTACACCTCGAGCCCTTTGTTTATCAGATCTGAAAAAATGCTGAGTATAGCCCTCTAGAATGTAGCAGGTGCATTGCACAGTCCAAAAGGTAAGACTTTGTAAGCAAAGGTTCCCCATGGGCAGGTGGAAGTAGTTTTATCTTGGTCTTCAGGGGTAATTTGAATTTGGTTGTAGCCGCTGAAGCCGTCTAGGAAAGAAACTAATTTTTTTCCTGCCAATGTGTCCAAGACCTGGTCAATGAATGGGAGGGGAAAGTGATATTTTTGGGTTGCTTTATTAATCTCTCTATATTCAACACATATACGCCACTTTCCATTATTTTTAGGCACTATTACTAATGGGGAGACCCATTTGCTTTCAGATATAGGATAGATAAAATTCACATCCAATAGTTTTTGTAGTTCATCTTTCACAATATCTTTAAGATGAGGGTTTAATCTCCGTTGAGGTTGTCTAATGGGCCTCACATCCTTCTCTATATAGATGTGATGCATGCATAGCTAGGGATCAATCCCTTTCATGTCAGGGTAATCCCAGGTGAAGGCTTCTTTATATTTTCTCAGAAGTTGGACAAGCCTCTGTGCCTGGTCCTCAATCAGGTTTTTATTGATATTTAAGGTTTTTCTTGGCTCAATTTCTACGGTTTTGCTATTATAAACAGAAGTTGTTGGGATTGATTGGTCGCTAAAGTCTTGTAAGGGATCCTCTTCGATTTCGTTATCCAGGGATGCTTCGATCATGTGACATTTTGGATGAGATACGACATCTGGTTGGTTAATATAAGTGTTAATGATGTCATCTTCTGTTTGAACCTTGAATTCAAGAGCATCTTCTATGGTTAGTGGTTATCTAATGTTTTCAGTTAAATATGATACAGGTTGTTTCCTCATTTTTATTATTGTTAGACTTGGCTGAGCTGGAGGATATAAGGCTAAATTCTTCACATCTTTTCCCCTTGCTATAGTCATGCTACCTGTCCGACAGCTTATGTAAGCATCTGCGGTTGCTAGCCAAGGTCTTCCTAGAATTAGGGGATGTTCATCTAGTCGATTTCTAGGATTGACGATCAGAAAATCTGTTGGGTATTCCCAAGAATCTATAGACACCATTACATCCTGTAATGTACCCTCTGGTTTGACAATTGATCGGTCAACAAGTTCCAAGAGGGTTGTGGTTGGGTCCAAGGATGTAATGCCAAGCTTTTTACAAGTTGTTGTTGTAAGAATATTGATTGTTGCTCCTAGGTCAACTAATGCATTGGGAAAGGAGCACCCGTTTATTTGCACTGTGACTATAGGGTTTCCTGGGTCCTCATATTTTACTGGTGTTTCTCTACTTGATAATAAATCAGACAGAGTACCGACGACATGGACAGTTGGAGTTTTTTTTGTTTTCCTCTTTGGCTTTTTCATACATAATTATTTGATAGTTTTCGCATAGATTGGAATTTCCTGAATAGCCTGGAGGTGAGGTGCTTTTACACACAAATTTTTCATTTCTCCCAAAAGATCAAAATATGGATATTTGATTGAGCGGGGTATAATTAATCTTTCTGGGAATGGTGGAGAAGAGGTAATAGTTTGATTATGGGTTTTCTGTTTAACTGGATTCTCCACTTGTGGTGGTTGTTCTACAGGTAACAGATTTTCAATTTGTATATTTTTATCCCCCTCCAACTCTATTATCCTCCCAGATCTTAATTGCAGCTCATTACACTCCCTTAACTCAGTTTCTGGCTCGGGTCCTTCAATAATTTGCACAAATTAGATCGGTCTATTGTTGGGGTTCGGGTTGGGCTGGGCTGGGAGTTATGGTCGTAGGTTGGTCTGAGGGTTCTATTGCAATGTATAGGGTGCTGGAAGTGTAGGTTGAGGTAGGGAGATTGTTCCTACTGGTTGATTTGTAGGTCGTTGCCAGCTTGACTGCCAATTCTGGTTTTGTGACGTAGAGGATGGCCATTGGAATGGATATGTGGAGGATGGAAAAAATGGTGGAAAACAAGGAAAATTTGGCCAACTATTATTTTGGTTTGATTGGTTGGACCAAGGTGGCATAGAGAATGGTTGCTGTGACCAATTTGAAAAAGGTGTCTGGTTTTGCCACATAGCTCCTGTATATTGTTGGGCATTATATTGTGAGGGCTAAAAGGAAGAAGATGGGTCGGTTGGCATACCTGTTTGTCGTGGTTGTCATTGGCGATGTTGATTTAGCAGGTACAATGGTTCTGTTTCTTCTTCTGCCTCTTTATAGACTGCTTTTAAACCTGGCAGTGACGTGCAACTTTCTGTGGCGTGATATTTAGTACATATGGCACAGGTTTGTACCATATCCAGTGGACACTCTTTGTGACCATGCTTCTTTCTGCATCTCGAGAAAAATATCACCAGGTTCTGTTCTGCTTCTGCTTGGCCTGCATGATGTCTAATTGCGTTGTCAAAGTCCCCAAGATATATGTTTTGAAATATTCTAGCAGATTTCCAATTTATGTACGAGCAATGGTTCCACCAGAGATTTTGCTGTCCCTGGTGGTCATGTCGCGTTCTGCTGATTTCAATCTCGTACTGCCCCTTAAGCACCTGATACACAATTTAATAATATCAGCATAATCCTCTTGATATATATCACCTTTACCCATAATATTTAATGTCTTTATCCATTGTTCTTTCATCCCTTTAATCAGTGTAGTTTTCAGCACATTATTAGGCAAGGGCAGATTTACATAGGGGGATCTTTGGAGGTTATATTGGAAGTGCTCTACATACTCTTCCAATGTTTCACCGGGTCTAGCTACCATTTGGAATATTTCATCTTTCAATTCCCTAGATCTGCAATAATCCCGATATTTTTTAAGGAAAACATTTTTCATTTGATCCCAATCATTTATTGTTCCTCCACCTAGCCCCATGAACCAACGCAAGGATACGCCTTTTAATGTAGATGGAAACAAATTTAGTTTTTGGGGGTCGGTGGTATAATCATAACCCCGACATAATACATCAAATTCAAACAAAAATGTGTTTGGATCCTTTGATGAGAGCCCATGAAAGGTGGGAATATTTTGTAAAGGGATAGCTTTCATAGGAGCGCTGGCAGCTGTGTCAACGATGGGGTACTGCAATGTGGAAGTTTGGGGTGCTTATGGATTGTTAGCCATTTGATAAAATATATGCCAGTATTCTTCCGAGATTTCTGGAGCTGGGGAGTTATCCCTTGGGTGTCCCAAAGGGGTGGAAATAATCTTAAAAAAACTCCCTCTATCTGGGATACTAGGTATTCCTAACTCAATTACTACCTGAGGGGATCTTGGTTCTTCCCCTGTTTCTCCTCCTCCTTCACGAATATCACAAGAGGTGGAAATAATCTTAACAACACTCCCTCTGTCTGGGATACTGGGTGTTCCTTGTTCAATTAATACCTAAGGGAATCTTGGTTCTTCCCTTGTTTCTCCTCCTCCTTCACGAATATTACAAGAATTCCCTTCTTGTGAGGAAATTGGGGATGAATGTTCAATTTCTTGAAAAATCTGCTCAGTTCCTATAGTTTTGCTGTGGACCTCAGCGTAGGCTGTAGATAGTGAGCCTGTGGCCCAAAGGGAGACAATAGGTTGTCTGGAAGCAACGTTTCGAGGACCTACTGATGGCTGAGATTCAGCTTTCTTTAATATTTCATCTATGAAAGTTGATCGTCCAAGGGTCATTGGTCCCTTAGATTTTTCAGGTTTGGGTAGTGGAATTGGATTGATTTCTGGTCTTTTCTTCTTAGTCATTCATACAAACAATTCAAATGTTTACCTCTACTATAAATTTCTAACAACTCTGCTAGAAAGCAGGCGAGGGAGCAGGCATTTTTCATACTCCATACGTAGGTTCTTACCTTCCGTTTTTAATACCCAGTTCTCTCTCAACAGGCAATTATCATATATATATCACTCTTCATAAATGGCTTACACTCTCCCTGGCAACGGCGCCAAAATGTTGGTTGATAAAAGGTGCTTTTTAAACTCCTAATTATCCTCACATTAATTATCAATCCGGGCAAGTCCTTCTATTTCAAGAGTGTACACAGTATGTGGCAGCTATTTAAATCAGAGAGTAATGTTTCATAGGTTGCAGCATAGATATTTTAATACAAGAGTAAACGGATGCAGCAAGTAAATTCTGATTGCAATTTAACGAAAACTCAATCCTCTAATGAAATCAAATCCTACAGCATTTCAAGTAACAACAATATCAGTGAAGAGTACAGTAGTGATAACTCTTCTCTTCGAAACTGATTGAATCTTAAATCAAATGCATTCTTCAGTAAAAAAACAATGGTATCAATCTGAGAGCCTAAAAACAGTAGTTAATACTCGTTACAGTTGATCTCATTGAGCAAAATAATTATCTAAGAAAATCAATCCGAAAGCAGAAGTAAACTAAATAAATAACAATACCGTAAATTATATAAAACAGAACTATTCAGTTAACATAGGAAAATAATGAGTAGCAAAGGAAATAGAATCACAGAAAGCGATAATACTATCAAACCATCACACTTGCGATAATCATAAATGTATGACACAGATGAAGCAATGAATTCCACTGGAATCCGGGCCCTTAGCCGCCAGCGTACACTGCTGGTTACTTCAGATAACGAGAAGGAATAGCAACTTCACTTATGTATTAATCATCAAGCTGAAAGAGCGTTACAATGTATTCATGTTCTTCGCTACAACGAGAATCTGTAATTAAGAATTACAATTTCAATAATAACAGCCAGTCCCCCTTCTGTTTACAATCGTCGCCTTTTATAATAAGAAAGGGGTAAAAAGATAAATGGTAAAAGCGATCCCTCAGGATCTCTCGATCTTGAGGGATTCACACAGTTTTCTAACTTCAGCCATCCTTTCCCTTCTCGCACCGATCCTTCTGATTTTCTTTGGCCTTATCCGCAACCGCCGTGCTCCTTCCTTAGCTTGTTGCTTTTTTTGTTGTTCCTTAGTTAGAGAACAACAGTTGTATTTTTTTGTATTTTCCTGCATAAAGAAGGATAATAATTAGCCAAGTTGTAAGTATAGATAATTCCTTCATTCTTACCATAATTGTTTAATATATTAACACATTAAGATATAGAAAGGATAAGAATAAAGGAAAAGGATGATGAGATAAATAGCAAACGCATACCTTTTCCACAACTCAACAGGTAATAAAGAAAAAAATTAAATGACCAATTAAACAGTTGATGGAAAGAAGAATAATGCGCAAACTGAAATTTTTAAAAGCAAAGAAACTCCAGAAAAAAGTATATATTTGTGAACTTGAGAAAGGACCATTGCTTGGTGACGATGATGATGATATGGACGTGGGTTCGATCCCCATAGCCAACGCTATGGATTGTTCAAAAGACCAACATGAAGACCTGAAGACAGATTCATCTGTCAAACATTATGATTTTAAATATGACAATTTGTTTGTGGATGCAGGATATGTTCATCAAACAAATGGATCAAATGTCAACATGAAATATATTGGAGCAGAACTAAAATTCCTAGAATAATGGTTGGAAAATCCGAAGACAAAATATGATAGACCTTCAAATCAACAAATATGGCAACCCGAAAGTGTAGAGATGGACAACAAAGATCATCAAAGAAACAATAATGCACACCAACAAGAAGACAAGTTGGACATGGCAATTGAAGAGATTAGAATATTGATGGTGAAAGTGTCCCAAAAGATACATATTACAGGAAGGAAAGAAGACGAAGACGGAAAAATCTCGTTGATGACAACAAAACAAGAATACATCAATAAGGATAAGGGACAACTACAATATAAATTTTGGAAACCTAGAAAAAAGGAAAGGACAACCACAGAACATCAACAACATCACAGAGCAACTGATTTATTGCAATTGAAAGTTTGGGATCCAGGAGGATTCTTATCATCTTGAAGACTAATGGTCAGGAGACCATGATTTTATTTTACCTGGGGAGTCTGATGCAAGTGCGTCTAACCCAGGTCAACTATTTACTAGAGGAGTTTGTTTGTAAAGTGAGGATTTATTTATTTAATGGATTATTCTATATTTTTTAGGAGAGAGTGAAAATTCTTGTAAATAGGAGAAAATTCGAGAGGATTGTGGAAGGTTTGAGAGGACCATGGTTCAATTATCTCTTAACAAGGGATAAGGGATTGAATGAGAGATTTTAGAGATTAGAAGAGAGATGTTATGGATTACAAGAGATATTTTGGGAGTTAGCGTAGGATCTAGAACCTCCTTGGGTTCTAATCGAATTGTATAAATAGAGGTGAGCCTATGAGGCATGAGGCATGTTAAAAGTCAGTAAATGTATGTAGAAGTGTGTATGAGTGAGTGTGAGGAATAAGTGGCCAATAATTCTCCTGTAATTATTTTGTTTATTAATTAATCATTTCAGAGTTTTATGTGAATAGTTGGTGTGTGTGATCATGTGTGATTTTCAATTGAGTTTTATCTGATGTGTGTTTGAGGCCTATGGTTATTTGACCTACATCATTTATACTTCAATCCCGATCACTGCCATCATCCCACACTTGCCTTGTCTTCAACTGTCCTTAGCTATTTTACAACATGACTCCTAGTTCCATATGTGGCTAATCTTCAAACTGATGTAGCTAGAAAGTGAATATATTTCAACACTGTCCTCATCAATTGCAATAATAAAACTGCTCCAAATTGTACCTCAAATCCTTTGACTTCTTCTACTGATCTAAGTTCTGCTTTAGATATACCTTCTTTATATCATCAATCCTATATCCATACTCAACGATGTATTACATCAATTTTTCTCAGTCAATGATGCCTCATGTCTGCCCTTAGTCACAACCTTAGTCTTGATTGCTAATATAAAAAAAGCTTCAACCTTTCACACAACAAGATAATCACCTCTAACATAACCTTTTCCTTCACAAACCAAATGGTCTACTTACTGTTCCTTTGTTCGGTCTTGAAAAAACAAAACTCAACCTAGATTTAAAAATAAACTAAGAATATCACAAAATTTGGCCTCAGAACTATACTACCAAGGGCCTCCAACAAAGCTAGGGCTCGACCTCCTCAACAGTACATGGTCTCTAATAGGGCTAGGGATTGTCATCCTCAACTGAATATAATTCAATATTATTCAAGAGAACTCGACTCGAAGATAACTAAGCCTCAAACAGGGTTGATACTCAACCTGCTAACTAGGAATAAAACTTGTCCTAAGAAAAACCTTGTTCTCAGCCTCCAACAGAAAAAATTCAACCTATTTTAAAATCAATACTTAGCTTACAACTAACCCTTTAGAAAAAGAGAAACCTTTAATAAGTATGCAACAAACC
Source organism: Pinus albicaulis (assembly GCA_034641835.2). Classification (NCBI taxonomy): domain Eukaryota; kingdom Viridiplantae; phylum Streptophyta; class Pinopsida; order Pinales; family Pinaceae; genus Pinus; species Pinus albicaulis. The sequence continues at coordinate 84,936,592 of CM076583.1, forward strand.
TTTCCAACTTGACTTCCAACTACTTGAACTGCAACTATAATTCCTTTTAAAAAATTTGGACTTATTCCTTGATTCAACATATACCTTAGATATGCTTCTTTTATGCTAAACAAGAACCAAAATTTTCTTGCGTCAAGTGGATCACACATGTGGATCTTTATATGAGTTTAAAATTTTATCTTTTCTAGAGGGTCGACCCGTCTTTTGGTTGAACCATAATGTCCACAAGATGTGATTTTAATGCTAACTTCAAAGATTCATTTCTCCTCAACCGTGAGGAGTTATAAGGTGTGCCACCTACCATTTGAGGATTTATAAGGCATGCCACCTACCATTGGAAAGGTATCATCGAGGGCTAAGTGATGATGCAAATTTCCTTTGCTTTTTCCTTGAATTTTACCACCTATTTCTTGATTTTCTTTAGGGGCTTCTTCCGACATCAAGGCCATGCACACTTAACCTTTTTCAACATTGATCCAAAACTTGTCATTCACGATCCTTCTTATAGTCAACAAGTGGGCTTGCCAATACTTGTCTTGTTGACATCAATGAGAACCCAATTCTCAACACCACGTGGGGGTTGCTACCTAGGATTGCCCCACTTCGACGGGGCCAGTAAGCCAACTGACTGCATCATCAAAGCATGTTTACTGCTATGTGTGTGCAAGGGGCTATGCCATCCACACACTATTTTTTAATGTTTTTAAAAAAAAATTAAATTTTATTTATTTTTATTATATATATATTAATATCATTTTTCGTATTATCATTTTTAATTTTTAAAATTTATTTTATTTTTTATTTTTTATTTTTAAAATGTATTAATGATTTTTTAAAAATATTTAAATTTTATTATTAATTTTATTTTAAAAAATGTTTTATTAGTTTTTATTTTTGTTGTTATTGTGTATTTTTTATGTTTTTCTTTTGGTAAATTTTGAATTTTCAAAGTTAAATTTTTATCTTTTAATTATATATTTTATTGTGTTATTTCTTTTTATTTTGAAAAAAAATTAGTTTTTCCATAAATTTTTTAAAATTGTTATTATTTTATTATTATTGTTATTTTTAATGGTTTAATTATTTATTTTGAGTGTTTTTTTCCATTTTTTGTTTGTTTGGTAGGTTAAGTGAGCCTTGAGAGGATTGTCATGCCTAACATGTGACTTGAGTAGTCATGACCCAGGGGCATCTAAGTCATTAAAGTCATCTAGGGATCACACCTGACCTAGGGCACACCAACCCTTAGCATGGTTGGATTTTTGCCCACGAAGTTTCGAACTGATGATATTTACACCACAAAGTGCCTTGAGAAAACATCTTGTCACTATCTACTCTACACTCTGATAGTGTTTTTTTTTTGAATTTTTAAAATTTAAAATTTTGATGTTTTTTTTTTTTTTTTTTAAAATTTAAATGAAGTTTTTTTCCCCTTTTTTTAATTGCATTTCTTAGGATAAAAAGGTGTTATTTATTTATTTATTTTTTAACGATAACTAGTGAATAGGTAACTTCAGAGGAATAATCTAGGCAAAGACCCAGGATTAAATCATACTAGCTTCCACTATTCACCTTAATTTCAAGATATTAAAAGATTCCCACCCTTTTGGTCATATAAGAATTTTTGTCAAAATGAATGTTCAACTTGTAAAATTTTTTCCACATTGGCTAACATGTCTTTGGAGAATAGAACCAAGTGGAGGGGGAATTAAACCCATTAGCTTTGTTGGAGCCATTGCCCCTTTATTTTATGTTTTTTAACTTGATTTCCCTCGCCCCCGCTCCCAACCCCTAAAAAAAATACAATTTTCTTTTCTCAAAATTTTGTAATGTAAATTATTAAAAAAATGAATAGTTAATAATTAAATAAAAACTATGTAATTCCACTTTTAGATTCACAATCGATTTTATGATTTTTATTTTTTTATGATACAAATGGTCGAGATTATAATATCAATTAATTAGTAATTTTCACCCCAAAAGTAAAATAAAAGCTAGACAAATTTGAAAACCACTTAAAAACCAAAAATTTAAAAAGAAAAGGAAAATTAGAAAGGTAGACAAACTTTAAGTGTTGAATTTTAGTGTTTTCGTAGTCATGGTACTTAGTTTTTAATGCCATGGTTGAAAAATGTTTGAATTTTAACTCTAAAAAAAGGGGGGTGATGTTGCATCACCATTTGTGCATGTCAACACATTTTTCATATCTTTCTTAGTCATGATATTTGGTTTTTAATACCATAATAAAAAATGTTTGAATCTTAACCTTGAGAAAAGAAAGAGGCGATGTTGCATCACCACTTTTGCATTTCAATGAGGTTTTTCATGCCTTTCGTAATCATGATATTCAAATTTTAATGCCATGGTTAAAAAAATGTTGGAATTTTAGGCCTTAAATGAAAAAGTTTGATTTTGAATCACCACTTTTCAAAATGAGGATGAAATCATGATTTGTTGCGATCTCCAAAAGAACGAGAACTCAGTAAAGTTCTTGTTAAGTTGGTAACATTTTTTTTAGGAATAGAAGATTGGAATGCATTGAATATATTTAAGTTTGCAAAAGGGAAGTGACCATTGTCTGAGTTATCCTAATAGATGACTGATGCAAAGGCATCTGCTATATTTGGATTACGAGCAAACTCATAGTGGTTGAATCAAGAGAGACGACCATGTTATCACCAAATTGAATCTTGTTGGGCTGCTTCAGTGGTAAACTTGGAGTAACTATTTCAAACCACTTGTAACTGGAAACTATCCTTTCCAGTCTGAGAGGTCTCTCTCAAAAGGATAATGGATATTCAATGAAAAACTTGAAAGTAGATGGCTAACTCTAAATTGGATTGAATGTGTTTTTGTGTAGGTGAAAGATGTATAAGGTTTACTACCATTGGGCTTATGGAGTCAATATGAAAACTAAGTCACAACACAATCTATCTCATGGAAGCTGAGGCAATTGCGTTCCTATAAAACCACACATGAAGGATAGAACAACAAGCTATATGCATACAGGAAGTTGGAGCATGTCACCATGAATTCCAAGTGATTATACATAAGAAAACTAATAAAACATGACAAAACAACAGACTAGAATGTTGGCTCGAGGGGTCATGACCTAGGTTCAGAGGTTAAGGTTTGCCAGCAAACCCCTATACTACTGACCCTTTCGGCAGTGACCTGCTTTCACAGGCCAAAGTCTCACCCAAAGTAGTATGGGAGGGTGCTGGAACCAGGTTTCCGCACCCTAAGAGAGAGTAGGTAAGTCAAACAGGGCTGCGTTCCCAGCTCAATAGCTTAGATCTAGTTACAATCTTATATCACAGAGCTCATATCTACTAACTATATTTGCATCCACGTGTTCAACACTGATCTATCAGTACAACAACTATAATCACAGTAATCAATAGATCATAGGTTTAGGAACAAGGATATTCTTATAGCTATAAAGAAGATCTATTCACAGGTTTGTCAATAGTCCAAAGTTACCAGAGTTACTATCAGTCATAGATTAAATCAACACCTTCGCATCAGCAATAAGTAAGATCATAAACGCATAAACAATAGATCACATGAATACTCCATATTATAACAATGAATCGTCAACCATAGATCCAACAGTTCACATCAACAATAATACATAAACTCAGATAACGCAGAGATACTCTAACCAGATTCACATATATTAGCATCCAAAACCCAATACAATCCAACTCAGCCTGCACACACAGCCAACAGGGTCCGCACACAGCAGGACTGAGGATCTCCGTGCACACAGCCAACAAGAGTTCTTACACTAGCAACCCAAACAGATCTAACACTTCGAAACTATCATCAATCTCTATTCTTTCCTACTTATGACTGAAAAAAGGTTCATCTATTTATACCGATTTAGCCTATGCATCCAATGGTTTGCAAACTGTGGTTTGCGGACTCTTGGTATACCCTTGACCCGTTACAATGCATTAGGGGCTTTGACCCACCCCAAAACCCATGCGTTAGACTAATTAAAACCAAAATATACAAAACGTATACAAAATCGCAGCTTTTAGGGGACCCTATTCCAACAGTCCCCCAACACATTCTTGTGACTCATCCTGAGTCACGGCGGTTGTGGGTCCTCCATTTTCGCTTGAAGCCGCTTGACTGCATCGACTAGTGGTGGCAACACCCCTTCGCTTTGCGCAACAGTAGTCTAAGCTATCTCTACCAACTTCTGTGAAGTTGGGCCTTTTGTAGCGGCTGCAACGCTCTCCAATGTCTGGTTCAATTGTTTTACGACAACATCAACATTGTGGGATAGCTTGAGGGCCTCGTCCTCCTAGGGCTGGAGGTGATTACTTAGCGTCTGCTTCTGCTGTCGAAGGGTGTCCATGTCGGCTCTTAGGGCCTGGCTTGTTAGGAATCTGTAATTTTAGCAGATTGGTGAGACTAAAACTACAGAAACAACATCTTTTCAACCAACTTTGGGATTCTAGGATCTAGCCCTCCTGAATCCGGAGAGGGATCTCTCCAATAAGTGCAAAGATGGATTTGTCTTTGAAGTTTGGGGTTTTGATATTAGGCTAGTTATGAAGGCCAAAGGTTTTGTTTGTTTTTGGATGGTTGAGGATGATTACTGTTTGAGGTGTAAAGTCCTGAATGCAAAGAGTTTCAAAGGTGAGGAGTTGCAAGCAAACAGAGTAAGTTTCGGCCGAAAAGGTAGATAATTGCAGGTTTTAGTCTATTGGGCTATGGAGTCATAATAGGGTTTAATTGGGACAACAAGAGGCAAGAGTGGTCCATGGGGCAAGTCATCTATGTCTAAGGATCTCTTTGAAGTTTGATTTATGGAATGAAATGATACATCAAGAAGGGAAAATAAACAGATGAAGAACAAAGAGCAGGCCAGGATCTGGTAAGTACTTTGAAACTAGCCAGCCTTTGATATACTTCCAATAGAAAACATATAAAAAACAAAGGGAAACTTGAAGGCAACTGTTGGAGTAGAAAACTAGTGGGCCGGGCTCACCACAAATCCTCTCCTAGCTCTGCTTTAGTTGGTTACTTTCAAGACAATCACAAAGATAACACAGAACGGCCTAAGATCTGGTAAGTACTTTGAAACTAGCCAGCTTTTAACACATTCTAAGGGAAACAATCAGACAGTTTCGCAGACAAGATTGGGACCAGGGCTCACCATATCTTCCTCAGTTCATCTTCACTTAACATATACTGAAAGTAACATTCACGAATAATATTCAGCTAAGACAATAAGACGAGGGAATGCCAACATTCCTATGCTTAAACTGAATTAAATCATTCCTAAATAATATAGTTCGGAAGAAAACATTTAGATAAAGATTTTCAGTCAGAGAAGGTTACTGATATACAGTAGGTCCTAACTCTATGCATGCTATTCTTTATAAGAGAATATGAAATAGAGTGAAAACGGAAACAAAATCACAAGTTACAATAAGAAAAACATCACCGTCAACATAGACCAGGATCCCATAAATCAGCTTGTTGTGATGCTCCAAACCAGTTACAATCTTCAAGTCCAATGTTTTAGTTCATCTTTCCTTCACAACCTAACTTATCTGCTACAAGCAGAGCTCCAAGAGTCAGTGAATCACTATTTACAATCAGAAGTCTTCAGCTCAATTACATTACAATGTTCAGCAATTACATCAACAACCAACCCCTCACTCATCTTCTACTGAAGTATTTATAGAAGAATGAGGAGGTGAGATCTGATAAAAGATCTCAAAACTAATTAATACAGACTTTAATGTCTTCTTGGCCTTTGGGGGGCTCAATGAAGAAGTGTACTGGTGTTTCACTGTTTAATTGATTTATACTTATGAATTAAGCTCGGTGGGAGCTTTCGTTGACCTTTGAGGCTCTGTGTGATGTTGGGGTTACTCTGCAGATATTTTTTGCATTAGGTTTCCTTGCAGAAGTAAATTTATGGCTACATTAAGGAGAAAATCTTTATTTGATCAATAACTTCGGCCTCTGATTGAGTACTTTGAGGAACAGTTGGCACTGTGGTAGTTGAGGAATCAATTGGCCCCAGATGTGGCGGTGGAGGCTTTTCGTCTGATAAAACACTTAAAACTTTCTTCTTAACTGTGTTTTAATAGGGGATTAGGCTTTTGATAAACCTTCTTAGCCGTAATCCCTGCAAATCTATCTTTAATCCTCTATTCTGGTTCATTTTATCTTCAGCACCGATACTCTCTAACTGTGCTCGATTCATAGTGTTCTTGCTGGTGTGCAGGGCTGCGCAGGGTTTCATAAGGCATCAATGTTTTGATAAAACATCGATGAAACATGAGTCTGAAACTTGTGAATGATTTTCTGCGGTGAATCGAAGGTAAGAGGATCGTCACCCTCATCCTGCAAATTTGTCTTCATGATGTTGGAAAACCATTTAACCCTGCGAACATACAAACAACTATTATAAAATCCTGCATATATAGGTTTTGCTGCAACAGAAGGCAGGTGGAGGAAGTGGGGTCATTGGATGGCATCATCCAACGGTTGGGATTCATGGGATGAAGTCAGAGGGAAGGCGGAAGGAAGATTTAATCAGAGCTTTCGATCACGCAGAGATCGACGGTCGGAAGCGGAGGTAGGAAGTCAAACATAAAACGTTTGACCGGGTAATGGAATCGGGACGATGAAATATGGGCCGTCGATCAGCAAATCAGATCGACGACGGAAATCGCTTATTGACCGCGTCGTAGCTGGATTAAATGTCATGCATCTTGGGCGAGCGATCACCGTTGGATGAGCGGCTTTAGATTGGACGGTCCACGGCGATATCGCTCGGCGTCCTCGTCTGAACGATAACGTGCAATGGGCAGGTGGTTTTAAAAAAGTACAGGGGACGCGTGTCGGCCAACGTGTGGAATCGCTGGCGATTGGGGGAATACAGCTTTCGCCTAAAGGTGGCTCGATAGATACCGCCGGTTTTGGGCAATCGGCTTATGAATGGCGGGGACCACTAGGAGACAGACTCTGCACCGTCCAATCTTCAGATCAGATCAATGGTGGAGGTTAATTTGAAATTCGGACCGGCAGGAAAGTTATAAAATAATCAAAAACCGAAGAATTAAAATAATCAAAGGTTTTCTTCTTTGGGCAGAGAAATATTTGAAGGCGTGGCGCCCGACTGCGGGGCCGAGGGGCATATGAAGGTCATACGATCATGGGTTTATACGAAAAGGGGCTAAAACCCATATATGTACAAAATGTGGGTTTTTATGGTTTTTTGAGGGAAATTGAGGGTTCCGACAAGGCTAAGAAGGGGTCTTAGAACCTTATCAAGGGATTTTCTGAAGGGGAAAGGGGAGAAAAATGAAAAAGGAGGGATTTTCGTGAGAAATGGGGGGACAGAAAATGAGGTTAATTTGGAAGAAGAGAAAAAGGGGTAAAGGGGCTTACAGCAGTATTTGGCTTTGGAAATGAGCAGGATTTTAGAGCCCTTTGAGATGTAAACAACAGTGTAGGATCTGGACAGAGGCATGAGGCCTTCAAGAGTCTTCAAGAGCCAACAATTTTTAGTAATTAAAATTGTTCCTTGAAGGCTCAAAACAGATTTAGCCACCTTTTGGTATAATCAAAATTTACAGGTGGCTAACAGTGGCTCCACTTGGGGATGGTGCCTTCTTGAAGGCATCAAGAATTCAGACTTGGATTCTCTGGGAGGCTGACCTGTGCCTCATCCATTGGATTGCTCTTATTTTGCTGGATGATCTTGCTTTGCTCTGAAAAATAATAACAGTCATGAAAAATAATGGAATTCATCAATACAACTTTCTACCTACCCAATCCTACTGATCTAACATTTTTTCTTCATCAGAGTGCACTTGGATTGGCAAACTCTATTCACAACATTTTATTCTTTTTGAAAGCATAAAAAATAATCTAATTCTACTCCTTATTTTCTCCCTGAACTCAGATTAAACAGTTGAGCTCAGATGTTTCTCTACCTAATCTACTGTCTGTTGGGTTTAAACTGTCCAATAGACTTTAATTCTCTAAATTCTACAACAGAAATTGAAAAGCATTCAAGTCAGGATTGAACAGTCTAACTTGATGCTGGTCTATGGCATAAAGACAAGATGCACATAGACATTTATTTTACAGGAATTTAGATCAAAATGGAAGGCTTAAGATCTGAAAGTTTCTCATCATGGCCTTCTCTTTTCTTCACAGCTCTGTTTTGACTTTATTTGAGCTGTTGCTTCTTCGTTTTCTAGTTCAGATTTTGAACTAATTAGAACCAGATTTACCGCTTTTTGGACTCAGAAAATAAAACAGATTTGAGTCATCTCTCTTTGGAAACTTAGGTTCAGATTTTGAGTTTGTTCGAACCTTTAATTTCTATCCTAATCTATCTACTGATAAGCCAAGATTAAATAGTTTGACAAATCGAATTCACTATCCTGTCAGCAGAAAATTTAAAAGCTAATTAGTAAAGATTAGGCTATTTGAATAAATAGAAGTGTGTTCTTCAGGAGTGGCATTTGAGCTTGCACACTTTCAGAATTTGTTTCTCTTTTTTGGCATGGGGCTATGCCTTTCTTGTTTTCACAGTCTGCCCTCTTTTCTTTGTTTTTGTATTTTTGAATTTTCATAACTTTGAATGCAATGGTGGATGAAATATTCATAATGGAAAAAGATAAAAAGGCTTCAAAACATAGTAAGGATCAAGTGAAGTAATGCTTAAGCATCCTGCCATTTACAGGACCCCCAAACAATTCTGCTCCATTCAACTCCTGCAAGAAATATGCATTATTACCAGCAACTGAATGAATAGAGTAAGGGCCAAGCCATAAATTGTCAAACTTTCCATGCTTGCCCTTGTCTTCCCTTCTTGAGTCCCACTTCAAAACTTTGTCCCCAATCTTAAAATTGCTGGCCTTTGTTCTTTTGTCAAAAATCTTTTTAATGCTGTCATGTTTCTGCAATGCTTTGTTATAAACCTCCTCTCTGGTTTGCTGAAGATGAATGGTCTGATTTATTCTCCTAATTATGTCATTTTCTTCAGTCTGCAACTCTTGAATCAACTTCATCACTGGTACACCAAGGCTGTTTGGAAAAATTGCATCAGTACCATACATAAGCTGAAAGGGTGACATGCCAATAGATTTCTTCAAAGTTAGTCTGTCAGCCCAAAGTGCATGAACCAGCTTTGTGTGCCAAGACTTTTTGTTATCCTCCAACAATTTTTTGATTATGTTCACTAAGCTTTTGTTTGAAGATTCTGCAAGTCCATTACCTTGGGGGTAATAGGCCGTGGAATTCCCCAATGTTATTTGATATCTATGACAGAACTCAACCATTTTCTTTGATCCAAATGCTGTTGCATTATCAGTGATGATCTTGGTAGGACAGCCAAATCTGGATAGAATGTTAGTCTCCAAGAATTTTATGATAACTGAGTCATTGGCCTGCCTACAAGGAATGGCTTCTATTCACTTAGTGAAGTAGTCTGTGGCAGTGAGAATCCATCTATGTTGGGCAGAAGATGGGGGATGGATTTCTCCTATGAAGTCAAGTCCCCACTGTTGAAAAGGGGCTTCAACAGTGATTGGATGCAGAGGCAAGGGTAGCATCTTTCTTTTTCCTTCAAAGAGTTGGCACTTATGGCAGGCAATGATCATCTTGTGTATATCATGAAAAAGAGTAGGCCAATAGAAACCAGCCCTCAGAATTTTGTTGGCTGTTGTCTTCGAATACAAATGACCTCCACACTCTCCTTCATGGAACTGGTACTTAACCTTCTCTGCATCAAACTCAGGAAAACATTTAAGCAATATACCACTTGCATTTTTCCAATAAAGACATCTATCTATAATGCAATAGTTTACAACTTTTAATTTTAAGAACCTTGCCTTTGTTTTTGTCAAACCAGGAGGTGTATTCAGATTAAGCAAAACATAAACAATATCAGCATACCAAGGAGAATTCATAAAATGATCTTCAACTATAGGAGTTGAGAATTCTTCTTGGTCATCCAAAGCATTAATCATATTAATATCAAGAACTTCACAATTTGATTCAACCATTAATCTAGCTAGACCTTGGCCTTTGACGAGTTTAGTGGGTTTTATCTCTAAATCATATTCGAGAATAACAGCAATCCAGTTACCTCTCTTACCATCTGGGTCTTGTGTTAGGATGCCTTTCACGACTGAATTTGGGACAAAGGAAATGAAGTGTGAGTGAAGGAAGTACACCCTGAAGTCTTTCAATGCTTTAACCAAAGCAAAAGCTTGCTTTTCCATAATGTTGTACCTCAGAGGGGCATCCCTCAATGCCTTGATAAAGAATGCAATAGGCTGCTCTTGTCCTCGTGGATTTTTCTGTAGAAGGACAACAGCTATAGTATGTTCTGATGCAAACGAAAAGATATAAAAATCCTTTGAGAAATCAGGACTTATAAGAATCAGTGTCTTGGTTAACGCTTGTTTCACCAGCTCAAAGGATGTCTTTGCTTCCAAGGTCCATTTAACCCCTTGCTCCTTCTTTAACATGTTTGTGATATTCCTAAGGAGCTTAGCCAAGTTGGGGATGAACCTTCTAAAAAAGTTAATCTTTCCAATGAAAGATTGCAACTCCTTGATGTTTCGAGGATGAGAGATTTGAAATATGGCCTCAATCCTCTTTGGATCTATCTTAATACCCTCTTCTGAAATAATGTGCCCAAGAATTTTACCTTCCTGGAGACCGAATAGTGTCTTCTTAGGGTTTAAGGATATTCCAAACTTTCTACATTTCTCGAAAACTTTTCTTAATTGTTCTAAGTTTTCTTCATCTGTTTTTGAAAACACAGTGACATCATCAAGGTATATAATGATGAAGAAGCCCAATTCTTCCAATAATTCTATGTCCATGGCTCTTTGAAAGGTTGCTCCAACATTCATTAGACCAAAAGGCATTTTCACATACATGAAAGTGCCCCATGGTGTAGTAAAGGTTGTCTTTAATTGATCAGCAAGGTGAACTAAAATCTGATTGTACCCTGAATAGCCATCCAGCAAAGAAATTCTTCCAGACCCTACCACCCTTTGTAAAATATGATACATTTTGGGCAAAGGGTAGTTGTCCTTTAATGAAGCTTTGTTTAAGTCTCTAAAGTCTATACAAAGCCTGATTTCTCCAGTTTTATTCCTAACCGACACCAGATTAGATACCCACTCAGAATATCTAATAGGGACAATAATACCAGCTTCATACATCTTTTTAATCTCCTTCTCAACCAAAGGCAGCTGAACATGGTTTATTCTGTGCAGTTTCTGTTTGAATGGTTTTTGGTTTTCTTTGAGAGGGATTTTATGCTGTATTATTTTAGTGTCATAGGATTTAAGATCTTGGTAACTCCATGCAAAAACATCAGAAAACTCTTTAAACAACGCTATGTATTTGAGTTTAATGTGAGCTGGTAAAGTCTTAGACAGTTTAATCATTTTCGGTTTTTCCTCACTGCCTATATTGCACTCCTCCACTTCAGTCTCTACAGGTTCCAGTTTTGGTTTACTTGCCACATCGTTAAAATCAAACAACTCTTCTAGAGGCGCCAGACCGCTTGGAAAACTTTCATCTTTAGAGTGCAGTGTTTCTAAGTCTTCTGTTTCATACCCTGCATTCATTTCTGTTTCCTTTTCAAGTTTTCTAGATAACAGGTTTACGTTGACAAGTTCAGGAGACGGTTCTTCTTCACCAAGAAAATTTTCTTCATTGCAATCTGTCTCATAATCTGAGTACGAACTGGGTAATTTGAATTCATTTCTGAATTGCATGAAGTCTTCTATTTGTTTGTCATTTTCAAACACCCGCCAATACTTCTCATTATCAGGAAAAACTGGTCTAAATTTTATCTGAGTTGTACAATCTTTGGTTTCATATGGCGTTAAACATGTCCTAGCTGCGGAGGCTAAATTGTGGGCTATAAGATTTCTTTTTCTAAGGACAAAAAACAGTTTGGACTCCTCGAATGTTTTTAAAATATCCATGACATCGTTACGATAGGCCCTAAGTCTAGGGTGATTTGCGTTATACTCCCCATTGACTTGCTTAATGATTGACTCTGAATCCCCATACACATTGATTCTTCTGGCTCCTAACTTCTTTAACAAATGTAAGCCTAAAAGAAGGGATTCATACTCCGCTATGTTTTTGGAACACTGAAAGTTTAATTTGCATGAAATACATTCTGTGTGATTGTTTTCAGTGTTACAAATCCAGACACCCGCACCAACATTGGTTCTAGTGCAGCATCCATCAAAATACATACTCCATAGAGGATTATTGTCAGTTTGATCATGGATACTGTCCTCTTCGACTAACGTGCTCAAACGTTGTTGTGGAATCTCAGCACTTAGTTGTATTTGTTTTAATTCCCAAAGATTTTCGTTTGTTTGAGGGCTATTTTCTTGACTCTCAATGTTTAGCAGTAATGGACACATGTTTTGTAGCTCAAGACCCTTGTTTAATTTGCTATTGTATTCAAATGCAGAAAATTGTTTTGACACTTCAGCGTTGTGTTTCTCTTCCTCCCTATCAGCCATTAATTCTGTTAAAGAGACTTGTTCAGTGAGTGTTTCATAATTAAACATAATAAAAGAATCAAGGTCTGTATTTACAGAATACAGGGGAGAGTTTTGTGGTTTGTCTTGACTTGTAACTGTGTATTTCATATGTGATTCCCTGTAAAGTCTTCTACTCTGATTGAAAACAGGGATAGTCGCATAGGTCATGTCCATTTGCATAGTCCCTTGTAACTTAGCCCCCCAAGATCTTGATAATAGCATTCCATACTTTGGGGGCACATTAGCCACAAAAATATCCATGACTAAACATTTGGCTAGAATTTGGGCTAAGTTAACATAGAGGTCTTTGATTAATCCTAAACATTTTACTCTGCTTGAGTCAAAGGAATAAAGGTCTTTGTAAGGTCTAGTGATTTCTAGACCAAGGCTCTCCATCACGGCTTTAGGCATTAAATTATGAGAAGCCCTGGAATCATGCATAGCGTTGTGCAAAATTTTGTCATGAACGTTTAAACTTACATAAAAGGGAGGAACGGGTCCCTCTTGATATATACCTTCAATATTTGGACCAAAAATAAGCTCTGGTTGGTCATCATTAAGATTGACGGCATGCTCATTTTCTTCAATGTTTAAAGCCTTCAAAATTTGGGTCCTATATACATGTTGGGCAGCTAACTCAGTGAGGGGAACAGAGATTTTGATCTTTGAAATTTCCTACTCCAGGCTGAAAGGAATTTGACTCTTTAAAGTGCTATTTTCAGCCTTATTAGCTGTCATTCTATCAGCAATATTAGCTTGCTGATTTGTTCTATTTACATTTGACAAAATTGTTTTCACAGGAGTACTAGCTGAAGTGTTAGTACTACTAATGTCTGCACTCTATTTTTCGTTGTTTTGAGTGCCTTTCTCTTTATTGTTACCAGAATTTATAGCCGCTGTTTTATCCTTTTGTTTAACCATTTTAGGTTTGGTTGTAGTGCTGTTTTGTGAAGATTTGTCAAAGGTTTTGCTGTTGGGGATTTGTTGACTAGTTCTGCTTCTAAGGTCATATTCTCTTTGAGACTCTATGATGACATTTTCCATGTCTTGATAATAATTTTCATTATCATCTCTTTTGTCATCATAAGGTGTATAAAGACCTTGTTTTCTATCATAATGAAATTCAAAGTCATCATCCTCTACCCCAAACATGTTAATATCATCTTCCTCTATTATCTCATTTGTTTCCTCAACCTCACTTACATAGTTTTGATGAAAAGGAGGAGTGATCTGTTGATCATCTTCCCTAGGTCTGTTTGGAGGCTGGTTCCTTCTTAAATTCTGATTCTGGTTTCTGTTTTGAGGAGCAGATTGATTTTGGCTTGCTTGCGCTCTCTCAAGGATGCTCATTTTCTTCATCATCTCCTCCATCATTTTTTCCATTTTTGAGTTGGAAGTAGAAGGCATATTTTCCTCTTTGAAAGATACTCTCTTCTCGTTTTTCATTCTTGCTCTCTTCTCCATTAAATTGACTTCCACAGAAAGAGCACCCCTTTGCATGTATCGAGAGTTGCAAAATCTCTTTCCCTCAGCTGATAGGCCATCTCGGGGTCAAACCCTTCAGGAAACTTGTTTAAAGCTGAGCCCTGTGGAGGTTTTAATTCTAGGGAAAGTGCATTATACACACTGTTAAATCTGGTACAATAAGCTTGTACACTTTCCCCAGTGTTCCTATGGAGGTTCTTGTAATCAGAAAGGACTTGGAGAGGATTCTTCTTTACTTCCCATTTGTTTAAGAAAGTTTGATGGAAGGCTTGGAGATCATTGATACTATGGGGGGTTAAGCCTTTAAACCATTTTCTTACTTCTCCCCCTAGACTTTGAGCAAATAATCTAAGTTTGATAGAATTGTCATCAATTTCATTTCTGTCAAAGTAGTCATTCATCTTATCCACATGTTGTGATACAGTTATAACATTGCTAGCATCATATAATGGAATTTTGGACTGATATTCCTGTGGAAGATTGACTAATGGTATAGGAAGGACTAAGGGAGCATACCATTCTACCATGATATGTGGTGGAGGTGGATTTACAAGAGGTGGATTAACAACCGGGAAAGTGTGCTGAAGTGGAGTGGTTTGAACAGTGGATGAAGGGTGAGCTGAAGTGGATGGACCAGGAGTAGATTGTCGAGCTGATCTTGGATGAGAGACACCTAAGTTATGAAGGAAATGAAAGTCAGGAGGTGTTGTTTCTCTACTGCCAGGATGTTCACTTGTTTCAGGAGAAGAAAGTGAAGACTCAGAATCCAACTGATCTAAATCACCAAGAGACCTATTTCTAAAGGGATTTAATAAGTCAACTTGTGATTTTTATAGAGTTGTAAGATTTTCAGGAACTGAATTAGCTCTCAGGGGCGATCTGAAAACAGTTGACAATTTAATCTTAGGGGACTTCCTAATGATACTTTCTGGGTTATCAACTATTTTAGGTGGATCAGGGTCAGGATGGGCTCTAGTGTGAATCTTTCTAGGAGCCACTATGCTGCGATTTTCAAACCCAAATAAACAGGAAAAGTTCAACCAGGTATGAAAATCTTTAAGAGGTTAACTAGTCTGTTTACAGAAATCTCAATCCTACAGTATTCTAACTGAGTTTAAATGATATGACAATGATAAGGGTTCTTCCCAGTGGAGTCTTAAGGTCTGTTCAGGATTGTGGAGTCACCAAGTGGAAGGTTTAAGGTGTTTTCTAGAGGGTACACTGTCCACCACAGTGCTTGTGAAATATCCCTTTTCAAAGATATCCTGGAACACAACAAACTCTAACCAGAGATTGATTGGGAGGGAATTTACCAGATATTTCACCTCTAAGAGAGGATGAGATTCGGAAGCTACCTGGCCCTTTCCAGAATTTGTCTAAGAGTATAGGTAAAACACAACAAAAGTCGAGTGAAATGTAAGAGTAAGTGTTTTACTACCAATCTGAAATATTTTTGGTTTTTTCTGAGTTATTTTTCAGTTGCGTGGTTTCTAATAATATCCTAAATCTACTTCACAACTTAGCTACGGTTATGAGACAAAGACAGTCTACTCTTATGGCTAAGCCAGCTGATTTTTCCAAGGTTAGGTGAAGCCTTATGAGAATCCTAGGGTTTACCTAGTTTGTCACTTATTCAGACAAGTTTTACCATGATTACCTTTCTTAGGTGGTGCTTGAAAAGGCTGCTTCTTACTCACAAAGATTTTGAAGTTTAAAACATGGGTTATCTAGAGTTTTAACGTGTTTTCGAACTTTTATTAACTCAGACAAGAGTCCCCAGCGGAGTCGCCAGAAATGTTAGTTGTTGGTGGCTCAGCTGGTTGATATAGCAAATGTTCTAGAACCAAATCCATAATATCCTGAGGTTATCCTCAAATGAAAATGTTTTCTGGGGTTCGTTCCCCAGTGGAGTCGCCAGGAATGTTAGGAATCTGTAATTTTAGCAGATTGGTGAGACTAAAACTGCAGAAACAACATCGTTTCAACCAAATTTGGGATTCTAGGATCTAGCCCTCCTGAATCCGGAGAGGGATCTCTCCAATAAGTGCAAAGATGGATTCATCTTTGAAGTTTGGGGTTTTGATATTAGGCTAGTTATGAAGGCCAAAGGTTTTGTTTGTTTTTGGATGGTTGAGGATGATTAATGTTTGAGGTGTAAAGTCCTGAATGCAAAGAGTTTCAAAGGTGAGGAGTTGCAAGTAAACAGAGTAAGTTTCAGCCGAAAAGGTAGATAATTGCAGGTTTTAGTCCATTGGGCTATGGAGTCATAATAGGGTTTAATTGGGACAACAAGAGGAAAGAGTGGTCCATGGGGAAAGTCATCTATGTCTAAGGATCTCTTTGAAGTTTGATTTATGGAATGAAATGATACATCAAGAAGGGGAAATAAACAGATGAAGAATAAAGAGCAAGCCAGGATCTGGTAAGTACTTTGAAACTAGCCAGCCTTTGACCAAGCACTTGAGAAAAACATGAAAGAAAACTAGGATCTGGTAAGTACTTTGAAACTAGCCAGCCTTTGATATACTTCCAATAGAAAACATATAAAAAACAAAGGGAAACTTGAAGGAAACTGTTGGAGTAGAAAACTAGCGGGCCGGGCTCACCACAAATCCTCTCCTAGCTCTGCTTTACTTGGTTACTTTCAAGACAATCACAAAGATAACACAGAACGGCCTAAGATCTGGTAAGTAATTTGAAACTAGCCAGCTTTTAACACATTCTAAGGGAAACAATCAGACATTTTCGCAGATAAGACTGGGACCAGGGCTCACCATATCTTCATCAGTTCATCTTCACTTAACATATACTGAAAGTAACATTCATGAATAATATTCAGCTAAGACAATAAGACGAGGGAATGCCAACATTCCTATGCTTAAACTGAATTAAATCATTCCTAAATAATATAGTTCGGAAGAAAACATTTAGATAAAGATTTTCAGTCAGAGAAGGTTACTGATATACAGTAGGTCCTAACTCTATGCATGTTTTTCTTTATAAGAGAATATGAAACAGAGTGAAAACGGAAACAAAATCACAAGTTACAATAAGAAAAACATCACCGTCAACATAGACCAGGATCCCATAAATCAGCTTGTATTGATGCTCCAAACCAGTTACAATCTTCAAGTCCAGTGTTTTAGTTCATCTTTCCTTCACAACCTAACTTATCTGCTACAAGCAGAGCTCCAAGAGTCAGTGAATCACTATTTACAATCAGAAGTCTTCAGCTCAATTACATTACAATGTTCAACAATTACATCAACAACCAACCCCTCACTCATCTTCTACTGAAGTATTTATAGAAGAATGAGGAGGTGAGATCTGATAAAAGATCTCAAAACTAATTAATACAGACTTTAATGTCTTCTTGGCCTTTGGGGGGCTAAATGAAGAAGTGTACAGGTGTTTCACTGTATTAATTGATTTATACTTATGAATTAAGCTCAGTGGGAGCTTTTGTTGACCTTTGAGGCTCTGTGTGATGTTGGGGTTACTCTGCAGATATTTTTTGCATTAGGTTTCCTTGCAGAAGTAACTTTCTGGCTGCGCTGAGGAGAAAATATTAATTTGATCAATAACTTCAGCCTCTGATTGAGTACTTTGAGGAACAGGTGGCACTGTGGTAGCTGAGGAATCAATTGGCCCTAGATGTGGCGGTGGAGGCTTTCCATCTGATAAAACACTTAAAAATTTCTTCTTTAACTGTGTTTTTAATCGGAGATTAGGCTTTTGATAAACCGTCTTAGCCGTAATCCTCGCAAATCTGTCTTTAATCCTCTGTTCTGGTTCATTTTATCTTCGACACTAATACTCTCTGACTGTGCCCGATTCATAGTGTTCTTGCTGGTGTGTAGGGCTGCGCAGGGTTTCATAAGGCATCAATGTTTTGATAAAACATCGATGAAACATGAGTCTGAAACTTGCGAATGATTTTCTGCGGTGAATCGAAGGTAAGAGGATCGTCACCCTCATCCTGCGAATTTGTCTTCATGATGGCGGAAAACCATTTAACCCTGCGAACATACAAACAACTATTATAAAATCCTGCATATATAGGTTTTGCTGCAACAGAAGGTAGGTGGAGGAAGCGGGGCCGTTGGACGGCATCATCCAATGGTCAGGATTCATCGGATGAAGTCAGAGGGAAGGCAGAAGGAAGATTTAATTAGAGTCGTTGATCGCGCAGAGATCGACGGTCGGAAGCGGAGGTAGGAAGTCAAACAGAAAACGTTTGACCGGGCAATGGAATCAGGACGATGAAATATGGGCCGTCGATCAGCAGATCAGATCGACGACGGAAATCACTTATTGACCATGCCGTAGCCAGATTAAATGTCGTGCATCTTGGGCGAGCGATCACCGTTGGATGAGCGGCTTCAGATCGGACGGTCCACGACGATATCACTCAGCGTCCTCGTCCAAACGATAACGCGCGATGGGTAGGCGATTTTGAAAAAGTACAGGGGACGCGTGTCGGCCAACGTGTGGAATTGCTGCCGATCGGGGGAAAACAGCTTTCGCCCAAAGGCGGTGCGATAGATACCGCTGGTTTTGGGCAATCGGCTTATGAATGGCAGGGACCAGTAGGAGACAGACTCTGCATCGTCCGATCTTCAGATCAGATCAACGGTGGAGGTTAATTTGAAATTCAGACTGGCGGGAAAGTTATAAAATAATAAAAAACCGAAGAATTAAAATAATCAAAGGTTTTCTTCTTGGGGCGGAGAAATATTTGAAGGCGTGGCGCATATGAAAGGTCATACAATCATGGGTTTGTATGAAAAGGGCCTAAAACCCATATATGTACAAAATGTGGGTTTTTATGGTTTTTTGAGGGAAATTGAGGGTTCCAACAAAGCTAAGAAGAGGTCTTAGAACCTTATCAAGGGATTTTATGAAGGGGAAAGGGGAGAAAAATGAAAAAGGAGGGATTTTCGTGAGAATTGGGGGACCAGAAAATGAGGTTAATTTGGAAGAAGAGAAAAAGGCGTAAAGGGGCTTACAACAGTATTTGGCTTTGGAAATGAGCAGTATTTCAGAGCCCTTTGAGATGTAAACAACAGTGTAGGATCTAGACAGAGGCATGAGGCCTTCAAGAGTATTCAAGAGCCAACAGTTTTTAGTAATGAAAATTGTTCCTTGAAGGCTCAAAACAGATTTAGCCACCTTTTGGTATAATCAAATTTTATAGGTGGCTAACATGGCTGGTGCGCAATCGGGCCAGGCACTAGGCAGGGACCAATGTGGTCAAGGTAGCCTCCAACTGATCGAACTCCTCTTCCTTTTGGCGCAACGTTTGAGTAATTTCCCAGAGGAGAGGATCCTGCTGTACCTTGGTCCAGAGCTGCATCGCAGTGTCCAATAATTCGGTGCCCTGAGAAATTTGGCCTGTGATCACATTCGTGGCAGCTGTAATCAATGCAGCTCGCTGGGCCCTGACTTCTAGAGGTGTTTATGGCTATAGATTTGCCTGTAAGTCGATAATTTTCTGTTCCATCTGAGCTTTCACGACCTGGATCTCTGCCCGTGAAGCTCTTAAGGTCGTGACCAGCCCTTCAATTTTGGCCTGGGGGCTAGCTGTGGCTGGTATTTCATCCGTAACATCTGCGCGGAGTCTACCAATTAAATGCTCTAGCTTTGTCTACTGTGCGGTGGTGAGGGCACATGCAGCTTGTACCTTGGTTACCTCAATCATCTGTTCTACAATGGTCTTCTCCGTTGTGCTGAGCCGCTAGTGGGCTTGATGGTCTCTGTGTTGAATTTCTTGAAACAAAGAGTTATGTATAACCTGCAGTGAATCATGTGGAAACTTTGCTATATCTAGCTGGACCTCTGCGTCGGCCTGGACATGCGCTCCCAAGTTGGGTGGACTTACTGCGAGGGTTGCGCCTGGCAAGGGAAAAAGGCGACTTTCGACTGCAATAAGTACCGTGCTGCTAGTGGCGGAGGCTTAGTGGGCCGGGACCAAACTGGTTTGCAGTGCATCTGTTTTCAGTTGCAGGGCTCAGAGCTTGGCCTGAAGTGAGTCAACCGTGGCTTTCTGCTGCTCTCCCAAAGCCAGCCATTTGTCTTCTGTAGCCAAGATGACCGCATCTACGATTTGTTCAAGGTTACCTTCCGTGAGTGTAACCATTTCATCGCGTTCTGTCCGCTGAGAGCGCTGCTTCTTTCGTGGCCCTTTATTGGTCTCACCTGTTTGCTTTGTTTCTCTGGGGGAGTCAGTACCTCCCCTCTCCTGGCCCTCTGTACCCGTATTTCGCTGCGACCCCTCTTGCGACACCACTTCCACCCCCTTTGCCGTATTTTTATCCGTCTGCGAACCCTTTTGGGTGTCTGTTTCAATGTTCTTTTTCTGCTGTGAATCCCACTGTGATCCTATGGACCCTTCTTTCCCCACACCTTTGCTTGATCCACCAGTTCCTTTGGCTATGGTAGTGGGGGTAACCTTTGTAGCACTCGCCCCTGTGGTGCCCAATGTACCGGTTTTGAACTTGATCTTCCACTGCAGAGACCAGGTAGCGACTATGCGATCAATATCCTCGTCCAAGACCCAAGTTTTATCCTTGCGCGCCCTGATTTGGATGTTTTGCATGGTGACCTGAAATGCTATGATGGCCTTGTACTTGTCATAAACTGCTAGAGACAAGCGTGGACAAGAGTTGATAGTTGCTGCCAAGCTTCTCTGAAAAAGGACCCAGAAGACTTGATTGTCCTCGATAAGCTGCGCGTCCTTGGAATCCCATAAGTTGGCGTAGAGCGCCCCTTCGTACATGTTAGGAGTGAGCTTGGGGAGGACTACTTCTTCTAGCGCTTCCCATGCGACCAACATAATGAGCAGTAGCAGCCAAGAATAGCAGAATGGGCACCCCTGTTCCCAGGCTTTGCGAACATTTGCCAAAAATTCGATACACAGGTGCTGGGACCAATTAAAGCAAACACCTTTCTCAAACTGTCCTTCCAATTGAATGAAATATGCGGGGACGGTGGCAGCCTGGCACTTGTGCATTAGCTTACATACTAGCAACAAGGTACCCATCTGCATTCCTGGGTCGCTGATGGTACTGATCATGAACCCCTGCGTATTCTGTAGCACATGGTAAGTCTCGCGCATGCTATCAACGATCTTCTGCTCATAATTCTTACCCACTTTCAGCATCGAGTCAGGCCCTTCCATGGGGAGGCAAGTAATTCGATGAATTAGCATAGCATATATAGGGATGCGATCGTGGATCCACAAGCTATTGTCATGGACTAAGGCGAGAAGCTGGCGCACCAAGCGATTTGTAACATTGTAGTGGCCAAAATGTGGCATCCTTAGCATGTTCAACAGCCCAAAACCGGCGAAGCTGCGCACCCAGCGCATAGGGACGACCTACACCCCGTTATCTTCCAGTATCCGTTCCAGGTAAAACTCAGGCGCCTGATGGGGAAAGGCCTCATAGTTGGCCAAGTCATGATCGTCGAACTTCACCTCATGAATCTTGCCAAAGGGATCACCAATTATGGGGACCTCACCTGGGGTCAGTGGCATCTGCAGGTAGGTGATCAGGCCATCAAATTTCTTTGGTGTGTGGGTTGAGGGTCTGCGAGGCCAGACAAATGGTGGCAACCAATTGATTGGTTGAGTGACCTGGGTCCTTTCCTGACTAGATAAAGGGTGGTCCGCTGGTTTAGGGGAGCTGGCCGGGGCCGCCCCTCGTGGTGACTTCACATTGCAGGGAGAAGTGCGGGGTTTTACCCCAGCCCATTTTGCAGGCTTTCCTGACCCTTGCGCTTTCTCTTTTCCTTTCTTCGCTGCTGGAGGTCAATGTGGAGATGACTGCTTCGACTTTTGATTTGACCTATACTACCTCCTCGGTTTCTGGCTCTGTTGAGGTTATCATCTGAGAGGACTCAGCAGGGTTGGTGGCCATCATTCAGGCACGGAAAATGAATCCCAACCCCAGGTGGCTACTATCAGAGGGGGTGGGCTGTGCAGACATGAAAGGATTACAGTAGGCCCAAACTATCTTAAGGCATAAACCCGTAGAGCACAACCAAGAAAAAAGATACAGAACCCTCTTCCGACCTAACCTTCCCCTTTTATAACCGCAGAGGATTACTAATGGTCAGGTGAACGTTAATTGATACTTACCCTCAAATAAACGGTAAAAAATCTCTGGAAATCGCATTATTAAATGTCGACCGCCCGCTCCTTTCAATGGTAACTTTAGCTTTACCCGATTTTACTATTCTAATGGCTAGTTTTCGTAGCTCTTGTGTGCCCAGCGCACCTGCTGCATTTTAAACAGACACCTACACCTCCTACGCACCCCTTCGGGCTTCCAAATTTGTGGCCGCTCCCTGCGCATACCCTGGTCATACTCATCTTCCTGGGTGGGCATATCCTGCCCTATACAACTACTCCGGCCATATAGTCATTTGATCCGATACGGTTTGAGCCATATACCATTGACATATCCTGGGAGCATATCGCCACGTAGGGTAGCTAGCCTAACAACTCTACCATCCATGAGTTTCTTAACAGTGTAGGGACCCAGCTAGTGCTGTCAGAATTTCCCTGGGTGTTTCGCAAACTGGATATCATATAAGAGGACCAACTCACCCTCTGCAAATGTCTTTTTGTGAATATGTCGATCATGCCATGCCTTATCGCAGGCCTTCTAGACCTGTTGATGGAAATTAGCAATAAACCGATCTTCCTCCAAAACCATAAGCTATACTAAACGCTCCTCCATGACTGCAGGTTCTGCCATGTTCGTAAATGTTGCGATACGTAGACTAGGAACAATATACTCCATCGGCATAATGGCCTCCTTACCATAGACCATCCTGAATGGGGTTTTCCCTATTAGCTTCTTGCAGGTCATCCAATAGGACCAAAGAACCGCTGGGATGCGCACGTCCCAATCACTGCAATCGGCGTTGCAGACCTTGGTCAATGCTTGATCCAAGATTTTGTTAAAAGCCTCGACCGCACCGTTAGCCTATGGATGATATGGGGTGCTCTTCACATGATGGATCCGGAATTCCTCAGTCAGAGCTTGTATTTTTTCATTAACAAAGTGCGTACCTCTATCACTCATAAGGATCTTTGGACATCCGAATCTAGTCAGAATTTGCTCAAAGATGAAGTGCGCAACAATATATGCAGTATAATCCTTCACTGCTTGTGCTTCGGCCCACCTGGTTACATAATCAATGGTAGTAATTATGTAGCACGCACCCGTCTTCTTTCTTGGTGGGTTCATCGATCCCACAAAGTCGATGGCCCATTTGTTGAAGGCTTGTAGAGCCATTTGTGGTTGTAGAGGCATTTCATCTCTGTGTGAAGGCCTTCTTGTCCATTGGCGTGTATCACATGCTTTACAATAGTCGTGGGAGTCACTATGCAGGGTAGGCCACCATAGCCCAGCTCGCAAGATCTTTTGTACCGCCACCTTGCCTGCGTAGTGACCTCCTGCTATGCCTTCATGAGATTCTACCAAGATAGCGTGCCTTTCATGCTCCAGAACATATCTGTGCAGCAGCTCATTAGCCCCTAGTTTATATAATTGACTTGCGATAATGGTAAAATCTGCCGCTCGGGTAACCAATTCCTTCTTTTGTTGTACCGAGTATTCTATAGGTGCCATGCTTGTAGTCAGGAATTGAATGATATCAGCGAAGTGTGCATCAATGACCTTAATGGAAAATAGCTGCGCATCAGGCAAGACTTCCTCGAGGTTAGTGGGTTCCTCGCCCGTCTCAATTTGGGACAAGTGATCCGGCCCAATATTCAACTTCCCTGTTTTGACTATGATTTCAAAATCGTATTCCTGAAACAACAACAACCATCTGCAGATTCCCCCCCCCCCCCAACATAGGCTTGTTTACCAAGTACTTTAAAGCCGAATGATCTGTAAACATTTTAAAGTGTCCTCTTAATAGGTAGTGCCGATACTTATGTAGTGCATAGACCATGGCCAATCCTTCCATCTCTGTGGTGGCATAATTGCGCTCTGCACTCGAGAGTTTTTGACTAGCAAATGTGATTGGGTGATCAATGTCTCCGGTGCTAGGCTGCGTAAGGACCGCTCCCAGGGCAATCCCTGAAGCATCAACATGAACATGAAATACCTTCACCCAATCAGGAAAAATAAGAATAGGTGCAGAGACCATCTTTTCCTTGAGTAGCTCAAAGCTCTTCTAGCACTCGTCATCCAAAAAGAATGAAACATCCTTCTTAAGCAGCTTTTCCAGGGGTGCTGTGATTAGTGCGTATCCCTGAATGTATTTTCTGTAGTAGCCTGTGTGTCCAAGGATTGAACGCAGTTGTTTCTCAGTCGTAGGTACCGCCAGATTGATAATAACTACTACTTTTGCAGGGTCCACCATCAACCCTTGTCAGCAAACTATGTGTCCGAGCAAGATTCCGAAGGGTACACAGAAGATACATTGCTTGATATTTAGGGAAATCAGGTGTTTCCGACAGGCATCCAGCATCATGCGCAGGTTTGAAACGTGCACCTTTACCAGGCCAAAGACAGTCCAATCATCGAAATACACTTGAATTTGTGGATTAATTCCTTGAACACTGTGACAATGACCCGTGAGAAGATAGTAGGGGCATTCTTGAGTCCAAACGGCATGAATGTATACTGGAAGGATCCCCATTCAGTGGAAAATGTAGTTTTGTTGCGATATTTTGATGCGATTATGATCTGATGGTATCCTGAGAACCCATCAGTGAATGAATACGCTTCCTGGCCTCCTATACTATCCAGGATCTTATCAGAGAATTGTGTAAGAAATGGGTCATGTACGTAGGCGTCATTTAGTTTGCATAAGTCCAAACAGATGCATATTTCTCCCTTTATTTTCTTTTCCTAAACCACCATTAGACTTACCCAATCCGACTGTTCGACTAGCTCAATAATACCTGCAGCAAGCATTTTATCGATTTCTTCCTTAACCTTATGCTTGTACTTAGGGTTCATCCGATAGGGCCGCTGCTTTACAGGACGCACATCCAGTTTTAACATGATGCGCATAACCCCAAGGTCCCCTGTGATCCCTTTGAGCTCGGAAAACTTTGTGGGGAATAAGTCTTGATATTATGTGAGCAATTCAACAAATTTTCTTATAGTGTCATCATCCCAGTAGTCCCCAATTTTAGCCAACTTAGGCTGCTCTGCTGTGCCAATGTTGATTTCCCGCAGTTTCAAAGGCTTCGTCACATCCCCAGTCTGTAATGGAGGTCCCGCAACTGTGTGCTCCCTTCTGATTCTGGGATAGAGATATTGCGTGGATTATCATCGTATTCTTCTATTGTTATATTGCGACAATTGACAATATCCTGCATCTGCGTTTCCCATGTTGGCGCCCTGAATATTGCAGAGGAGATGGATTCTCCAAACACAAACGTATCTATATCTTGCAGAGCTTCATCAAGCACCTCTGAACCCCCTATCATTCCGAATGATCTTATGAATTCATCCTTCAGAGTTCCCCAGTGGTGGGTGCATTGATGTAGCTCCGCATCTAGGTACCATGCAGTAGGGATTGGACCTAACGCATGAATGAACAAGTTAACCCATTCGTTTGTAGTTCGGTCGCCCCACTTCTCTATCCAAGCAACCAAGTGTTCACGCGGATCCCTTAGGCCAAGGAATGTCTTGACATGCACCTCAGCTAGAGGCTCAAATTGCAGGATCATCATGTCCCGACAGTCCTCCCAGTCCTGGAACACCCCCTTATGCGTATCCCACCATCTTGCAGGTGTTGCGCGCATGTCTAGATTAAGGGCCCATAACCTTCGTTCTCTGGGAACCTTAGCTTCGAAGGTTCGCAAAATTTCCCTTACACTACCAGACCCATCAAAATAGGGTATTTCTCTTACCTCGGAGGATATGCAACTGAAGTCCCTTGTTATTCGCAGGCAGAACAGCGCAGAGACATCATGCAGCCGCTTTTGCCAAATTTCCATTTCCTCTTTGGAGTCGGAGAAGCACTCGCTATATCCTTCCCAGCAAAGCATATCATCAATCGTAGGATTGATCCAGTCTTCGTCCCTTGCAGTTAGCTTATAGATGTGATCCACCTCTTCTTCCTCATGCACCGGCTCTGCATACCTTTCTCCTTCTGTGATGTCTAGTGGTACTATCACCCATGTTCCTTCACTTTCAAATACCATGCTCATTTTTTTTAAGTTGATAATACCGCCCATATCTATGGCCCAGTCCAATCCTAGGAGCGCCGGGTAAGGGTCTGCATCTTCTACAATTTGAATGACTTCAAAGTCATCCCGGACCTTAACTCCTGCGATATCTACCACGATCTTCGACAGTCTTCCTAATGGGATGATCTTTTGCTGGTTGGCCATGCACAGCTGGATAGTGGACCACTCCAAATTAGATTCCCCCATTCGCACCCAAGTCTGTTTAGGGAGGACATTCGCATCCGATCCCAAGTCTAGAATAACCTGATCCATCTAATAATCACCGATTTTCACGGTCAACCACATCTCTAGACTAGTGCGTCTCTTAAGCTTATAGAGTTTGTGTACATCCTTAATTTCCATGGCTGGGGTTGTCTTTTCTGCGTAGCTATCTATCAAAGCTTGAAGGTTTTCTACGGCCCTTTGGCTGTGCAACAACTTCATACATGGCTGCAGGAATGGTTTGACCTCATCATCTGCTCTGAGGTTCGCAGGGGCTTGATGAGTAGGTGCCTCATCTTTAGCAAAGTCTTGGCGAGCTGCAACAAAAGTTTCTTTTTCTTTCTGTATGTCCAAAACTTCTAGTTTAACAACCTCTTTATGGATGAGAGGCTCCACCTCAGCTTTCTCTGCAGCTACTCTAGTGGCCATGCCATTGCGTGTCATAACATTAACACTTGGTCCTTCATATCGAGGTTCCGCTTTGACCCTTTGTACATTCTGCGTAAGTGTCTACTACTTCTCCTGCATCTTGGCTATCAGAATTGGGCAATCTTCAACCACGTGGTCCAATTGTCTACAGTATCTGCAAGATTGTCTTGCAGGGTTCGTGCAATCCCTTGCGAAGTGGCCTATTTCTCCACAGTTATAGCAAATCAGTTTCCTTCTCACCCTACCCGCGCTTCCACCTCGGCCCCCTCCCTTGCCTGGAGAACCACCTATGCCTGAGGGGGATCTTGGTGATGACTTATCCACCTATATCCTATATATATTTCCTCGATCTATCATTAGATCGTACGTTCAACATTTCTGTTCATCATGGCCTACAGATCTATAGAACCTGCACCATTGTTGCTTTATTTCTGGGACATATGCAGCAAGGCGGGGGCAGTGGTTGGTGTCGTGCAGCACATCAACATGACAATCATCGCACCAAAGCACCAAACTGGGTCCTGCAGCTTCCCTGGGTCACAACGGACTGGGTCCCCCAGCCTGTATGTAGTCTGCTAGCAGAGGACAGTTATCCTTGGTGTGTCCATTCACCCTGCATCGTATGGACCATGTTTCAGGGCTAGCCTCCGTTTCATGCTCCTTTCGTAGATTTTGGATCTCCATATGCATTACTTCTAGCTGGCCTTGTATCTGCTCTACTCCTAACTGGGTATCATCTCTTGGCGCAACTTCTAGCTTCATCGCAATTTCCAAGGCCTTTTCCTGCGATTCAATGGCTTGATGTCCCATTTGTACGCGCAGGTGGGGCAACAACATAGCGATGAACCACTCCGTGTGCTGTCTATCATCGTACAGAAATCCTCCTTCTCTAATTACCTTCTTCAACAGTTGTTCGGCCTCCCATACGGACTCAGATGGTCCTTGCTTGAAATCATTCAGATCGTTCACTATCTACGAGTAGGACTTGGGCTTCTTGAATTGCTGCTTTAAGGCATTCTTAATCTCCTCGATGGTGGCGTTCACATGCTGGTTGATGTATCCCATATACCAGTCCAAAGCCCTTCCCTCAAAGGCTAGGGACAGCTACGCCCTCTTTACCGCATCACTAGCTACGTTCTGCACAGTCCATACTGATCCTGCAACGAACCAGAACCAGTCCATATCTTCATCCCCTACGCCCTTGAAGGTGGGTAGCTTCATGTGCAAGGCCATATTATCTTACGGTGGCGGCGGAGGTGAATTCTTACCCCTATGAGGGTTTTATGGTGGCGTAGACAGAGAGCTATGCATAGCAGAACTTCTTACTAGATTATAGATAGATCGATCCCCTTCTTGATTGGTTCTGTAGTATTTACCACTACATGTTGTACCCTCACTTTTATCGGAGCTCATTCACACTGTATGACTACACAAGATACTCTTTTCACACAATAAGATCTTAATCAGTAATGGCAGAGTTTTCAAAAAATTATCCCAGAAACCCTTGAAGAATATTCATTCCTCCTCAAAGTAGGACACAACTTAATCAATTGCAAATTCTGTCACAATCCCTCCTTAATTTCTTTCTTCTTAGGTTTCCAATATTATTTTTGTATTACCCGATCTCTCTCTCAAAATGCTCCCGGTCTAGGCAAAGGAACCATTTGTTGGCTCGAGGGGTCCTAACCCAGGTTCAGAGGTTAAGATTTGCCAACAAACCCCTATACTACTGGCCCTTTCGGCAGTGACCTGCTTGCGCAGGCCAAATTCTCAACCAAAGAAGTATGGGAGGGTGCTAGAACCAGGTTTCCACACGCTGAGAGAGAGCAGGTAAGTAAAATAGGGCTGCGTTCCCAGCTCAACAGCTCAGATCTAGTTACAGTCTTATATCACAGAGCTCATATCTACTAACTATCTTCGCATCCACGTGTGCAACACTGATCTATCAATACAAAAACTATAATCACAGTAATCAACAGATCATAGGTTTAGGAACAAGGATATTCTCACAGCTATTAAACATATATATTCACAGGTTTGTCAATAGTCCACAGTTACTAGAGTTATTATCAGCCATAGATTAAATCAACACCTTCGCATCAGCAATAAGTAAGATCATAAATGCATAAACAATAGATCACAGGAATAATCTGTATTATAACAATGAATAGTCAACCATATATCCAACAGTTCGCATCAACAGTAATACATAAACTCAGATAATGCAGAGATACTATAACCAGATTCACATATATTAGCATCCAAAACCCAATACAATCCAACTTAGCATGCGCACACAGCCAGCAGGGTTCGCA
The DNA here is from genome assembly GCA_034641835.2 of Pinus albicaulis. NCBI lineage: Eukaryota > Viridiplantae > Streptophyta > Pinopsida > Pinales > Pinaceae > Pinus > Pinus albicaulis. The sequence goes on from CM076583.1 coordinate 84,965,826, forward strand.
CACAGTAGGATTGAGGATCTCCACGCACACAACCAGCAGGAGTCCTTACCCTAGCAACCCAAACAGATCTAACACTTTGCAACTATCATCAATCTCTACTCTTTCCTACTTATGACTAAAAAAAGGTTCATCTATTTATACCGATTTATCCTATGCATCCAATGGTCCGCAAACCATGGTTGGTAGACTCTTGGTCTACCCTTGACCCATTATAATGCATTAGGGGCTTTGACCCACCCCAAAACCCCTACGTTAGACTAATTAAGACCAAAATATACAAAACTTATACAAAATCACAACTTTTACGGGACCTTGTTCCAACATAGATGTATAAATGGAAGTTGGAGCATGTAATCATGAATTCCAAGTGATCATACAACTAGAAAAATAGAGAGAAAGTAAAAGGATGATATAAGAAACATACATAAGAACACATAGAAGAATCTCAGGTCTGAAATAAGCTGCTGCAACTGTATATTACTGATAGACAAAGATTACAAGAGTAGTGCCTTCATAACATCTCCCAACCCCTTCTAACTCTAAAAGTCAGTCATTTATAGAATAAGGACTCATACAAATGATATGCCACCTTCCTAGCTTTGAATCCCCACCTCAGAGACCTATTTCAAACATGATTCTATCACTTGGAGACTTCCTAGGGATATTTTTGTTTTGCAGAGTTTGAATACAAAAAGGACTCTTCTTTCATTAATAGTTCAACAAATAAATTTAATAACCCTTATAAACTGAAAAAAAATAATTTTCTGAGTGTAATAGAGTGCTGATGTGTCATTATGCCACGTGCATGTTGATATGGACCTCCTCCAAGTCGAATTTTTACAATTTTTTCACAAATCTGGTTAGTGAAAATTCTGAAAAAATAGGCTTCAAAGATGAGTGTATAATTTCCACACCCTAATAGATTTTTAGAAACCGAGGGAGGTTTTTATAGATGGACCTGCGCTGAAGAAAAACCTCTTTCATATTTATAAAATAATTTTTTATTTTCTTAGAAACCGTAAAAAACAAATCACTACGAAAACTAGGCAGTTTCGTAGCCTGCTTTTGTAGCATCCAAAAATAGCTTTTGCACTCAAAAGTTCTGCTCTTTGGCTGTTCTAGGGTGTCCATCATGACTTGAAACCTCATCCCTACCATAAAATCTCCTTTAAAACCACAAAAAGTGGTCTTAAAGGGAAAAATACAGCTATAGGTGTTTTCGTAGCGTTTTCCCGGCTTTAAGCCTAGGAAATGCTACGAAACTGTGGAAAACTGTGCAATTTCTAGATTTTGAATTTGCCTAAAAAAAGTAACCTCCAGCTGTAGAAAATTGGTCTTCAACATACAATTAACCTCTTATAACACAATCAAACTCAATTTAAGAGCCTTGAGGTGTTTCCTCTTCAAAAAACATCCTTTTCACCTTTAGCAAGTTTATTCATCACTAACATGACTTTGTTTTTTCTGAAAACATAGGGTTTAGAGATGAGATATTTTCTCCCTATCCTTGATATATATTTCAAAAATGAAGGAGGTTTTTGTAGGTCAATATTTATTGAAGAAAAACCCCTCTTTTTTTTTTGAAACACATCTCCAGCTATCTAGAATCTGCATTCTAAAAACATGTATAAAACGGGAAAATTCTGCATTCTGAAAATAGGGCTGAAAGACGTCCCTGTATCTCCCAATTTGTGGCACCTTTGAGAAAAGTGAAAGAGGTTATTTTTATTTGATATGTTATTGAAAATAATCTCTCTCAGTGTATTAAAATACTTCTCTTTTTGCCCATAAACGTCCCTTTAAGTTGACTGCTCAAAGTCAGAAAACAAAGAAATGCTTCATATTCGGTACGAAACTATCAACAGTTTCGTAGAGTTTTCAGCCTATTTTACATTGAATTCACTACAAAAGTAGGGATTCTTGGCTAAAATTACCTTTTTAGAGTTGTAAGCTTGGGAAATGAAATATGTTAGCAAATGATGACTGATGGAACATGATGTGACCTATATGGAGGTGGTTTTGAGATGAAATGAGGGTGGTCTTGAATCTTAGGATATGTTAAATATGAAAAAATGAAATTTCCTATGCCAACTTGAAAAAGGTTTAAGGAGACCTTACCCTTTTGAGGAGTGAACTGTATGACCATGTCAAGTAATGACTCACAAAATTATGAGTGATAACAATGGCTACACTTGGGATGGTGTGCCCCTGTGGTACACCAAAGAACCTGTAGTTCCAGTGCCCTCCATCTTCTTGGAAATAAAAACTCTGAAATTTATGAAAACTTCGCCAAGCTCTTATGGCCTTCTCCCCAGGCTTAAGCTTGATGATTACTACTGAAAAACCAAATATATACATACTGAAAAGATGCTCAGTCTACTTGAGATTATTCACACACGATCCTACCTACCCTAACAACTGCAATATTCATGTTTGATTCAAGCAACATGAAACTTCCAATGAAGCTAGTCATTGATATGATCTGACACTTGAACCTCTTGATTTCACTTGAAACAAAAGTAAACCGGATACTGAAATGACCAAGGCAACATAAAATGTATCTAATCTTCATAATGAAAATATAACTGGAAATTTGAACTGTAGAACTCTTCCATGTAGTCAGCTATAGGATCATAGAAGACATAATCTGTTTGATGATTCTAAAGACATTCTGCAACTTTGGACAACTCATATATGCTTAGCTCAGCAACACAAGATTTCAGTTGTGTGCTATCAAACTGATTTTCAAAAACAGGGTATTCTTCCTCAATCTCAAAAAAAAAGGGTAGAAGCACCCTCTCTTTGTGTTATGGCATTAAATTTTTTTGAAAAGACTGATCTTGATCATGAAGACTATAATATTGAATTTGATCTTCTAAAATTTTAATGTCTTTTTCAATTTTCATAGAAATTTCATCAAAAAATTGAATCTTATCTTCTGAATTGCACTCAAATGACATTAAATAAGAAGACAAGGACAAAGAAATATTTTCACCCACTTCCTCATTAGTGTGATCATTATTCGATGTAGGATGATGCAAGGAATGACATGAAGAATAAAATTCTTCCTTTACCTGAGGATTATAGCAATTATCTTCCAATATTTACTCTTGTTGTTTGAAATGATTCTCATACTCCTGATGATCAAAAGACTAACAAGTCTGCTGCAATTTTTCATCAAACTCAGAGGATGTAACATGATTTTCATAAATAAAATCCTGTTGGGTTTCATTTTCATTTAAGAGAGAGGCTATCCTTTTTTCTTGGTGATGAAATGGAGTTTCACAAAGGGCCTCTAAAATTTCCTCATCCATAAACTCATCATCTTCATAGAAATTCTCCAAATATTCAATAAAACTCACACAATGTTTACAGAAATCTTTGACCAGAAATAAGGAGGGATGACGCTCTTCATACATCTCATAAAATGCAACATGGAAATAAAAAAGAGAATATAATGAATCATTTGGTAGGCTTTCGTACCAATACCATGGTTTTCCTTCTAAAGTCACCATAAACATCTTCATGAGACAATCCTCAAGGAACTGAACCTTAAGTCTGTGTACATGCATATGTAATCTAACTAAATGAAGAGAAACATTGTATTTCTTTTCATATTTAAATATGGGAAGATCAGTTAACCATTTGACCTTTGGCATAGGATTTGGAAAACCAGGGATGTGAGACCGATTCATAGGGGCATACCTCGCATTTATTCTTGCAATGGAACTCATCTTGGAACTTCATCAAGCTACTGATCCTCAAGCAATGGAGTCACCTTCCAATTGATTATTTGATGTGTGGAGTCGCCATAGTAGAAATATAGCCAATATGTGCCTAAGTGTCTGCTGCTCTCAGACCTTAGAACTGAAACTTTGTCGTTCTTCCCAAGGAAAATTTATGCCTTCGGCCCCTGACAACGGCGCCAAAATGTTATCACCAAATTGAGTCCTCTTGGGCTGCTTCAATGGTAAACTTGGAGTAACTATTTCAAACCACTTGTAACTGGAAATTAGCCTTTCCAGTCTGAGAGGGCTCTCTTAAAGGATAATGGATATTCAATGAACAACTTAAAATCATATGGCTAACTCTAAATTGGATTGAATGTGTTTTTGTGTAGGTGAAAGATGTATAAGGTTTACTACCATTGGGCTTATGGAGTCAATATGAAAAATCAGTCACAAGAAAATCTATCTCATGGAAGATGAGGGAATTGAATTCTTATAAAACCATACATGAAGGATAGAACAACAAGCTATATGCATACAGGAATTTGGAGCATGTCACCATGAATTCCAAGTGATTATACATAAGCAAACTAATAAAACATGACAAAACAATAGACTAGATGTATAAATGGAAGTTGGAGCATGTAATCATGAATTCCAAGTGATCATAAAACTAGAAAAATAGAGAGAAAGTAAAAGGCTGATATAAAAAACATACATAAGAACACATAGAAGAATCTTAGGTCTGAAATAAGTTGCTGCAACTGTATATTACTGATAGACAAAGATTACAAGAGTAGTTCCTTCATAACATCTCCCAACCCCTTCTAACTCTAAAACTCAGTCCTTTATAGAATAAGGACTCATACAAATGATATGCCACCTTCCTAGCTTCGAATCCCCACCTCAGAGACCTATTTCAAACATGATTCTATCACTTGGAGACTTCCTAGGGATATTTCTGTTTTGCAGAGTTTGAATACAAAAAGGACTCTTCTTTCATTAATAGTTTAACAGATCAATTTAATAACCCTTATAAACTGCAACCAACTAATTTTATGAGTGTAATAGAGTGCTGATGTGTCATTATTCCACGTGGATGCTGAACTGGACCTCATCCAAGTCGCTTTTTTACAATTTTTTCACAAATCTGGTTAGTGAAAATTCTGAAACAATAGGCTTCAAAGATGAATGTATAATTTCCAAAACCTGATCTATTTTTAGAAACTAATAGAGGTTTTTGTATATGGACCTGTGCTAAAGAAAAACCTCTTTCATATTTCCAAAATAATTTTTCATTTTCTCAGAAACCTTAAAAAAAAACTCGCTACGAAAACTGGGCAGTTTCATAGCGTGCTTTTGTAGCATCCAAAAATAGCTTTTGCACTCAAAATTTCTGGTCTTTGGCTGTTCCAGGGTGTCCATCATGACTTGAAACCTAATCCATACCATTTTCTCTCCTTGAAAACCACAAAAAGTGGTCTTAAAGGCAAAAAGAAAGCTACATGTGTTTTCGTAGCATTTTCCTAGATTTAAGCCTAGGAAACGCTACGAAACTGTGGAAAACTATGCAATTTCCAGATTTTGACTTTGCCTCAAAAAAGTAACCTCCAGCTGATAAAATTGGTCTTAAACATGCCATTAACCTATTATAACATAATCAAACTCAATTTAAGAGCCTTGAGGTGTTTCCTCTTCAAAAAACTTCCTTTTCACCTTTAGCAAGTTTATTCATCACTAAAAGACTTTGTTTTTTCTGAAGCAATATGGTTCAGAGATGAGATCTTTTATCCCTATCCTTGATAGATATTGCAAAAATGAAGGAGGTTTTTGTAGGGAAGTATGTCTTGAAGAAAAATTTCTCTTGGGTTTTTGAAACACATCTCCAGCTGTGCATAATATGTATTATAAAAACATGTATAAAACAGGAAAATTCTGCATTATGAAAATAGGGATGAAAGACATCCCTGTATCTCCAAATTTGTAGCACCTTTGAGAAAAGTGAAAGAGGTTATTGTTATTTTATATGTTCTTGAAAATAAAATATCTTAGTTTCTTAAAATACTTCTCTATTTTCCCGGAAACCATCCTTGAAGTTGACTGCTCAAAGTCAGAAAACAGAGAAATGCTTTATATTCACTACGAAACTATTAATAGTTTCATAGCGTTTTTTGCCTATTTTACACCAAATTCACTACGAAAGTAGGGATTCTTGGATAAAATGACCTTTTCAGAGTTGTAAGCTTGGGAAATGAAATATGTCAGCAAATGATGACCGATAGAACATGATGTGACCTATATGGAGGTGGTTTTGAGATGAAATGAGGGTGGTCTTGAAACTTAGGATAGGTTAAATATGAAAAAATGAAATTTCCTATGCCAACTTCAAAAAGGTTTAAGGAGACCTTACCCTTTTGAGGAGTGAAATATATGACCATGTCAAGTAATGAATCACAAAATTATGAGTGATAACAGACCACATCATCAACGTGAGGTTGTAGCTTTGGTTTGACCGAATTAGTCTTTAGTGCCAATATGTCTAGAAACTTATCATAGAGAAATACTTATTGTGAGTAAATTAGTTTGAGTCATTGAGCTCTAAATATATATTTCTATTCAATGTAAAATCCCAAGAGTGACACATATTTTTAAATTGGTCGCTGTAGAGACTTTAAGAACCACTCTAACAAAAAAGTAATTAGGAAATTTTGCCTTAATTATTTTCTTTCTCCTCCACCATTCTTGAATACGGTCAGAGATATGATTAGATTTATCCTATTTGAAGTTAGCTAGGAGATTAGTCTTGAAATCATACCTCAAACGCAAGTTTCAATGGTTCATGAATACTATAGATGAATCATTAAAGGTAAAAAATGAACCCATCTTGAGTTCAATATACCACTTCACTACATTTTTGGTCAAGGCACATTGAAAATGTCTTTAATTTGATTGAATCATCGATCAACAAGTTTGAGGAACACCAAAGGTAAAAAGTGGTAATATGATTTGTTATATCCTTGCAAACTTACCTTCAAACTTTGTGATGCTTGATTGAAGTTTGTTTGGGAGAAACAAATTTTTATGATTGTAATGCACTAGGTCATTTGTCAAGTTTTAAAGATCCAGTAAATCTAAATTTTCTAGAAAAGGAAGGTGCAACTAAGCCATTAGGTTCCAATCCCAAAGAGGAGGAACACTTGATGGAATGAAACTAGGAAAATAGAAGTCTAGGTTTTGAATGGCCCTAGGATTCTAGTGGTTCTTCATAGAAGTAATCGAGTTCAAATTAAGAGGTTTATTCCTAGGACCAATGGAAAGGAAACCTACACTAGTGGGATTGCCAAAATAATGAGAGGGGTTTCTCCTTGCCAACATTCCATAAGAAGGATGAACCCCTTGGGATAGTATTCCAAAAATTAGTGATTGGTAGGGACCCTCTTGACATCCAAAAGTGAGGGAAGACATTACTCCCCATGTTGAACAAAAAGTGGAGATGTGATGCCACCCATCGAACTACTATAAGGTGGAAAAATTCCACCCATTTTCGCCACAAATCCCTGGAAGGGATTCCCCTTGATGAGTAGTTTCAGATCTTGATCAAATTCTCCTTCTTCACTATTTGACAATCCATTCCTATATTCATGAGTATAATAACTTTTCCTATTGTCACTTCGTATCCTATTACCTTTTTCTATATCCTTTCCCTTGTCATGATTATCTTTATGGGGACATTCAACAGCATAATGACCCACTCTTCCACAAGCAAAACATTTGAAGGGAAGATTACCTCTGAACCTTCTAGTGCCAAGTTGAAGTTTCTTTACAAAATTTACCTCATCTTCTTCTGATACATACCCCGATTCTTTTTGTTCTTTCATTTCGTAGTAGCTTTAAATACGACTTCTCTGACTTCAGAAGGACCTCCTTTTCTTATCTCAAAAGAAACCAGGATCCCATGAAGTTGAACACAGTAATAGTCCGCATATCATGTTTATCTTAAATAGCAAACAATTTTGACTCGAATTTAGGAGTTAGAGATCTTAATATTTTCTCTACTAAAGTTTTGTATTTTATGTCTTCACCCATATTTCTCATACGATTTACGATCACATCTAGACGGAGAAAGAAACTAGCAATACTTTCATCATTATGAATTCTGAGATTTTCACATTGAATTCTGAGAGATTAGAACATTTTACCTTGGCATTGCCTTCATAGCTTAGAATTATTTTTTTCCATATCTCCTTTGTTGTATCTAACTGCATAACCTTGAAAAATTCTGATTCGGTTAGGCTTCCCAATAATGGATTGGCAATTTTCGCATTGGTTTCATAGTTCTTCTTTGTTGCTGGATCTTGGGAACTACAATTGGATATTGGTAACCTCATTCAAAAATTTCCCAAACATCTACTCCAAGAGACTGAAAATATGATCTTTTTCTTGTCTTCCAGAAGATTAAATTTTTTCCATTGAAGAGTGGTAGTCTGATAGATGTTGTTCCATCTTGATTGCTCATGTTGGTAGAATTCCTTCTAGCGATCAAGCTTCTTTAGAAGGACCTGACATTAGAGACCTTTTGAGGTCTAAAATGGGTCTCCTAAGAAAAATGTACAACCAAAATAAACTTTATAAGAACCAATAGGATTCAAGATGATAATGTCAACCATGGTGGATGATTCACCATTGTTGGGGTAAAAAAGTAAAAAGATTAAAAAATAATAAAATAATAAAACTACTTTTTTTCTACTTGTATTTTCAACTTATCTCCCTAAAGTTTTACTCAAATTTCAAGAGCGAGTACTCGTTGGATGCAAAATTTAATTTCTCATCCAAGGAGTATCCATGTTGCATACTTTTGATGGAGCCTGCTACACGAAAAATGAGAAATACATGAAAACACGTGATTACAATCACATTTTTCATGTATTTCTAATTTTTCGTGTAGTAGGGTCCATTGAAAGTATGCAACATGGGTACTCCTTGGATGATGAATCAAATTCTGCATCCAACGAGTTTTCCCGCTCGGAATTTGAGTAAACCCATAGGGAGATAAGTTGAAAATATGAGTTGAAAAACTAGTTTTTTATTTTTTTCCCTCTAAAATTTGATGATGTAATCTAATCTTATTTTATTATTTCCACTATTATTTTATAATTTCCTTAGGAGGCCCATTCTAGAACTCAAAATTCCCCTAATGTAGGATACCAATTGTTGGGAAAAGTACTGAGGGCGCGGGGGGGGGGGGGGGTGTGAATCAATATTTAAAACTTATACAATCTATTCTTTACTTTACTGATTTCTATATACGAGTTCACTTAATCCAACTACCGTATAGACACATATTTCTTTAAGGAAACTTGTGTATGCCCAATGAACTTATTATTTAGATAAATATTCAGTAACTTTACTTAGACCGGTGCTTCATTCATTCATCAGAAATTTAGTAAGCAGTAAACATGTGCAGTAAGAACATAATAAATCATCATACATAAGCAACACACATGAACACCAGGATTTAAGGTGGAAACCCAATTTGGGAGAAAACCACCACTGCTGTCATCTCTGTCTTCAATATTTATTATATAGAAAATTTCTTACAGTCTTGTACTAATGCAAACTCATACCGACACGCAGGCACCGACCTGCAGAAGGCTGCAACCATCTCTCATTCTCTAGATACTATTGGAAGGGAGCTTGTTGGAGCAGGGGCCCCTAACAGCAATTTTGATTTAATTTTATAATATCTTGTAATAGTTTAGTCTGGCGCAGGGGCTTTGGGGCAGGTCAAAGCCCCTAATGAATTGTAATGGGTCAAAGAGTAGACCAAGGGTCCGCAAACCAAAATTTGCAGACCATAGAGTAGTGCAGGCTAATATAATATAAATAGATGGATAGATCGAGTCTAGAAGCAAGTTTTGTTGAAGTCTGGATACGAATGTTAGATCTGTAATAATTTTTGTGTGGATTTGTCTGGGAAGGGCTCCTACTGGCTGTGTGCGTAGAGACCCTAATTCATGTTGTGTGCAGACACCTTTGGCTGTGTGCATGGGCTGGTAAAGAGTATGTAAGCGGAAGTTGAAGTTTTAATGAATGAGAAGACCGTTTTGCCGATATCTGTGTATCTTTGTGTTATATTATTGGTTGCGTTGTATGCTGATTTTCAAGATTATGCCTGTGTATTGAATACTGTTAGTTAAATTGATGCGAACGTGGATGAAAAGCCTTAGGGAGTAATGAATGCATAAATCTGGTTATGTTTTGTCACCTTTCTTCTGTTAACTAGTTTATCTTATGATTTACGGGCTTCGCACAAACTATTCAGTCAAGTATATGGGTTGAGGGTTTTCTTGGTTAAGGTTTCTTCAGTGCAGACCTATTAGATCTGAAGGTGCCCACTTTAATTAACTTTCTCTCTCTCAGGGTGCAGAAAGCTGGTTCCAACACCCTCCCATACTACTTCGGGTGAGACCTTGACTTACGCAAGCAGGCCATCGCCGAAAAGGCCAGTAGTATAGGGGTTTTTTGGTAAACCTTAAATCTGAACCTGGGTCAAGATCCCTCAGACCAACAAATGGTTTCGTTGCTGGGACCGGGAGAATTTTGAGAGAGAGATTGGGTAATGTCACGGGGTCATTGGTATCCATTAAATCTTGAACTCAAGGACTGGTTTGAAAGCAGATTTAGGATTTTTCCCTAAAATAAAACAAAAGTAAGAAGCTATCTGTCGAAGAGTGGAAGAATAAATATATTTTTACAGAGGTACACGAGATCTTCTTCGTAACCTTTGCACACGAACTACAGGAGTGGCTAGCAAGGTTAGCGGAATCTCAAACCAGTTGGAAAGATGATAAGGTCACACAGTGGACCCCTGAGCTGATCCAACAGTTGGAGAATACTGATAACAAAATCATCCGGACTGTAGATCACTAGGTTGATAATGTGTTGGGTGGATTTATAATTGAGTTTGCAGTAGATCATTTTGTGTCCTATTCTGAGGCTGAGCGAAGGTTTTTCAGAGGATTTAGGGGCAAGTTCTTACAAACATTGTTGTTGTTAATTAAGATGCTATTGTGTGAAAGGGTGTCATGTGCAGTCATACTAAGTGAATGACCTCCGATCAGAGTGGAGGCACGACGCGAAGTAGTAAATACTACCAAGTTAATCAAGAAGGGGATAGATCAGTTTACAATCCTCTAAGGGATCCACCTGATCTAAATGAAGGTAGGGTTGCAGACGCAGAGACCAGTCCTCCGACTATGCCACCATAAAACTTGCGCAAAGGTAAGAATTCTCTTACCCCACCTCCACCACCACCCGCGGACAACATGGCCGCAAAAATGAAGCTACTCACTTTTAAGGGTGTGGGGGATGAGGATATGGATCAATTTTGGTTCATGGAAAACACAGTGTGGGTTGCGCAGAATGTTAATAATGATGCAGTAAAAGGAGCGCAGTTATCAATAGCCTTTGAAGGGCGGGATCTGGATTGGTTCATGACATATTTTACTCAACATGTGAATCCTACAATCCAGGAGATCAAGGATGCCCTGAAGCAACAATTTTGAAAACCTAAGTCGTATTCTCAATGTGTAGTAAAGTTAAAAGATATGAAGCAAGGACCTAAAGAGTCTATCTGGGAAGCTGACCAGCGGTTGAAGAAAGTCATTAGTGAAGAAGGATTTTTTTATGAGAACAAACATCATAAGGAATGGTTCATCGCCATGCTATTACCACATCTCCGCGTACCTATGGGTCAACAGAAGATTGATTCACAAGAAGAGGCCCTAGATATTTCCATGAAGCTAGAGGCTGTGCTAAGGGACGATGCTCAATTTGGGGCACTGCAGATCCAGAGCTAGCTAGAGGCGATTGTGTCCGCATGGATCATTAAGTTGGTAGAACAGTTTGATTGGGTATCCCAATGGTAGTCCAAGAAAAGAAAACCAAAGGAGAGATAAGGATCTGCGTAGATCTACGCAAACTGAATGATACATGCATGCATGATCCCTTTCCTACACCGTTCTCCAATGAAATCTTGGATAATGTGGGATGACAAGAAGCATGTCCATTCATTGATGGGTTTTGAAGGTACCATCTGATCAAAATTGCACCTGAAGACCGCAACAAGACAAACTTCACAACTGAATGGGGCTCCTTCCAGTATGTTGTCATGCCATTCGAACTGAAGAATGCCCCTACCATTTTCTCGCGTGTCGTTGTAGTAGTATTTAAAGAATTCATCCATAATTTTTTGGAGGTTTATTTTTATGATTGGATAATATTCGGATTGGTAAAGAAGCATGTGTCGAACCTGCGCATGATGTTGGATACCTGCAGAAAACACCAGATCTCGCTGAACCTAAAAAAGTGCATATTCTGCGTATCGTTTGGGATTTTGTTGGGACACATCATATGTCAACATGGATTGATGGTTGACACAGCCAAGATTGCGATCATCATAAATTTAGCAGTCCCCACCACGGAGAAACAACTGCGCTCCATCTTAAGGCACACAGGGTACTACAGGAAGTTTATTTAAGGGTACACCTTGATCACTGCACCAATGGAGAAGATGCTAAAGAAGTATATATCCTTTTTCTGGGTTGAGGAGTGTCAGAAGAGTTTTGAGATGCTGAAAGAAAAAATGGTCACTGCCCCTATTCTAATATTTCCAGACTGGGCGAAGGTTTTTCATGTACATGTGGATGCATCAGGAATAGCCCTGAGAGTTGTCTTAGCACAACCAGATGAAGGAGACATTGATCATCCGGTTGCATTCGCTTGTAGAAAACTCTCAAGTGTAGAGCACAACTATTCTACTACCGAACGAGAAGGACTGGCAATGGTGTATGCCCTGCAGAAATACATGCACTATCTATTGGAAGGACACTTTAAAATGTTCACTAACCATTCAACTTTAAAATACCTAGTCAATAACCCTGTGTTGGGGGGGAATATTTGTATATGGTTGCAACTATTTCAGGAGTACGATTTTGAAATTATTGTAAAGCCTTGGAGACTAAACGCAGGACTTGATCACTTGTCTTAGATTGAGAGCGGGGAAGAACCAACTAGTCTGGAAGAAGGACTACCCGATGTGAAAATTTTTGCTATCAAGGTGGTTGACAAGCACTTTGTGGAAATTATTCACTTTTTTACCATGGGGACGACACCTACAGACTATTCAGTGCAACAGAAAAAGGAGTTGGTGGCCCGCGCAGCTGATTTCACTCTAATTTCCAGCCAATTATACAAGTTGGGAGCATATGAGGTATTGCGAAGGTATGTATTAGAACATGAGAAACAAGCTATCCTGGATGAGGCCCATGGAGGGGTGGCAAGAGGCCATTAGGTAGTGAAAGCCACTATGTAGAAGGTGCTAAGGGTTGGGTTGTGGTGGCCCACATTGCATAGAGATGCACATGCATATTTATGAGCTTGTGATGCATATCAACAAACCAGGAAGCCTTCACGCAGAGTTGAAATGCCCTTGCAACAACAGATGGATTTGCAGGCATTTGAAAAATGGGCTATATACTTTTTAGGACCCATAAATCCTCCAGGAAAGAAGACTGGCACACTTTACATCATTACTGCCACTGATTATGTAACCAAATGGGTAGAGGAAAAGGTTGTGAAGGATTGTACTCCATATACCGCTGCACACTTCATATTTGAGCATATTCTGACTAGGTTCGACTGCCCAAGGATCTTAATGAACGATAGAGGTACGCATTTTGTTAATGAAACTACTGAAGCTTTGACAGAAGAATTTCAGATCTACCATGCGAAAAGTACCCCATATCACCCACAAGATAATGGCACAATAGAGGCTTTCAACAAAATTTTGGAAAATGCACTAAATAAGGTCTGTAATGTCGATCGAAGTAATTGGGATGTGTGCCTTCAGTGCTTTGGGCCTATAGGACTACATGCAAGAAAATGACTAGGAAAACTCCTTTCAGGATGGTCTATGGAAAGGAGGCCATCATGCAGATGGAATATATTATCCCCAGCTTGCACATTGCAGCTTTTACAAACATGGTGGAACCTGACATCATGGAGGAATGCTTGGCACAAATGGTTTCCTTGGAAGAGGATTGGTTCATTTCTAACTTTCATCAGCAAGTATAGAAGGCACGAGAAAAATATTTCGCTCTATGATAGTCAATTTGCGTGCTATCCAGGGAATTTCCATAAGCACTGGTTGGGTCCGTATATAGTAAAAGATATTACAGATGGTGATGTGGTGTGACTAGCTACGCTGTGCGGAGACTACCTTCCTGGGTACGTCAACGGAAGTTGTCTGAAACCTTACAGGGAAACCCGACAGCTACCAAATAGCAATATGGCCAGAGTATCTACATCAAGAATGCCGCATGCATTGGGAAGGGAGGGCGCAGGCAGGTGTGATGGAAGCGTAGTGGTAGCGCGTAGATAAAAAGATGCGGGAAGGTGCGACGAAGGCGCAGGGGCAGTGCGCAGCTAGAAAAACTAGTCCTTGGAACAGTAAAACTGGGTGAAAAACTGATGTTACCGTTGGATGGAGCGAGTATTTGGAAATTAATTCAGCAATATTGGAGAAATTTTTACCGTTTTATCGATGGTAAGTCGCATTTAATGATAATCTGACCATTTTTACCCATGGTGGCCTATAAAAGAAGGGGTGAAGGTCAGAATTGGTTCTTTTTCTCTCTGAAGATCTCATACCCTGCATTTTGCTGTGAATTCTGTGTGTTTTGTAACCACACCATCTGTATGTCTGGGCGAGCTACCCCTTCTGATAGCAGCAACCCCAAATTCATATTCTGAGCAAGGATGACTGCCTCTAACCCCACCGAGTTGTCGCCCATTACAGCCTCTGCTGAGATAGGGTCTGAGGATGTGTTTGAAGTACGTCAAAGAGGTTGTGTCCATGCCGGCCAAGGGAAAGGGAAAGGGGAAGGAAAAAGGTGTAATATTCCCAATTAGCAATGGCTAATTGGAATATTCAATTTTTGTCAATTTTTCCTTAAGTGGTTAGCTTAGGAATAAACGTAGTTAGATTATGAATAAAATGTGAGTAAAAGGGGCCACGACTCACTCTAAATAAGACGCACGTGGTAATTATGGGGGGGAGCTGAATTGGGCACGCAGCAAAGAGGTAATACCATGGTATCATGAGGGGAGGCACACGTAGCAAGGAAGATCACCGTGGTATCATGGGTTGAGGTGGACGTAGGATTCAAGAGCAGCCAAATGCTATATTAAAGAGATAATTTCCTCATTGAGGGGATCCTGGAGAATTTATGCATTTGAATCTGGTCATTGCGACTTGGAGCACGCTGGCTGTTTAGCCTGTCTGTAGCGCTGTTTAGCGCATTGAGTGTCTCCGTTCGGAGATCTCGCCCTCAGCCCCAGGGGACTTCGAGTGCCTGCTCGAGTGAGTTAGTTCCATCAGTGTCTTTATAAGAAGATCGATCCACTATAATTGTGGAGGAGCAACACGTATTAACTGCACAACACCCGTGGGGAATCAGTGCATTTATTAGCTACGCAGAAGGGTGTAGCTCGTATTTGGGAAGCTCCGGTTGTATCCTGAAGGATCGTGGAAAGAATATTAAGTAGCGCGTCTATTGGGGGGGAGAGTCTCTGGATCGGTGGGTGATCGTATTATTGTAGATCTCGAATAGTGGAGGCGTCATCAATTGAAGGAGAACGCCGATCCGCAAGGAGATATGTCTGAGTAGTGACACAAACGTGTTTCATTAGCGGGAACGCAGATCTGAGGCACAGTCGTTCCATGCAACGCAGATCTGTAACGCAGTCATTCCATGCAGAAAGGATCTTAACTTGCCTTGTGCAAGTTTAGATGCCTGATCATTTATTGTACTCCTCTGTATTTATCAAGATTAATAAAATGGCTCAGTGTTCTCTTATTTCTTGAATATCTGTGCATGTTATTGTATGTTTGCAATCTGTTATTTCTTCCCTTTGCATTAAGATCTTTACACCACTTGTTGTGTTTTTCCCACACTCTCAGACAGAGCCTAGAAAGGGCCATCTCAGGCCTCCAGATCTCATCCTCTTTCAGAGGTGAAACATCTGGTAAATGCCCTCCCAGTCCATCTCTGGTTAGAGTTTACTGTGTTTTAGAAATATTCCCAAAAAGGAATATTACAGTGGTATCAGAGCATATACCTGGCTCAGCCTGTGGAGCTAGTAGTCTATGTCATCGGAGAAAACCCCTACATCTGCCACAGACGTCGGAAGTATAGAGATATTGAGCGTAGGTTGAAGAACACCTACAAAGAAGGAGACTGCGTTCTGGTGGTGGACACAGAACAGGAGGAACCTGCGGTAGAAGTAGAGCAGAGAGAGCCCATGGCGGATGATAGCGATGCAAAACAGTTTGGGGAAGCACTCCTCAAATCAGTGCAGGATCTTGAAAGACAGATAGAAGTGATGGGCCAGAGATTCACGGCTGTGGAAGCTAAGCAGCGTGAAATCCCAAAGGGTTTCCATGTTGATGAGGGATCAGACACATCCCATCATTTGCAGGAGAAGGTTGTTGTTCCGCACCAGGCATCACATGGCCCCATTCGTGCCACTATGCCCACTTTTCTGAGTGTATATACGGGGTCAGGAGCATAAGAAGAATCAAACCGCATAAGTGATTATTTTGTTGAGTACCAGGCAGCTGGGCAAGAGTTCAGGGTTTCCATTTTATTTAAAGACTTTGTTCAGATCAAGTGGGATAGCAAACCCCGCGACCATCATAAAGGGCACAAGCATTATCATGATGGTGATACCCAGCGTACAACAAGCCAATTCAATTTTCCTATGTTTGATGGTTCATCAAACAGGTCGGCAAAGTCTTGGGTGGAGAAGCTGGATGTATATTTCCAGCTCAACTAGATGGCAGAAACAGAGGCCATCAAGGTGGCCACACTGCATTTGGAGGGTGAGGCTTAGGATTGGTGGTTCCATGGAAGGGTGACGCTTGGGCATTCCTCCGTGACTACCTAGGCCGAGCTCACTCGGAGACTGATTGAGAGGTTCGACTGAAAGGAACCAGAGGAGCACTTTGTTGAACTAACAAGGCTCAAACAGACCGGGAGTCCTGAGAAGTATATTGTAGATTTCCTAAGGATTTCAGTGATGGTGCCAGATCTATCCACAGCATGGATTATCTATATGTTTTTGGAAGGGTTAACAGAGCCATTTTGGGGTCTAGTCAGATCCACTAGACCAGCCACACTCCAAGATGCCATTGGCATGACTAGGGATTTGTAGGATGCCTTGCCCCGGACCAAGACATCTTACACCTAGAAACCGATTTTCCAGCCAAAGGGGAAGGATGTGAGGATTCTGCCTCCAAAGGGGAATCAGGGTAGGGTACAGATCATTGATTATGCCCAGAGGGAGTTGAAGAAGAAGAGGTTGTGCTTTACCTGTCAGGAACCTTGCGCACCAGGTCACAGATGCGCTTCTGGCAAAGCACATTTTATTGAGGTCTTCTCCGAGAGTAGTGGGGAAGAGGATGAGTATGAGGATGGGGAGGCAGGAGACATTTAGACGGTGTAAGATCATTTGCCACCCCCACCTTCAGGGGTAGGAGGTGTAGCTTTTGCACCCACAGGGGGGTTCCTTGCAGCATTGCAAGGAGTACCCAAGTATCTGACACTACGGGTCCGAGGGACAGTACGTGGGCAACGATTTTCAATCCTAGTAGACAATGGGGAAACCCACAACTTCATCGATGCACAAATGGTTGAGAGGAGAGACATACTGACAGAGAGTTTCAATGGATTTTCAGTATTGGTCCCAGGGGATCAGACGATGCAGTGTGCCAAGTATGTTTCAGAGCTGGCTGTAACGATGGGAACCTACACAGTGACTGACCACTTTTTCATGGTTAACATACCGGACACCAATGTGGTATTGGGTGTACAGTGGCTAATTACTTTGGGGAAAGTCATCACATATTGGGAGGCCTTGGAGATGGAATGGGATGACAAGAAGACCGGGAAGCATGAGAAGATACATGGGATGCATACTTACCCACCTCAGACTGTTTCAGCTCACCGGATGGAGGCAGAATTTCGGAAGGGAGACATAGAGTGGGCAGTTGAGTTGCAGGTATCAGTGGCAGGGGCTACCAGGCAGAAATTTCATCTAGATATACAGGCCATCCTCGACAAGTATGAGATGGTATTTGGAGAGATACCGCCGGGACAGCCACCAGATCGGGGGTTTGAGCACACTATTGAGTTAGAACAGGGCGTCCAGGCCGTTATTACCACACCCTATAGGAACCCCAAGGCCTATCGGGATGAGATTGAGCGGGCCATCTAGGAGTTGTTGGCTCTTGGACATATTTGACCTAGCACCAGTCCTTTTGCTTCTTTGGTGGTGTTGGTGAAGAAAAAGGACAGCACATTGAGAATATGCATTGATTATAGGGCCCTAAATAAGAAGACCTTGAAGAATAGGTACCCCATATCGCGGGTTGATGAGCTGATGAATGAGCTAAGAGGAACCCAGTTCTTCTCAAAGACCGATTTGAGATCCGGGTACCACCAGGTTCGTGTGAGGGAATAGGACATTCCCAAGACCGCCTTCAGGTACCATTACGGCCACTTTGAGTTTTTGGTCATGCCTTTCGGGCTAACTAATGCCCCAGCTACTTTCCAGTCATGCATGAACCATATCTTCCGCAGTCATCTGAGGAAGTTTGTGTTGGTATTTTTCGATGATATATTGATATATAGCAGGACTTGGGAGGAGCATCTCCAGCATATAGAGGCAATATTACATATCTTGGAGGAGCAACAGTTCTATGCTAAGCTCTCTAAGTGTGATTTTGGGATGACAGAGATGTTGTATTTGGGACACATCATAGGAGTGGATGAAGTGAGGGTCCACGAGGAGAAGATCAGGGCCATCAGAGACTGGCTAGAGCCAAGAAACGTGATGGAGCTTTGAGGATTTATTGGCATCTGCACCTATTATAGGAAGTTCGTCAAGAATTTCTCTCAGCTTGCGGTACCCCTTACAGATCTGACAAAGAAGGGGGCATTTAGTTGGTCGGATACAACACAGCGGGATTTTGACAGGCTCAAGGAGGTTATAAGTAGCTGTCCAGTGCTTGCATTGCCAGATTTTACGCAGCCTTTTGTTTTGGAGTGTGATGCGTCAGGAGAGGGGATCAGCGCAGTCTTGATGCAGGAAGGCCACCCTATAGCCTTCGAGAGCAGAAAGCTCCTTCCTCATGAGCGGTTGTATCCTATATACGACAAGGAGATGTTGGCCATTATGCATGCATTGGACAAATTCCGGCAATACTTAGTGGGAAATAGGTTCCGAGTAAGGACTGATCACAACAACCTTAGGTTCTTTTTGGAGAAGAAACAGCTACAGGAGAGGCAGCAAAAGTGGATCAGCAAGATCCAGGCTTATGACTTTGACATTGAATATGTCAAAGGGAAGAATAACGTGGTAGCCGATGCACTTTCGCGTAGACCAGCTACGTTGTCTCTGATGAGCTTGGATATAGATTGGAGGGCTTGACTTGTGGTGGAGTACTCCAAGCATAGATTTTCCTGTGAGGTTCTGGATGGTCAGGTGATAGACAATAGATATAGGGTGATAGATGAAATCATCTACTACAGAGATAGGATCTTCTTGACGGAGGGCTCCTAGCTCAAGGAGAAGATACTTCAAGCATCTCATGACTCACCATTATCTGGACATCAGGGGTTTAACAAAACCTATTGGGCCATCCAAGAGAGGTTCTCATGGAAAGGCCTCAAGGAGGATGTGCTCTAGCATATCAGGGAGTACGAAGTTTGCCAGAGAAACAAGGGGGAGATGAACCATCCCGCAGGCTTGTTGCAACGTCTTCCCATACCGGAGGGGAAATGGGAGAGAATTTCGTTGGATTTCATCACAGGGTTGCCCATGGTGCAGGGAAAGGACTGCATATACGTCATCGTTGATCGGCTGACAAAATACGCACACTTTTTCGCCATATCCGCACACTACACAGCAGCACAGGTGGCAGAGCTATTCTTTAAAGAGATTTTCAGGTTGCATGGTCTTCCCAAGACCATCATCAGTGACAGGGACAGTCGCTTTATGGGCGGATTCTAGCAGGAGCTCTTTCGGCTGGTAGGGACAGAGCTGACACCAGACACCAGCTATCACCCACAGATAGATGGGCAAACTTAAATAGTTAACAAGTGGCTGGAGGGCTACTTGCGTAACTATGTTAGTGGGCAGCAGAAAGCATGGCTGAAGTGGCTGCATCTGGGAGAGTATTGTTACAATAACAAATATCATATGTCCACCGGTATGACACCATTCTATGCTTTGTATGGGTACCATTCTTTATCTTTTGTTGATATGATGTTGGGCGCTAGCAAGGATCTGAGAGCCAAAGATTGGATCCAGGAGAGTCAAGACATTCTTCGCACTCTCAAGGATAACATGGCTACAACACAGTACTAGCAGAAGCGGTATGCCGATAAGGGTCAGATTGTAAGACAATTTAAGGTAGGAGACTTGGTCTACCTACGTTTACAACCATACCAATAGTCATCACTGAAACAGAAGGGAGCTGCGAAGCTCAAGCCTCGTTTTTATGGACCATACAGGGTGATACACAGAGTTGGATAGGTTACGTATGAGTTGGAGCTGCCCCAAGGCAGCAAGATTCATAATATTTTCCACGTATCATGTCTGAAGAAAGCATTGGGGCAGTAGGTGACAGTAACAAAGGAGCTACCACCTACAGATGATGAAGGGCATTTGGTATTACAGCCCAAGGCAATTATTGATACCAGGGAAAGGCAACTACGAAACAGAAAAATCTGGGAGTTCTTGGTGAGGTGGAAAAATTTGCCGGATGAGGATGCGACTTGGGAGAATGAGAAAATCTTGCAGCATCCATCACTATAGTTGCTTGGGGACAAGCAACACTTTGCGGGGGGAGACTGTAATATTCCCAGTTAGCAATGGCTAATTGGAATATTCAATTTTTGTCAATTTTTCCTTAAGTGGTTAGCTTAGGAATAAACGTAGTTAGATTATGAATAAAACGTGAATAAAAGGGGCCACGACTCACTCTAAATAATACGCATGTGGTAATTACTGGGGGGGGGAGCCGAATTGGGCACACAACAAAGAGGTAATACCATGGTATCATGAGGGGAGGCGCACAAAGCAAGGAATATTACCATGGTATCATGGGTTGAGGCAGCCGTAGGATTCAAGAGCGGCCAAACGCTATATTAAGGAGATAATTTCCTCATTGAGGGGATCATGGAGAATTTATGCATTTGAATCTAGTCATTGTGACTTGGAACACGCTGGCTATTTAGCCTGTCTGCAGCACTGTTTAGTGCATTGAGTGTCTCCGTTCGGAGATCTCACCCTCAGCCCCAGGGGACTTCGAGTGCATGCTCGGGTGAGGTAGTTCCGTCAGTGTCTTTATAGGAAGATCGATCCACTATAATTGTGGAGGAGCAGTGCGTATTAATTGCACAGCACTCGTGGGGAATCAATGCGTTTATTAGCTGCGCAGAAGGACGCAGCCCGTATTTGGGAAGCTCCGGTTGTATCCTGAAGGATCGTGGACAAAAGATTAAGCAGCGCGTCTATTGGGGGGGGAGAATCTCTGGATCGGCGGGTGATCGTATTATTGTAGATCCCGAATAGTGGAGGTGTGATTAATTGAAGGAGAGCACTGATTTGCAAGGAGATACGTCTGAGCTGCAACACAACCGTGTTTCATTAGCAGGAACGCAGATCTGAGGCACAACCGTTCCATGCAACGCAGATCTGTAACGTAGTCATTCCATGCAGAAAGGATCTTAACTTGCCTTGTGCAAGTTTAAATGCCTGATCATTTATTGTACTCCTCTGTATTTATCAGGATTAATAAAATGGCTCAGCGTTCTCTTATTTCTTGAATATCTGTGCATGTTATTGTATGTCTACAATCTGTTATTTCTTCCCTTTGCATTAAGATCTCTACACCACTTGTTGTGTTTTTCCCACACTCTCAGATAGAGCCTGGAAAGGGCCAGATAGCCTC
The DNA here is from genome assembly GCA_034641835.2 of Pinus albicaulis. Lineage (NCBI taxonomy): Eukaryota > Viridiplantae > Streptophyta > Pinopsida > Pinales > Pinaceae > Pinus > Pinus albicaulis. The sequence goes on from CM076583.1 coordinate 84,987,633, forward strand.
CAGATCTCATCCTCTTTCAGAGGTGAAACATCTGGTAAATGCCCTCCCAGTCCATCTCTGGTTAGAGTTTACTATGTTTTAGAAATATTCCCAAAAAGGAATATTACAAAAGGAAAGGAGCAAGGTAAGGAGAAGGGGAAGGGGAAATCCACGAAGTGGGCTTCGGCAAATCCGTACACCTCCCCCAGGACTGTGCATTCCGCCAGGAAGGTGCCTCAGGCATGCTCACCCAATCCCTCAAAGCACCCTATGTCAGTCTAGGAAGAAGCTCTGCTAGTGGCTACGCTCTCATGGCTACCAGCTTATGTTAAGCTAAGGAAGGCAATGGTGCACACCCCCAAGAATTTGTATGTTGTTCGTGAATATCTCCAAATGTCACTGGTACCACAGGAGGTCCCTTTTATCAGGGAAATGTTTGGTAGCATTCCATCAATTAAATTTGGTGATCATGACTTAGAAAATGAAGACACCTTCCCCGATCTGGCCCCATAATTGTACCTTGAACGAGTATTGTATGATGACGTACCGAAGGTGGAACCAATGCTGTGGGTGCGCGGGCTAGAGGCCTCAAGGTTTTTGAATTTGCTGCGCATCCCCTACGTCGGGCGATATGCTATCACCAGTTTGGTCGTGCAACAGCTACTTGCGCTAATCCATGATGGATGTTTTTGGATCCAAGGTCGCATCCCAATTGATGCCGCGATGATTCATAGGATCAACGACCTGCCCATGAAGGGGCCCCATACCATGAAGGGATTTGAAAATAAATACGAGTAGAAGGTAGCTGATGAAGTTTGGGAAAATACAAGGTGGACCGCGACAAGTGAGGATTCCTAGTAGAGACCATCATTGGCCCGGGAGTGCACATGAGCACTTTGATGCTTGTGTGTAAGATGATGTACAAGTGTAGGGCATCATATGTCCCTACCTATGTCATTCCGTTGGCAGGATGGTGTGATAAGGGGGTCTGCTACAACTGGTCGCAGTACCTATGTGAAGAGTTTTTAGACAATGTGTGTGAGGCGCAGGACCAGGGAAATCCCTTCTTCTACTCCTGGTTATTGTTGTTGATCACCCTGGTCGCATGGGAGATGCCCGATGATGTGGTGCTCCTTGAGCTAGAGCTCGATGTATGTGAAGGAGCACGTTATGCGAACCTGTGGGACTCCAAGGATTCGTAGCACATCAAAGTGAACAAGGTCTTCTAGGTGCTATTTGATGGTGCGCTGGTAGCGGTGATACATTCCAGTCCACGCTTATCACCTGCGGTGTATGAAAAGTACAAGTGCATTGCTTACTTTCATGTCACCATGCACAATGTGAAAATCATGGCTTGAAAAGATTCAATGTGGTACAAACTCTCGTATATGGTCACTGAGGCGGAGGTAGATCAAGTTGTTGCAACGTGGCCGCCTTTATGGAAACTTGGCCTCAAATCCTTTTCCTTGGTCACATCGCGCACGTCTGAAAAATATGCAGTGCTAAAGGATACTGTCTCACCAAGGACAATGAAGGAAACTGAGGTGTGCTCCACTGAGAAAATGACTACCAAGGAAACCCCCAAGGATCCCACCGAGGGGGGCAGAGCAAGAGCCACAACATGATACGGAGACTGGAGTAGTTGGTGCGGAGGGCGTGGATTCCCCATGCAGAACGAAGCGCATTGGCGAGCCTCCCAAAGGACAGTGGAAGAAGCACAAGGTTGACAAGACCGAGGGAGAAACAAAAGTTACATTGATAGAGGAGGATATGGAAAATATTGTAGATGCCATTTCTACTACCTCCGAGGATCGATGGAATTCTCTAGAAGATCAGTAGAAGGTCATGGTGGGGGCTTTTCAGTTCGGGTTGCAGGTGCTCTAGCTGAAAGAAGATACCCTTCAAGTGAGCGTGAACCAGGCGAGGACGATTCAAGCGAGCCTGCCAACCACAACCATCATCACAATCACTAAGAGCAGGATTTTCCCCTTCCCGGGTGCAACATTGACAATAGAACCACTAGCCCTATGCGAGCAAGTCTACACATGTTCCGAGGTCGGCCTCGACATTGCGAAAATAACGAGTGGGCAGCTACACTCTCTCCACTTGTTCATCTCCGGCGAACTCCTGAACAGGGAAATGCGGGTGAAGCAACAACTGAGTGAGGCCGAGAAAACAATTGCCACTAAGGCTACCGAATCCGCCCAAGCGCAGGCATCACAGCTCGCGGTAGTAGCACAACAAGCAAAGTTAGAGAACTTGATAGACCGATTATGTGGAGACATTCCCGAAGTAATTCCTACCTCTTCTGCACCACAAGCCAAGATTGAGGGCTTGGTGGTTGCATTGAAGGCATCCCGAACATAAGTGAAAACCGTCAAAGCAGACCTGGAGCAATAGATTCCTGCGTTGCAGGCCAAGCTGCAGCCTGAAACCCCGCTGGAGGTGCGAGCCCAGCAAGCCTTGCTGGTAAAGGAAGCAATAGTTAGTATTTTAGTAGATATTACTAAGGGCTCCGAGTTGCTAGACACTGCCATTTGACTATGGTCCACTGTGTAGCGCGATCCCCTCCTCCAGAAATTTAACCAGGAGTTGCGCCAAAAAGAGCAGGACTTTGAGCAAATGGAAGCTACCATGCCAACCCTCGTTGCAGCCTAGCGCCTATCACGTCTTCGCACAAGCCATGCTCTAAGGGATGAAATTGAGGTGCTCTTCCATAAGAACTAGGTCCTTAGCGATCATCTGAAACCCTAGGCGAATGAAGTGTTGAAGCTCTCACAGGACTTAGATGCGACAGTCAAGCAGCTGAACCAAACTTTGGACATTGTCACTGCGGAAAATGAAGGGCCGACTTCCCAAAAATTGGTCGAGATTTTGCAGAACACAATAGTGCAGAGTAAGGCGTCCTGCCCCGTTTTTCTGCCACCGTCAAGCAGCTCCAAACCAAGATGAAGACCTCACTGTTGCTATGACTTGGGATGAGTCACAAGATTGTGTTGGGGGCCTGTTGGAGCGGGGGCCCCTAACAACAATTTTGATGTAATTTTGTAATATATTGTAATAGTCTAGTCTGATGTAGGGGCTTTGGGGTGGTTTAAAGCCCCTAATGAATTGTAATGGGTCAAAGGGTAGACCAAGGGTCCACAAACCATAGTTTGCGGACCATAAAGTAGTGCAGGCTAATATAGTATAAATAGATGGATAGATCAAGTCTACAAGTAAGTCTTTTTGAAGTCTGGATACGAATGTTGGATTTGTAATACTTGTTGTGCAGATTTATCTGGGAAGGGCTCTTGCTGGCTATGTGCGTGAAGACCCGAAGTCCTGCTGTGTGTGGACCCCAAAGGCTGTGTGCATGGGCTAGTAAAGAGTCTGTAAGTGGAATCTGAAGTGTTAATGAATGAGAAGACCCTTTTGCTGATATCTAAGTATCTTTGTGTTCTGTTATTGGTTGCGCTATATGCTGATTTTCGAGATTATGCCTGTGTACTGAATACTGTTAGTTAAATTGATGTGCACATGGATGTGAAGCCTTAGGAAGTAATGAATGCATAGATCTGGTTATGTTTTGTCACCTTGATTCTGTTAACTAGTTTATCTTATGATTTACGGGTTGTGCATGAACTATTCAGTCAAGTATATGGGTTGAGGGTTTTATGGGTTAGGGCTTCTTCAGCATAAGCCTGTTAGATCTGAAGGTGGCCACTTTAATTAACTTTCTCTCTCTCAGGATGCAGAAACCTGGTTCCATCACCCTCCCATACTACTTCGGGTGAGACCTTGACATGCGCAAGCAGGCCATCTCCAAAAGGGCCAATAGTACAGGGGTTTGTTGGTAAACCTTAAATCTGAACCTGGGTCAAGACCCCTCAAACTAACAGAGCTCCAATCCCTTGATCTCGTTTACCAACCACCAATGGAAGGGAGCTAAAACTCCCTGATATGATCACCAGCTCCTACTCGCAGGAAGCTTCGGCATCCATACTGAAGGTTCCAACCCTTAGAACCACTGCAAACCACGTTTCATAAATTTTCACACTGGAACTGACAAATTTTAATTCAACACAACTTGTAGATCAACTGAAGCAAAAATCAACCCACTTTGTATAGAAGAGTGAGATCACTATAACCAGAACACAAAACTAAACCTAGACTTATGCATCAACACACATAAGCAACTACAACCCTGATCATTCATAAGACAAATGTATACGCTAATTTACTTACAAAAACCGGTGTGCATATGCGCTTTTCTATGGAGAAACATGTGTATAGATCTTAATATATTAAGATTAGAGTTTTGACCAGACTCATAATATATCAGAGATATTCAGACATATTTTTCAATTTTACAAAGCCCCCATATAGTCAACAACATAAATAATTTTCAATAACCAATCACTGATCTTTATACACAATCAAATAACAGCATAATCAGTACTCAAACAACCCAAATCTATATGAAGACATCATTGACAGAAAGTCAAAAACACAACAAAACTCATCAGCCATTTCCTTCAACATTCTTCAACAAAACCCTGGCTTGCATATGCGCCTTCCATAAGACATATCCACGAATGTACGCGCTTCTTCCAAAACCAACTTGTGTATAAATATTAGTATTTTACTTAATATATATATGCGCCTGTGCAGAATCGAACCCGTGTGTATACACGCCTTCCTTGAGTCAAACCTGCGTATAGATCTGTAAATAATTCAGGACTATGCAACACTTCAGAATTACAAACTCACTTAGATCATACCCTTCACTACAACAAACATGCACCAGACCACATATCTAAACAACTCATAAACAAATGATGAAAATACATAGTGATGACAAGTCTAGAGATCCTGAGCCATCATTGTATTCATGAGTGCATCATAATATCAGATCTATCTATTGATTATAGCCCATTCCATACATATATACTTCAGATTGAAGTATTCATTGAATTTACATACTCATGCACACTTATTACTATGATCTTCACCTCCTTATATAGTTTTAGCCTTAGCCAATACCATGAGCCAAAACCACACAAGTGTCAATGGTATTCTTGGGTGGAATCAAATAACAGTTATTGCACTCAATTTTGTGGGCTAATACCATGGTAAAGACCCTTGGTATTATAAAATTAGTGTACTATCTCATACGCGACTTTTCTTCTTCGTACCGTGTGTATACACGACTTTGCCTTTACCAACTCGTGTATAGTTCCTCAAATATGTACTTTATCCTTCTTCTGATTGCAAAGCTTTTGTCCCATCATACTGTCATTCTGTTCCATCACTTTGTCACCTTTGAGCTTATCTCGAAACCATATACTTGGTCTTTTACAAGTGGGTTTCCATCAAGGACAACATCTGCATATGATGCCAAAACCATGATACCATATTATTCAATGTATCATCATAAAAATGAGTGAACAAGGAATCAATCGAGTCTTTTGGAAATTCCCTCAGCGCCTGATTGCATGTTCCTCCATGTTTTAAAAATTGGACTAGGGAATACATCCTTTAACAATATGTGAGGAAATAACTCCTTAAAGTATCTAGTGAGCAAGTGTTTTTTACCTTTCTATCCCCATAACTCCCCTTCATCCATCATTAAGTTCATATCACCATCTAATATAAGAGATTGGATTTCCAACAACCCACAAGATTCAAGTCCGTCCCAAAAGTCTTTGCCATTGGAATATGGAGCATATATATTGAGAATTTGTAGGGGGTTACAAGATCCCCTAATGTAATAGAACAAAATGATTCTTGCAAAATATTTATAAGCTTTGATGGAAATTTTTTTGGGGTCCCACATGGCCATGAAAAATCTCGAGATACCTGAAGCACATACCACACATAGCTCCCATGTTGGGAATTTTTTAAAGAGATATTCCCTAAATTTTGATTTTTCTAAAATCGTTTCTTGAATAAGAACTACAAAGGGTTGCTTTGAAAATATGGTGTTGCTGAGAGATCTCCCTTTTTGGTCTGATCCTAGTCCCCTCACATTAATAAACCTAATTTTAATTACATTTGGTTAGTAGTGGGTGTATCCCCTCTAAGGACCCACGACACATAATTTTCAAATGGACCATTTTTATCACTGAAATGACAAGGATAAAATGGAGGGTAAAGGGCCCCCTCTAAAGCCTCTGAAAAACAATTATTGAGGTTTGAAGTAGCCCCAAAATATGATGAGATTGTTTTTGTACTTAATACCTTTCTTGTTTCGGATCGTCACGTTCTTACTCGATTTTGTGCTTACAATCACTTATTTATCTTGGAATAATGATTTCTTTATGGAATCCCAAGGACCTTTATTTCCAATAATTCCAACTTAGTGTCCACTAAGAGAAGAGAGAATGATATCCCTTGGGGAGACCCAATACGGATCAATGGTGACAGGGTAGATCGATAAGTCTCTAAATTAACACCAACTTTCTATCTAGTTCATTGCTATGTAGAAGGATCTTCTAGAAGTGAGCCCAAATCAGATGCATTCGCAACATGAATGATTTTATGGAACTGTAAATAGGATTCCACCTAGGGAATGTTCTTATCTATCTCTGAAGTAAATGTGATATGAGAGTGATTGGATTTTGAGGGAACCACCTTTGTATCATTCACATTAGAACCTTATTTTAGGAGTTGTATTTATTGCGACTCTTTGGAGTTTCAGGTGTCAGAATCCGGTGAAACAATTTGATGTAAAATCTTGATTTTTGTTATTTAAATTGGTTTTTTGACTCTACATATCGATTCAACACCCTAAAAAACCCTTCTGGCACTTCGATTGTGTAAGGTTAGCAATCAAACTTCTCTTTTCAATGAATTCTTGTCGGATTTTAGAGAAATTACAGAGGAAAAAGTCACCGTAAAAGCATTCAAAAAGTCGCACTAAAGACTACTCGCTTATTTTATTGATACACATTGCTTTATCGTCCTTTGCCTTACTAGTGAAATATCCACATTAAGATCATATTGATCCATCCTAATACCTCCACCACCCATTCTTAGAGGGAAACTTGTGATAAAATGACTAGTGGAGTGGAATCCATACACCGAAAGGGTATGCCCCAATAATATACTTGTTGACGGATAGAAAAGGGCCCCCAATGTATGTCCAATGTTGTCAGTAAATCCCTAGAATAATATACTTTTACAAGAAACCATGTAACTCTTTTATTCAGGAGAACCACACATCCCTCATCCACATAATAAAATTTTCCAATTTTTATTGGTTATTTCCCTTATTTCTTTCTTGGACCAGAGATCAAGGGGAAGCCCTAGAAGCTTGGCCCACACAAATTTTCATTTGTGGGCTTCCTTGATGGGGTTAAAGCCCATAACTCATCACTAGATTGAGAGGTACCCCTACCTTTACTCCAATGAATAATATTGATATTCTCAACATATTCCACTTGTAGAAAATGAAAACTAAACAATCCATTCATAAGAACGCTTACATTCAACTTGTAGCGTAGAATAGGAGACCAAATATTTTCTATCCAATATTTCATTTGAGAACCAATATTTTTTAAGAACTCCTAGCAATCGATCAACACCCTCTGATTTAATCTCGCCACACTATCCATTATACATCCACCTTGAGAGTTATAATTTGATTTGGTCAGTCGCCTTAATTGGTTTTTTTCTCCTTTGCCTATATTTTTTATCTGGAAAAGTCTTATATGTTGCAACCATCCAGGAGTAATGTTCCACCTGCTCTGAGAAAATCCCCCCCGCCCCTAGTAGATAAATGAAAAATATGAGATTGTCCCTCCATATAGCGCATTGTGTTATCGACAGAAACTGTTACTTTATGTTGGACTATATAAATCACTTATTAATGACTGAACATCACACATTTAATTATAAATCCAGGGACGTATGTTATTCCATTAGGGGAATTTTGAGGTCTAAAATGGGCCTCCTAAGGAAATTATAAAATAATAGTGGAAAAAATCAAATAAGATTTGATGACATCATCAAATTTTAGAGGGAAAAATGAAAAAACTACTTTCAACTCATATTTTCAACTTATCTCTAAAGTTTTTATAAAATTTCGAGAGCGAGACTACTTGTTGAATAAATTTAATTCCCTCTAACCAAGAATTACCCATGTTGCATACTTTGATGGGTCCTCTACACGAAAAATGAAAATACATAAAAATGAATTGATAAGTTTTTATATCAGTATGCAACATGGGTACTCTTTGAATGAGGAATTAAATTTTTCATCCAGTATAATTTTTTCATCCAGTAAGTACTCCCGTCATGCCCGCCGAAATTTGAGTAAAAAATTTTGGGGAGATACTGAAAAAGTAGTTTTATTATTTATTATTTTTTAATATTTTTACCTTTTTATTTAAAAAATGGTAAATCATCCCCCATGGTTGACATCATCATCTTGAATCCTATTGGTTGTTATAAAGTTTATTTTTTTTGTACATTTTTCTTAGGAGGCCCATTTTAGACCTCAAAATTCCCCTAATGATGATAGTAGTATTTTCTATGGCGATACATCAACTAGAAGCAGTCTCAAAGAAAATAAATCGTTGCTGAAGTAAAATGTTGGAAACAAATCACTCATGCAGAAATAAAAGAATCCACAATATTGAAATCACACTTTAATTGATTTTTTATCTTGCCACACAATAAGTACCCAGTTGGTGTCTTTATTAATCAGATGTGTAACAACATATAAAGTATAGAAATCGAAGCAGATATATTCTCATCTGAACAACAACAAAAAAACTCTAACGATATATAAAATGAAATCCAATTACATAAACACACAGCTATTGTAACTGCTGCAATCTCTGCTAAGAAGGAGGGCCCTTCCTCCCTAGCAGGGCGGGAGTAGAAAATAAAATTTAACCAAACTTAAATGGGATCACACATGTAACAACAGTAACAATATGATCTGTATTAATCTGAACACAATTACAGAGGCATAACAACATTGTTTTTCGCTAACCTCTTGACCTTTAGGGTCAAGAGATATATAGTTGTTACATCAGAAAATTTAGGAATAGATCAGTCATGAGAATCTTACGATTCTTATGCTGATCGAAATAGAACTCATGCAGTTATAACCACTCCCTAATAAAGTTCTGATTAGGAATTAAAAGATTACAATAGGAATTGCCCTTAGGCTGTTATCCCAAAAATATAATGTTGATAACTCCTACAGCTATCATAACAAAACATAGCTGTAGTGCAACCACCAATGAACAGATCAGCAACAATATAGAGAAGGGCGGTCAATGGTACCACTATATCAACGATTTGCCAACGATTCTATAACAGTGGGGTGTAACAACAAATTTCTTTGCTATAACAGCACCATCCGAATTGCTTATGTGAACTTCATGTTCATGATCTTTGACATCTGAAAGGACAGCAAAAGACCATCGATATTTTTCCAAACATTCACCATCAGTTAGTCATAAAAAGGTATAATAGATTATAATAATTGGTGAATTGGAAAATAACAAAAGCAAGGTGAAACAACATAAGTCAGGGTAAAAAGGTAGGAAAAAGGGTAAAGATAATCCCATAAGTTAAGGCTACAAAGAAAGATAAGGGAGATAAGTGTAGGAAAAAATGTGCAAAACCAACACCCAACATCTCCCCCCAACTGAAATAATTGCATGTCCTCATGCAAACTCATCTTTCATGGGAATACCTTTGGTGCAGATTTGTGAGATCATAAGCAACAACTTTGTCTTCGTCTGCAGACCTGTATCCCTGATTGGCCATCAACTGTTGTACCCAAGGTTCCGACCCATACTTGCTTAATTCATAATTGATCTGGTAATCCTAAATGGGAAACCAAATCAAATGAAACCTGAACTTTAATCCCAACCATATAGCTCCAAGAGTTTGTACAATCTGTGCGTAGGCTGGTACATGTGTAACAACCACCACAAAATTTTGGAATGAGAATGGATCTCCATTTAATAACTTAGCACTGCTGGCTTCTGTGCGTTTTAAGCATCCTGTCAAAGCTCAGCTCTTCATCATTGCAAATTGATTGAGACAGAAGTCCAAAATTATTCTTCTATAAGTGGCCGCTTGTCCTCTAATCCCAAGGGTACTCAGTATTCTCTTGAATTCTCTTCTTAGCTCAGCAACTCATCCTAGTTTCGCCCACACCCATAATGATGTCTTCTCTTCATTAATTTCTATAGATTTAATGGCCAGATGCCATTCAATATGATTCCTCATGAAGGATAAAAAATCCCTTAATTGAATATCTCCCATATAAGAGAATACTGTCACAATCATCTGCATACTCAAATGTTCACAAATAATGTTGTGTAAAAACAATTCACACAACAAACTTTGTTCATCAAAGTCTGAGGCACGAAAAACATCCAGAAATGTACGAGTGGAGGAACATACATAAGGTCTGTCCTCCAAAATGGCTTTCAATTGAAACAAGAAGTAATGTTCCCACATAAAAATAGGATATGATGGAGAAGGTCACCTACAACCCAACAAGTTGAGAGCGAGATCATGAAGTTTCTGTTTATCAATGGTGAGGCCTCGAATCTGATCCTGTAACAACAACAACTGTTATTCTTATTTCTTCAGAGCCGCTTTCTTCTTGTAATCCTCCCACTTTTTCTTCAATTCTGCTTCCATCTATTTTTCATGTAAAGTGTCTATTTCTCTTTGATGTTCCTTTAGTGAAATCATCCCATCCCGAAGGGAGATCGCTTCTTGCTTCCATTTTTGCAACTCATAGATTAGTAGGAGTTTCTCAGAGTTCCCTCTTGAGGTGGGACTTGGTGTTCTCCTAGATTCAATATCTTCATCGACAATAGGTGTGCCAACCTCTGCTTCATGGCATTGTTCCACCTTTGCTACTGGTTCTTGTGTAACAACAACCTCTTCGGTGGGTTCTTGTGTGTCAGCCCCCTTGTTTTTACCTATAGTTGCCTCTGCGTCCACTGTTGTTTCTTCAATAATAGGTGTGGCTTCTGCAAGTTCTTGTGGGTCGGCATCTAGGTCGATTATTATAGGAGGCTCTGCTTTAACTATTGGTTCTTGTGTAACAACAATATCATCAACGGGTTCTTGTGTAGCAGCATCCTGCTGTTGCATTTCTACTTCCATAGGGTTGATATTTTCTCTACGGGCATTATACCGTACTTCTGTTAAGTTCTGAAAATAGGTTATGCATACTGACACCAAAATTTCTCTTCCCTCAGATAATTTCTACTTCAATTCCTCATTTTCTTTTCTTAATTTCTCAATTTCTAAACATAAGGCATTGGTTTCGTCCCTACTTGATGAGGAAGGCTACCCTTATTCTTCTGGAACTTCTGCTTCTATTTGCTTCTCGGCCGTAGGCAAGGGTTCTACATGTATACTGACCTTCACCCTCTTCTTCAGTCTTTTGTCCCCAATTGGTTTATCAATAGGATTTTTCCCAATTCTGACTTCGGCAGACCGAGTCTAGATCTCCTCCTCTGACTGACCTTCTCCTAAGGTTGTGGTTTGTTTCCTTTGGCTTGTCCTTGGTCTTTTCCTCTTGAATTCCTCCCAAGTCTTTCCCTGCTGACCCAGGGCATCCAATGCAATGAGCTTAATAAGTCTGATTAGTCACTCATACCTCCGAGTGTGTTGCTGTTTTTACTTCCGCTGCCATGTGCTTGATGTTTCCAAGAAAATGGAATGGGAGATTGATTCTTTGTTGATGTCAAAGGTGGCTGAGCAGAGGAAAGTAATAGTTGAATACTATCGTAGACCTCCCTTCGTAGGTAATATATTTGATCCAACCCAGGGCAACATCTTCCCAAGGGTGGGGAAGTGAAATTCTATCAATTCCTCTTCCTTTCTTCTCCAGTTTCTCTTCCCCTACTAGGAAATCCTCTTTCAAGGAGGGGTCATTGATTTTCCTATTAAACCACCTCCGCCCTTCAACTGGTAATGAGGTTTCCCTGGCAATCACCTACTCAGTCACCTCCATTTGCATACCTCTTACTGGGGTTTGATTATCATTCAAGTTCTGAGCAAATTCAATTTCTACGGCCTCGTCCGAGCCTTCAAGCTTTTGGAAAAATTCAACCCATCCAGCCTCTCTAAATATGTGGTAAGCTTCAGGGAAATTATGCAGAGCATCCATAGAATTTGGCTCATGCCTAACCACTACTGCGCCCATTTCAGCTGTTTGTTTCTAACTTTGTTTCTTGATCTGGCAATACTGCAATTGATCCAGGTGGATATTGGTGGTCACCGGCCTATTCCAACCAGCGTGGAGGCTTTCTCTTTCGTTTTTCGGTTGGCTTTAATATACTTATTTTAGCATTTTTTGGATCTGAACCTGGAGATGTTTGAGGCCTAAACGGCGTTTTGGGAAACGAGAGAGCAACATGGGTCACAGGCCAATGTGCAATTAAAAATTATGAGATCTCAGGATGATATTTCTATGAGAAGGTGTAGTACTAACCATACCTCGTTAAATATCCGAAGACAAGTATAATTATATTATGTTAAGTTAAACAACGCTCAGTATTGCCCCTTTAAAAAATGTAAGTTATCTTATGTAGTGAACCCCGTAAATAAATTAGTATGGTATCCTGGACTAATATTACTAAGTTTTTGAGTTCTCTTCT